>VZTX01017804.1:0-114966 GCA_013400915.1 Pardalotus punctatus | reverse complement strand
GGCAGCGCGGCGGCCGCGGCACACGGCGCGGGCAGCGGCCGGCGGAGGAGGGCTGCGAGCAGAGCGGAGCGGCGAGGAGAGGCCCGCGCCGGCCCCCGGGGTAGGAAGAGGCGGAGGAACCTGCTGGTGGTGCTGAGGACGGCGGGGAGGGCGAGTCACCCGGCAACGGTGAGGGGCCCGGGCGCATGCGCGGGGGGTCCCAGCTCGGGCTGCTCGGTGTCACCTCAGGCTTCAGGAACCTTCTGGCACCGGCGCCGAGCGGGGCGCGGGAACTTCCTCCTGCCGAGTGCTGCAGCCGCTCGCAGGGAGCTGTCAAGAGGCGGGAGCGTCTCCCGGGCTGCTGGCGGTGGGACCTCGCAGGCAGCGCTGACAGCCCGGCTCCTGCAGGAGTTGTGTGCCCAGGCTGTTCCCTCCTCCCACGGACCAGCCTGGTCCCCCTGCGATGGGGCTTGGCGCTCTGACAGCATCAGCCTCGCAGCTCCCTGCCAGCGAAGTTGGTCCCAGAAGTTGAAAGAAGGGCAGTCAATAAATTGCCCCTGATCACGAAGGCACTGCTGGGTCATGGACTTAACGCGCCAGCGAGTGACCAAATGTATCTTCCGAGGGGTCTGTCGGTGGGGGTTTCCATTGTTCCTGGAAGCTCCTTAGGGATTTGAATATTTGAGTGGAAGTGTTTCTTGCTATCAAAAAGTTGTTTTACCGTGAGATGTCCCAGTGTTGGGGTGCTCTTTCCAGTTTTGGAAAAAGCCACAACAAAAGCCGACAACAAAAAACCTGCCATCACACACTGCAATGCTAGCTTTTAATGCACAGCTCTTTTACTCTCAAGTTCCTTGGTCTGGCTGCATTTTAAGAAATTTTTACAGAATTTCTTATTGCTGTCATGCTCAAGATGGGGAAAAGCAGTAACAGATGAAGAAAGTAAATACCACCTAATAACTCTTGCCTGTTAAAAAAAAAAGTGAATATATAAAAACCTACACGGTTGTTTAGTTTTTTTTTGGCATGTGTTCCTCAATGTCCTCAGGGATGGAATTGTTAGTATGTGAGTTTAGAACAAATTGTTAAACTGAATTAGCATTTAGGTTTGAAGTTTTTCTGTCTTCTGTACAGTTTAATCTGCTAGCATAAAAAGAATAGAAAGCTGTTTTTTTGGCCTATACTATAAGCAGTTTAACTATTTCGTTTGCTTTCTTTTTTTTTTTACTGCTCATTACTTGTAAATTGCTTTATGTGTTCTTTGTGGCATAGACTTGAAGATGTTTAGAATCTCTTTTAATCTTCTTTGTCTGTATTTTATACATTGTTTGGCTCCATAGGGATCCTTTCCTTGTCTCAAATATTTAACAGTGAGGATTCAAATATCTCAATGTTTTGAAAGCATCAAACTGGATATTTACAGTATTGTTATAGAAAAATCAATCAAATAGAGCGTCCCATGGTTACATTTAAGGAAGCTGACTCGGAGGAGCTCCTGGTAGCTTTTAATGCTTGCAAATTTTGATGTGGACAGTGTGTCAAAACACCTGAGTTTGGCAAATGATAGTTTTTATCCGATTGGTCTTAGTTTGGGTACTTGGTTTTTGTGCTACTTGGAACACTTGAGAATCTTCTCACAGCTCATTAAAAGACTTAATTTAACATTTTTCATGTGCGGCTCATATCCTGAGACTTGTGCAAGCAGTGAATGTACATAATGGCGTGTTTGCAAAAGCAGGTGAGGCTGGAGCAATATTCCGTGCATTTGGAACAGGCATCAGTAAGTTCTGTGAGTCCCTGCTTGCTGTGTGTGAAGGCTTTATGGGATATATTTTTTTCCTTTTCTAATACTCAGCCTTTTGATCTCTGGTCAAATGTTTATAGCTGAGTGGTGATAGTAGCTGAGTAGCCCCTTTCTTGGGCTCACTGGAAAGTGAGTAAAACCTGTCAAGTCTGAGGTGGGGTTTTAGTTTGATTTTTTTTTTTTTTTTTTGTGAGGTTGTTCTCTTTTTCTTCCCATCCCCCACAAAAGAAGCTGCAGCTGTATGGAAGAGGAAGTGATGTCAGTAAAATAATGCTTCAAGTTGTCCTCTAATTCAGTGCATAGCGCCAGGTTAGTTTTACTGCCATATTAGCACACAAAAATCTAGTGGCCATTTAGGTGGGAGTGAATTAACTACGTGCAGGGTAGCTCATCATTTGCATCTGTAAGGATGAAGGATGGCAAACTCTTTTAACTTTTTTCCTTGCATTGCAGGCCTAGTTGTATATTTATTGATCATTTCAGATGTGAGGACTGTTCTTTAAGAACTGAAAAATAGCACTTTATCTAAAACATACGAGGAGGAGATACAGAATTGAGGGAATATTAAATCTTCTGTGAAGGGCTATAGAAGAAGGATATTATAAACTGCGTGACAAGTAACAAAGTGATGGCTCTATCAGTTTTTCAGCAGAGGGGCTGTATGTCTCTTGTCAAAACTGGATTCAGGCAGAGAATACAAGAATCTTACATTGCTCCCTGGAAAGTTAGTAAAATTGAGCAATTCAGTCTTTCTGACTATTCTTTTCTGTAAGGTAAGAGATTTTACCTGCAAAAATTCTGTTTGAGAATGACTAGCTCTCAAGGCTTTGGTAAGTTCAGATTTATCTTCGCAGTTTGTACTGGCTTGATAGCCAGCTGTTGAGATTTGTGAAAGTTCAGTCAGTTCAGGGGAATTCTGTGGATTATTGCAGCCTAAAACATAATGTATTTGTTACTGTGTCTTCTACCAGGCTTCTTTTTCTGTGGAGCTGATTTGTTTTGAAGGCTTAAAAACATAGTTTAGAAGGTCAAAACCTATTATGTTTGCAACATATGGGTGGAGTCATTCACTACAAGAAATGGGTAATATTTTGCAGCATCATATTCTGATTAGTGAAAATAGTTCTATTGTGATAATAACAAACAGTTCTACTCTTGTGGTCCTTTCCTTGTGAATGTGTGAAATCCTGAATATTTGTCTTAAAAAAAAAAAAAAGAAAAAATAGGCCAAATGAGCTTAAAATACAGATAGAGCTTTATGTTTGTGTTCAAACAGCTTGTAACAAAGACTGTGGCTGCAGAGGCTTTTTCCTATTGAGAGATTTAAATGGTTTTTATTTTCTTCACTGTTTGGACATTTCTAAGGACGTTTGGGTGGGGCATCGGCTCGATCTGAGCCCTGTATCTGGTGGGAACCCTGCACTGATTGTCCAGGTTCCAGTCTCGCTGGCAGCTCTCCTCATGTGTCTCTTCTGTTCAGTGTTCCCTGCAGTGTGTTCAGGATTAAAATTTGTGCTCAGCTGTGTAGGATAATAATACGTGGACAAAACTGAAAAGGTGAGAGCTGGAATCTTATGAATGTGGTTCTTTCTTCCTTTATATTCTCCTTTTTAGTGTGTATGTTTGAAAGGTTTTCCCCCCTTTTTGCTGAACTTCACATTTAATGAAATCTTTTGTCGTCTTGGCACTCTTGTAATGTAATCAGGTTAGTTAATTTTAGTCTGCAATGTAACTTTTATCCTTAGGATTTTTGGTGGTGTCTTCAAATTTAGTCATAATCAAGTTTTGATGGGAGACCTCAGTACCAGACCTCTTTTTTTTGATTGTTTTTTTTTTTCCCCTTTCCCCATCTCTTGAAATTCAAAGAATCATTGCTACAGAATTGAACTCTTCATTGAAATGTCTTACTCCTGCAGTGGGAATGCTGAGCTTGTCCTTTATTTTGGTGGCACGTGCTCATGGTTCTGACAGAGGCAGTGTTTAGGTAGCGAAGGGGCTGTGTAACCATTTTGTAATCTGCTGAGTTCCAGTGTGTATTTCTGCTTACCTGTTTGGGAGGGGAGAAACAAGCTGATGATAAATGTATGTAATAAGATAACTTATGTATAATGAATTAAGTGCATTATATATTTATAGTTTGCTTTTTTGGTGTCTCTGAGGTAGCTTGACGTCTGTTCCAAAGTCTGTTTTAACAGCAGTGACAATTGTTAAACTGCTTTGGTTTTATAACATGAAGCTCCCAAGTTGCATAGTTTTACTGTTAATTTCTTCCTGTCTTTTACCTTACTGTACTTTTATAGTGCCGTTGCACTGAAGTCCTGCATTATCTGGTGCAGGGGCAATGAGATGTGTGTGGTTGGGGGAGTAGAGCTTTGCATTGGGGGGCGGCAAGTAGGATGAATATAATTAGCTGTTGCAAGATACAAAAGCCTTTTTATTTATTAACTACTGTTGTTAAGAGTGTGATGGGATCTGTGTGAGCAGGAAGTTTCTTTATAATTCTGCACATGTGCATTGGCAGCAGCAGATGAGAGCAAATCTGGCAGTGTGTGGTGGTGGGTGTGAGGCACTGAGCAAACATCAACTTTTTCTGGTATCGCTGATGGTTTTATTTTCTTGCTACAATGCCGTTGGAGGATTATAAGTTGCTGTAATGCTGTTGAAAAGCCTTTGGATTTTATCTAGTAAGTGAATATAAAACGTTGTTTTTGCATATCAAAACCGGCTAACATTTTGGTGATCTCTCAGTTTGTTCTTTAAAAGTGTAGAATTTTTTTTGAATGTTGCTTAAATCAGTCACTATATTTGAGGTTTTTCTAATGGATAGGATCTGCCTCTCCTGAAGGTCTGTGAACGATGGGCTTTTTCAGAGACAGTATGATCAGGTTCTGACAACTGAAATTGTAGACTAAACTTTAATGACTGAAAAATAGATACTAATCAGTATGATGATTTCTTGGCTTGTAAATGAAAAAAACCCAAAATCCAAAATTCTATTACTTTTAGTTATATCTCTTCCAGAGGAGCTTTCATGAGGTGTTTGTTGCTTTCTTGCATGGTAAGGACATAAAGGCTTAATTTAAATTGTTCTAATTTGTAAATTAGAAGGCTTGCTACCACATTCCCAGGAAGCAAAAATTGCATTAGAATTGCATTACACTAAATTTTATGTTGTATTTTTTGTGCTTCTTTTTGCTTTGTCATTATAACCAGTATTTTGTCAGTTGAGTGAGTTTTGAGACTATCTCAGAAGTGCTGGTGGCGAACGATGGAGAATTTCTGCTAATAGAGTTGAGGTTTAGTTTTTGTGTGTGAGTGCACACGTGAAGGCATACACAGGCAAATAGTTCCTTAATTAAAGAGCTGGTGTTCATGCTTCTGCTGACTCCTTTTGTGATTGTGTGCAGAACTGCAGTGAGCGGGTTTCCTTCTGATTCCTACTTAACCAAAAAGCAAACAGGGCAGTGAGGAGTTAGGAGCCATAATGGGAAATGAAGGGAGCAGGAAAGTCACATCTGCTTGAGAAGGTATTTATTCTAACATGGATTCCTTCAACACTGCAGTTTGAATTCTGTAGTTATACTTAATTTCAAACAGTATGCCTTAATGGGGGATGGGGATTGTATTCCTAACAAGACCGGCTTATTAAATGATTGTTTTTTTTTTTCCCCAGTTGTCTGATATGCCAGTCTAGACTTGTGACTAAAATACCTCTTGATAGCTGATTTCACTGACAGTCAAAAAGAGGAAATCTTGCATTAAGAGTCTATTTTAAGCTAATCTTGCTGGTTTTGAAACTTTATTTTAAATAATTATTGTTTTGACAATTCAATTATATTAATGAGTACTTAAATGTGATTATTCTTTTTTACATGTGGGATGTTCTGTGTCTGTTCAAGCACTGGCACATCTTTGCATGCCTTTAACTGTGCTCCTGAGACAACTCTGTCCCTTTTTGTGACCTGGGTTTGTGGTAGCGTTTTGTTTGTGGGGTTTGTTTCAGTTTGTCTTTTGTGTAAATTTACTCCAAGCCATGTTCATCTCATGCCCAACCTGGGCATCTTTTCAGTTTTGACTGGATTAATTCAAACAAGCAAAATACTCTGGTTTTACTTGTTAGCTGAACAAAAGCTGAAAATCAGATGAGCAAAAGCTCTTTTGTCCAAAAGCAGTTCATCCGTTGGGAATCCTAGCAGTAATTTGAGTATACAAATGGCATACAAAAATCAGTCAGTGTCAATTGTTACAGTTCTGACCCAACATGACAGAAAAATCAGTTTCCTTTTTAACTCAATGAAACTTAAGAATAAGGACCGGAGGGCTGGTTGCCATTTTTTTTTGCAGCATAACTAGTGTGTAGTACAGCAGTTGCCGAATCAGTCTGTGTGTTCTGCAGTGAGCTGGTACACAAAAGTTTCCCAGGGAAGCCTTCTTGCTCCTGCTCGCACCTGGCAGCTGGCTCTGCATGATGTCATGAGGAGATGATTGCTTGAGGAGCGTTCCTGTGATTCCAAGTTGGAATCTGTGTCTTAAGTTTTGGCCATCGTTTAAAAATTATTGAAATCTGTTCTAACTTTGATAATTTCAAACTTAGCAAAAAAATCAATTCTTTATTTTGATTTAACAGTATGTTTGCTGTAGGCATCCAGGGGGACATCACAGGTTTTGTGTAGCTGTAAGTCATATAAGTAACAAAATACATTCTTTTTCATTATCAATGATAGAGTATGAAATCAAAAAATTTTGAGACACTTTAATGTTTTTTTGTGGAGTTTTATTTGTAAATAATATTGTAGACAAGGAGCATTGATCCCTCTTGTTACTGGAGGATCTGTATGTGATCTTTTAGGACCTGGTTTGCAGGTATGTGATGGTTCACAGGGTCACAGCACTGCAGGCTGAAAAAGCCAAAAAACTTGAGGTGTGTTTCCTGAGAAGCAGGGACAGGCCATTTTGTTGCTGTTTTTCCTATCTAAAATCCTTACCGTTAGTTTTTACTTTTATGTGTTAAAAAAAAAAAAAGATACACTGACGATGTTTGCTAATGCCACAAAATAATATATTAAAAATAACACTGACTGTTGTTCTGCTCTAGCTTTGGGTTTGGCTTCAGAGACGATACGAGTTTCTTGCTACATAAAAAAAGCAAATAAAAGAATTGCTTAAATAGCTGAGACTTGTGGCAGAAATTCTACGTGCAGGATTAATGTTTTCATTCCTATGGCATGGTTTCAGTTTGCAGCTTTTCTTTGTTTATTTTTACTTGTTGCTTCATTCCTTTGTTTTAAGCAAAGGTGGTGGAACCCTGAGGACTTTAATTTAAAATAATAACCATATATTATTTGTACTTCAGTCATTTCTGTAAAAACTGAACTAAATGTGAGTCTAAATTTTCATATGTATTCCTCAAATATTAACAGTTAGCCATGTATTCTGTGGGGCTTTTAGTGGCATTTCATGTGTGGGTGTAAATACTTCTTGAGTTGCCAGGATAAGTGAATGCTATTACAATGGCAAAGTGAAGCTCATGGTGCTGTTTTCCCAGCAGTCTCTATGAAGAACTTGCCTTAATTAAAAAACCAAACCAAATTTTTTTAAATAATGCATATGAGCACTGAAATCCACAATACAGAACAAAACTCTGTGTTTTACCCTCATTTAAGACTCTTGGGTTCAACATGTTGCAAAGGATATAGTAAATTTTGTTCAGTTTCTTGTAAAGTTGTGGTATCATATGTGGTTATAATAAGGTGTATTTTTAGTTTCCTGCATTTACATTTTGTAGAGCATGGTTGTAGCTTAAGGATGTTTTTATATGTTTGTAGTAGTGAGTAGGGGAAGTAGATGGAAAAAAATCCAACCAGAATGCTTATAATTAAACTCAAGTTAGGTAGTTTTCTTTTGTGTGGGGTTTTTTTTGGTTGGTATTTTTTTTTCTCTTTCTTGATAGAACTTGTGAAGCATTTAGGTTGTGAAATTGCAAGGGGGAAGCATGTGCTCAAAAGGATCAGGATAATATGGGCAAAAGCAGAAATAGTTGACTGAATGGGTTAGCTCCTGTTTCCTGAGTTGTTTGATCAGGGCAAAAAAAAGTATTACAAAAGTCCACAGCATTGCTTAGTATTTGTAAAAGAATCTGGAAATAATCCTGAAGGTTACATGTCTTGTCCTAATTTTCATGTGTCTGCAGTGGAGTGCTGCACTTCCTGAGTCAAGGGAGGGCAAGTGGGAAATCTTTTGATCCATATAATCCGTAAAAAAAAGTGGAGATAAAATGATTAATTATTAACAGTTTTACAGTGTTAGAAATAGCAGGAAATAAACGTGCTGGAAGTTGAATAACTTTCAGAGTTTCTAGCTCTTTCGAGATTTTGTAAATGGCAGATTAATTGCATCACAGCTTGTGAAGATAACAAAGCCTGAACTAAAAGAGAAAAGGTTGAAATGCTCTGAAAATAAATTGTTGCCTATAATGATATATTGAAATGTGTGTATAAGTATGTGTGTATCTGAGAGGGTGAAAATGAGGTTCTCACTAATTTTTCTAGGTGATAATAAGCCATATAAAGCTTTCTTGAAAGTATAAACCTGGGTTGTAAATCCGGTTTTGCTCTAACAATGAGACAACCAGGCTGTTTCAACTTTATTGTTACGTTGCCAAGCCAGTTAAAATAGAAGTCTGTATTTTTTCTTTTTTTCATGCCTCCTGAATGAAATTAATATTCAGGCAGCCTGTTCATCTGCTGCACCTGGCAAAAGTGGCTGAGCTTTCATGTCAGTGAAGTGAGCCCAAAGTTGCCTCTGCTGAGAAAGCTGGGACTCAAGATTGTTCATTTCGTGCCAAATTATAAAGAAGTGGTTACTTCTAATTTGGTCTTTTTATTAGGTGATGTTTGTTTTGAAGGTTTGTTTGTTGGTTTTAGCAAGTCAGCCTGGAGCATTGTGGCAGATCCATCAAAGGTTTTTCCCAGCTGCCCTTTACCCCACAGCTGGCCAGTACGAGGTTTTCTGGTTCCTTGTGGACAGGCTGACTTTGGTAGAACTTGAGAAAATAGACTGTGTGCAGCTTCATATTTTAAAATTTGCATGATATATTGGGATTCATTCAAATCTACTTACATGCAGAGATTATGTTGACTTTCATTTAATATACTGAAGCAATAAGAAAAATGGCTGTACAAAGCCTTCATAAATTATAGGACAGTCATGAATTGCAACTGCTTCACTGTTGCAATCTGGCAGGATCTTTTAGTAACCAAGAATTTGCAATAACAGATTTGAACATGATGGGTTTAAAAAAAAAAAAGTGAAACTCATTGACTGGAATACAACCCTTCATTTTTTTGTTATCAGCTCACCTGGAATACTGATCTCAGACCAGGACTCACTGGTGTGGGACATAACAGGTTTACCACCTGTGTGTAATACAGGCAATAGATAGAGACAATTTAAACCCTTTTAAACCTGAAATATTTTTTCCTCTAGGCCTCAATGCAAGAAAATGCTGAGGGGGTAGAAGCAGTCTTGTATAGAGCCTATGACCAACTCATTAGCACGTGGATGCAGTTTGGGGAGGATTGGGAGCATGAAAAGTGCTTTATTCAAACTACTGAAAGTACTCTGGGTTCCTGTTATGATAGGCTAATGAATAGTCTGGCATTTTGGGACTGAAAACAGAGGGGTTGGTTGTCAGGAATTTGCACGCGAAGATGAAGTTTATTTATCCTGATGTGGAACAGAAGCAAGAGCTGGTATGGGGGAACAAAGGGAGGGAAGGTGCTTGTTTCCAGTTTGTCGCATCAGTCTCCAGTTATGAAACAGAAGGTTTCAGTGCGTATGCTTTGAAGTTAGGGAAAGCCTATTTCTATAATCATAAAGGCAATTATTGCTGTAGTTTGTAGCTATTTTGAGAGCTGAGAAGGTGACAAATGTCCAGATAATCTGGATTCTAAATAAAAGGTGGCAAAAATGTGGGTGGTTCTATGGAATCTTAACTTGGAGGAAGTTGCTTCCTGTATCCACATCTGATGATCACTTGGACTTTGAACTGGCAGTTAAGACACGTAGTCAACTTCCTGGAAAAGATGATCAGTACCACTGAAAACTGGTTGACTCTAAATGTTCCTTAGTTAGGATTTTGGTTTTGGTCTTGCTGTTTAAAGGTGGTGTACTAAACCAGTGCCTGAGATCCTTGTAAAAATTTCATAGCCATTAAATATTTCAGTATGGTAGGTACTTTAAAACACTCTGTGTAACCTACTTAGCCCTCCTTGATTCTTTGGAAGAGGATTGAATGAGCCTGCAAATGACTTCATAATTGTTAACACTGAGATGTCGCATGCTAACTTTCACTTCAGGTTTGGTTAAATCATAAGCAAAAAAAGGGATTTGCTGTTTTGGGGGCTCTCTCATAAGCTGTGCTAATGTGGTCTTTGTGCTTTCTTGTTCCGAACAAGAAACTGCTGATTTGACAAGGGGAATTCCTCTAACGTGATGTTTAGGTTTGTGACCGAGTTTAAAACTGTTGAAAACTTTATGATGTAATAATATTTTCCTTATTTTCAGATTAACTGCTGAAGTACTGATCGAGTTCTGCTATTCTTCAATGAGGAACTACAGGCTGATCTTTTGCCATAATCTTAAACAACCATAAATGACAGAAGAATGCTTGGTCAGTGAGGGCAGCTGGCGCAGAAAGCGTTTTTCAAACTCGGCTGTTTAAGTACTCTGAGGTAGGTTTCTTAACTTGTTTTACTGGGAACAAAAAAAAGAAAAGCAAGAGTGGATTTCAGAATGTCTAATCTATTAGAATTTATCCATTAGTAAACAGAGAATTTAAGTTTGGTTGCAGTGCTTTGACTAGCAGCATATACTTCATGTGTGCCAGCCTTTATGAAAGTGACTGCTTGTGTTTAAGCAAGTATGTTTTCTTTTCTTTTTATTATTTATTTTGAAAGGACAGTTTTTTCTTTGCTAGAAGAAATATTTTGGTTTTGACAGGATAACAGCTTGACTGAGTGACTTACACTGCCCTTTGTTATCTATCTAGATCCTTTATCAAGCAAAGACTTGCATGTGAAGTTTGAGCTTCTGCATGATAGAATGGTATCACTGAGCTAGAAACTAGCTTTGGGGGTTTTCTGTTCAATAAAAATTTGAATTTGATGCAGGTGTTGAAAGCTTTATTATGTAGACCAGAAAATGCCAAATATATTTTAAAAGTATTGCAGTGCAGTTGTGTATCACAAAATACTTAATCATTTCATATAATTGAAACTTTGGGTTTTGGTTTGGTGTCATCCACTGGCTTCCTTTCTTGTTGGGAGGCTTTTGTATTGAGTTCTGAAAGCCTGACTACTACATGCTGTCAGAAAAAGTACTGAGGAGTCTAACAAAGTACTTTAAAACTTAATTAGAAATTTTGTAGCAAGAATTTTCTGCATTTTCTTTGCTGTATATGTTTCCAGTCCTCTGCTGAGGGTTGGACAGAACATGTCAGTGATAGTAATTTTTTGAGTTAGCTGTGTTTGGAATCATTACACAACTGTCCATTAAACCAGTGAATTGATGGAGACAAACTAGAGAGTATTTGCATTAGGTAATTAAAACACTTTGTGTTGCAGATCAATGCTTTCAACAGCATACACTGAAGTGTGTTTTTTGGTTTTAATTTCTCTTATTGACAGAAAAGACAGCTTTGATTTTTGGCTGCAAAAAGATATGAGGAAGAGCTCCTCCCCTTCCTTGAGTAACTGCAACTCTGTTCTTGCTAACAAAATATTTGGAATTCCACTTGATGAGCTGCAGCAAGAAGGGCAACCAGACAATGAGGTTCCATTCATAGTCCGCCATGTCGTGGACTATATTGAGGAACATGGTAAGTATTACCTTGCTGTATGTCAAGTAATGTATTTCACTGTTATTCTTACAGAATAGATTGTGGGTTTTGAAGAGTACTTGTTTTCTGAAGTTAATTATTTAATTGGATGTGATTTGGTTGTTTTGGGTGCTTCCTTTCTTTACTCCTTCTGTTCTATGTTTATCACCATTTTCTAGCCAACATTAATGCAGTCAGCTCAGCAGGGAACTGCCTAGGAAATGCTGTGCTTTAGGTATTGCTAACATTTTCCATGTTATTTTATTGTTACCTGGGCACAAGAATGTGTGTCTTGGGAAGAGAACCTGCTGGAAGTCTTGCAAAAATGTTGTCCAGAAAATGTTTCAGTCAGTATGGGAATTATGCATATCGGACTGTCAGTACTTTTTTGTGATATATTTATCCATACTGTAGCTAAGTTTATTTCTGCAATTTTTTTTCCAACTCAGGGGGTCTGGAACAAGAAGGACTTTTCCAAGTCAATGGGAATGCTGAGACAGTGGAGTGGCTCCGGCAACGATACGATAACGGAGAAGATGTGGACCTGGTTAAAGAAGCAGATGTACCCTCAGCTATTAGCCTTCTTAGATTTTTTCTACAAGAACTTCCAGAGCCAGTTATTCCAGGCAGTTTGCACATACATTTGATGCAACTTTCTCAAGGTAATAACTATTTTTTATTCAGAGTTTTTATTTTATGATTTTAAGAGTAAAACCCAATGTTGAATTGAGATTTGTAGTGGCACTAAGGTGTTTTTTGTCTCTGTGTAATAATGATAATACTTCTCTGCACCTTGGTTGCAATGTTATCTGTCAGGACTGGAAATGGGATTGAGGTATACTCACTTGGTGTGACAGCATAATTCCCTTTCACTACTGTAAAATCAAGTGTGAAAATTGGTTTTTTACTCCAGTCTTTGAATAGATGACTGTGGATGGGTTTGCATATGGATTGTTTTTAGCATGCCATTTTGTTCACTACTGTTTAGTTCCCTTTTGTTAAACATATGGAAAAACTTCACTTAAACTTGCAACTTACTGTCTTTACTGTCTTTAAAAAAATGTAAAATGAAATTATTTCATAAAGATTTAAAGTTATCTGTAACAAGGAAATCAAACCACATAAAGCCTTAGACAGTGTTTCCAGATGATAAAATTTGACTTTTGATTTCCTCTAATTGGGTTTTGCCTGTCTGATAGACTTATCTCAGTTAGTTTGCAGAATTACATCATCAGCTGCATTTGAAGCAGAGGAATTCCTTAAAGAAAAGCAGAAGGTGGTAGTAATTGTTGACCCATATGTTGGTTCTGGTCTTTGCCCTCTTTAGCAGTCCTTCCATCTCTTTAGGTTAGGCATAGTCCTCAGGATAACTTCATTATACAGCAAGGTATGGCCTGTCTAAGAAGCTCATTGCAGGCAGGTGGTTCCCCAAAGACAGGTGATTTTTGTAATTGAGGTGTGAATGTGATGATCCCAGTGCACTAGGCTATGTGTCCCAGAAGTGTGTAAGCATGCTTTCGTGCCAGAGGACTTCAGTTAGAGGTAAGAATGTTCTCCCTTTAGGTCTCTGGTTGTTTATAACTTAAGTTTCGGGATGGATTGGTTAGGCAAAACATGGAGATGTGTATATGCAAAGTGGTCTGGTTATTGCTTCTCTCATGCACCCTTTTTTTCTGAAGGTCTGCATCATTAAAGTACTTTTTAAAGTTTTTTTTCTTGTTCTTTTTGCAAAATGCATTTCTAGAGTAAGAACTGTCAATGAAACGTTCATTTTATTGTGTTACGTGTTGAGATAACTATTTTCTGTGCCTCCTTGGCTGTATTCAGCTACTGTAGATGTTGACTGTGTCTGAGTAAATGAAATCCTGCACAGTTCCTGCTTGGTGTTCCTCTACATACACACCAGGGAATTTGCCCACTCCTTGCTTTGATATTAAGGACTAGGATGTCTCTGCTCTCTCATCTAGAGAGGCAGAGATGGCTCATCATCTTCAAACGTACTTTTCCCTCTCTAACTGATCTGAAAAGAGTTTTCAAGTTTCTGAGAAAGAAGGGGAGGCTGCTTTGTATGAATTTTTCTCCCATTTTGCTTTCCTGATGTTTCTTTTCCTATATATGGAATTTCTCAGGTACAAACAGCTGTAAACTCTTTGAACCTTGTTGGCTATAAGGCTGATGATGTAACAAATGAGATTTATGGGGAGATATTTTGATGAAGAGTATAGTTAAATGGGGTGAGAATGAGGAGGTTTGATGCTGACCCTTTTTGAGATCTGAAATTGAATCAGCCAGCTTTAAGCTAAGCATGTGTGAAGATTGCATTGAGCTAGCTTGGATTTATCAGTTAAGTATCATAAAAGCAAGTAGAGTGGTGAGAATGGGATGCTTGTGAAAGAAAAGGTGTCAAAGTAGCTTGTCTTTTAGAAGAATTTAACTAGATGGAATTTAACTCACTACCTGGAGCTGTTGCTGTCTCTAGAGCTCTTCTGCAAAGCAATTGTTATGTAACAGTGATAAAAGAAAAACATAGAGTTTGCCCTCTGAAATCAGAAATTTGAGCATTAATTGGGGAGAATATGCAGAAGAGAATGTGGTAGATAATATTGAACAAATGCAAATCAGTTTTTATATTTTAGGCTGTGGTTTGACCAAATTAGTTGTACTTTTAGAGGTAAGTAATGGTCATAGTAAAGAACTGATCAGTATCAAATATTAAAAAGCAGGTATCTTCTTTGTAATTAAAGTATTTTCTTTGCTTTTTCAGATTATAATAATGAAGATGAATTTGGAAGAAAGTTGAGGTTCCTCTTGCAGCAGCTTCCACCTGTTAATTACAGTTTGTTGAAGTTTCTGTGTAAATTTTTAGCTAACGTAGCATCGCATCATGAAGAAATTTGGTCAGCAAGTTCTTTAGCTGCAGTCTTTGGCCCGGATGTTTTTCAGTAAGTTAATTATAAACGTTCATTCACTGTTTCTATGGGAATTTGCATGTCTGTCTGTAGTTTAAAGTCACTCCTAGTCAATGAGCAACAGTAGCAAAGTGCGCAATGCGTTTCCGTCAGAATCTTTCTGTTCCCACCCACTTCCTTACCCCAGTTTGGTTTTGCAACTTTTCCTAAGATTTAAAACAGCAGCTTGTCTATGAGCTGTGGCATCAGAAACCACTGGTTTGATTGTTGTATTACTGTGTTTATTCTGAGGTTCAAATATTTTAGTGACGGTATGTAAGGCTACTATTTGTAGCAAGAAGACAGTTCTTGGAGAAGACTGTTAAAGTACCACTTTACACTGTTGCTTCCTCTCCACAGAAACATGCTTGAATTTTAAATACTGCTCTTGAAAAGTTAATTGACTAAGTAGTTGATAATTCATAGTTTTTAAATATAGTAGAAAGCATTATAATGCAGTAGTGTGAAGGCATGCATAAAGTTCTGTGTGTTCAGAATGGATAGGGGATGATAATGGTGTGAAGTGTAGCACTTAGTCATGGAAGACATTCAGAGGTGTTTTTTGGGGAAACAGTTTGATTTAGACTTCTAAACTAAAGCAGTGTTGAAATCTTCAGCATTTACACAGAGGTGGAGGATCTGAAAGAACAAGAAATAGTTAGCAGAATAATGGCAGGACTTCTGGAGAACTACTATGAGTTTTTTGAAAATGAAGAGGAAGATTTTTCATCTACTAATGATTTGAGCTCAATAACTGAGCAGGTAAGAATATTTTGAATGGCAATATGTTACCACTTAACTGTCTGTTGTACACATTTATGTTTAGGAAAGATAGATTGAAATACAATTTCTTTAATATGATTTTAAGAAGTTTCTTGCAAACTGACAAAACCTGGCATTTTCTTCATTTTCTTAATGCCTGTGAAATTGTTGCTTTTGTGGTAAGCATAGCTGTGCTGTATTGAAAAATACATAGGGACTAAACCAACAGTGGTATCCTGCCCAACGTAGACACTGTTGTAAACAGCTAATTACCAATTGAGGAATGAAGAACTGTTTTTTGATCAAATGAAGAATGACTCTTGCTGATCTTAGTCAAGAGTATTTCTAGGTGTGTCTCGCCAGGAGCACGCAGGGTCTCACACTGCACTTGATGATGTTACCGTTGGTGCTTTCCTGTGCCAAAGTTTTTGAATGGTGTTTCTGGTTCTAAGACTTGAAAATTATATATTTTCTGTAAAGAGGAAAAATGATAAATAATAAGCAATTGCTAAGGTAGGTAACAAGAAGTACTGAATTTTAAAGCCTGTCTCACAAACTCCTCCTCTAGCAAGACAGGTAAGGCAGGTACTGGGGCAGTTGGTTGCCTCCTCTTCCCTGCAGCAGATGTTGGTCCGGTCTGCCAGGTGTGGGCAACAGGTTCTGGAGTGAGCAGTGTCTGCTGTGCGAGCTCCTCGAGCAAATGCTGCTGCAGCTCTGCAAAGCTCCATGCAGGAATATGTCTGGCGCTGGGGGCTGACACAGCCCTGCTGCATGCAGGGAGCTGCTGAGCGGAGCTGGGCTGGGACTCCTGCAGCCAGAGACTGGGGGCTGCTGCTGAGCTGGAATAAGTGCTCTGTAAACCTTGTGCTCTCAAGCTTTGAAATTACTGACTTGGCTGTGCCTCATTATATGTTTTAGCAAAAAGGTTTCTTGAGCACAAAGTCTGTTTGCTGCGTGGTTTTGTTTGTTTTTTCCCTTAGTTGGAGGGCTGGTGGGGTGTCCCTTTAATTTCGTGGTGTCTCCACCAGATGTCAACAGTGCACTTCTGTCGGGGGCTGGTGCGGTGGGGACAGAAGGGCTGCTGTCCCCGCCGGGCACAGCCCCGCTGGCAGCTGCCCCAGTGTGTGGGTGGGCTTGCCTTTGCTTCACTGGCACATCCTCTTGCAATTACAGAGGAAAATCAGGGATAAATACATTTCTTGCCTGGAATGTAGTGCCGTATAACACATTACGCCCCTTTTAAAAACTAACAAATATCCCCTCTCTGCCTTCTGTGTAATCTTAGACTTCTGAAGTTTAAATTTTTCTTAATTTAGTGGTTTTGTTTTACACTGGTGACAAATACTATTTTCTTGAGGCTGCTGCTTTAATTTTTGGGTTTGCAAGATTGGGAGATTGGTAATCAATTACGGAGGCACCTTGGGAGTCAAACAGAATCACTTTGTTCTCTTTACCTTTTCATGTTTTAGACATAGTTGCTCTTTAAAAAATGAAGTTGGCTGTCTTGAGTTGCCAGTTGGCTATATTGTTTCGCTTTTTAAATTGGTTATATTTTGCTACTTCGGTAAAACATCTGTGTTTGGACACAAAGAAACAAAAATAGGAGAGCACAGAAACTTTGTAAGTGTTCACTCAGTGCTTTGAAGTTTGGGTTCATAGACTTCTGTATTGCCTTCCCTAGGAGGGTTTGAAAATGCTTCTGATACATGAATAAGGCTACCTGTGGAATAGAGGAGAATTATCTGTTTTAGACACAGCTGAAGAAAAGTTCTGTAGTTCATGATTTCAGTGTGGTTGAGATTTTGTTGTTTCTTCATTCTGCTTGCGTTCATTTATGGCATCAGAGATGCTTCTTGCTTTTTGGTTTTTGTCCAGTGTTGAAAAGCAGCTTTTTAATAGTGTAGAATTTATAGTTTTACATAAAAGCAAGTCTAGTGTGCCTGTTTTTTCCTAAAATTGAAAAGTGTTCTCCTCCTACACATTACTTTCATACCTTTCATGCTCTTTTAATTCCCTGGACCTCTTGAAAGGAACTTTTCCATCCATTAACTTCGATCAAATCTTTTTTAGATCAATGATCTCTTGGAAGAAGAGGAAGATGTAAAGCTTGAGCAGTCGGAAGAACTTCCAGAAGATGGCACGGAGAAACCTGTTGAAAGGCCAGCTGTGGTGCATCTAGATATGACAGGGAGTCTCTCAGATTCCAGGAATGTTACAGCATCAACAAGGTAACTTGGTTCTGCCTTGGAGTTCGGGTTTAAAGTTTGGATTGTAATTTATTCTGTCAGAGAGAGAAACTGTCAGACGTTTGAGCTAAGTGTTGGTGTCGACAAACTGAAGCTTTAGATGTAGGTGCAGTTCTTATAATAGTAAAATATGGGTTAAAATAGCTGTTCCCAAATTCAGCAGAGGAATCTCTCTAGAACTCAGTTCAGATTAAATATGGTGATTTACGCAGGGAAAAGTAAAAAGGGCATATTTTAGTGAAACTGTTAAGTGATATTTAAACAGTAAATTTTATAGCAGAAATAAGAAGAGTCTGCATACTGGTAGATCCAAACCTATTCTGTACCATGTTTCCACCAGCCTCTTTCAGTGGGAAATCCTAGGACTGTTTCTTGTCAGAGAAGAGAGCTGTGGGCAGGTTTGGAAGTTGCAAAATGTGATACAGGCAGGAATGTTGGAGTGGGAGTCAGCTTCTAAGAGCAATTCTCATAAAAAGATGTGTAAACATAAAATCATACTTTTATTTAAGAGCTTATTGGTGCTTGCTTGTAATGCACAGATTTATATTTTGCTTGCTTGTAGTACACAAGGTTTTATTTTTAAGTCTGCTTTTCTTGTACTTAGAGTTTACGTTCTACAGATGGTGAATTGTACCTCTTCCCCTCTACGGCATGTGTTTGGTATGGGCATTGCATGTAAGAACTTGTAGGGGAGGAGTGAGGAGGAATCTATAATAAAAAGGTGACTAAAAGCAGAAGAAATGCAGGGAAAATCACAAGTTACTGCCTAAGAATGGGTAGTCTCAAGAATGTGGATTTTAGGTTAAAATCTCTTCAGCTGCTGTCTGCATTCTTCATTCTAAATAATGGCAAGAAGCTCTAAAATATCAAATAATGACAGAATCATGATTCTGTTTTGTAATTTAGATTATATTTGAATAGTTGATTATCTTTATCAGTAATAAAGTTTCTTAATTTTAGTTTGAATTAAATTTTTAGAAAAGCTGCAATTTAACTATTCACAGGTATTAGGTTGCTTCTGGAATGTGTAGGCGCAGCAGTAGTGACAAACTCAACATGTTTGAGAGTTTAAATTGGATAGCCTGAAGAGAAAAACATTTTTACTTGATGTTTAAGGTCAATTTAAAATGAATAGGCATTAATTATGGTTGGTATTTTGCATAATTAGTGGGAAAGGATAAGGAGGAATCCCTTAGAAGAAGGAGAATTTTTACTGTAAAGCCAGAACAAGTGCAGGAAACATTAAAAAAAAAGTTAATGAGAAAGTGTTCTATATTAAACTTTTAACCACTATAAGTACTGTAAATATTTTCCAAAACCTAATGGCTTTTATATACGCATTTAGTGGCCTTCTTTTGGTCTTAGTTTCTTGAAGTAAAAAAAAAGAATAATTAAAAAAGCAAATGTTAATGCAGGTTTATTTGGATTATTTGTCTTTGTCCTGACGTAGAGCCAGTGCCACTTGACACAGGAAAGAGGAGGAGAAGTAGGTGTGAAACAATTCTTGCGCTTTTTTAACCTGGGTTTTGTTGCCTTTTTGCTGTTGCCAGGTTTTGGGAATAAAATATTTGTGTATTTTTGTCTCTCTATGAAGAGAAGTAAAAGAGATTGGTTATCTTGATTTGTACAATGGGGCATCTGACCTTCCTCCTTGTTATTTGGACTATAACTTGCTTATAATTTTGCTCACTACCTTTTTTCTCTCCTCATCCTGTTTGTTCTGTCTGAAACCTATGACCTTCCTGCACTGCATGGTGTTAATTTGACTTTGAGTTAGAGGTCTTGTGAGAATGTGGATAATCATTAATGCGCTTTGATTTAGTAACTGCTTGAAAATTGTATCTATAAGAAACCTGTTGAGTGATCTTTGAGCCCATTACCCAGCAGGGAGCATTTGTTGCTCACGGGTTGGCGTTGAGCACGTGAAGGAAACTGTTCTCCTTTACCAGAAGCCGTTTCCCCAAGGCTCTTTCCCTTTTGCTCTCCTGTCTTCTGGAGTAAAGAATTACTGACTCAGCATTGCAGCTGAATTTTCAGATGTGCTGTTGAAATAAGTACTTTAGAGTCTTTCTCTGTCATTATTCCAAATTTTTCATCCCTGAGCCTTGCCAAGCAGTATATGCTTTAATTGGGCAGTTGATCTCAAATGTTGTCAGTCAGAAGCATAATAGAAAAACTCTTTGGTTTTGGACTTTTCAAAATTATATGTGTAAAAATATGAGATATGACAGGCAGTAAGTTATATAAACAGTTTGCTTTGTTTCTACTAAATGCAGTGACAAGGGCAGCATTCTCACTGTTTCTGTGATATTTTTGTTAACCCTTTTGTGATTTAATTAGCTCTTATCAGAGAGAAGTGGTAATGTTAACAGCTACCAAGGGAGACAAAATGCATAGTAAAGCTGACCAAATAGAAGAGCTGCCTAAATTGCTAAAAAATACATTATTATTTTAATGTAGTGCCGTTTTTAACCTCTGAATACTTTTTCCTCCTTCCATCCTGGAAAATCTGTAAACAACACGTTAGGAGAGCTTTCAAGTGTTGATTGGGCAGCTTATTGTCAGGAGTGACCTCATGTTGCAGTCGATTTCTATTTAGACTGCAGGGTTTAGTGCAGCACTCCAGAGGTGCCGGCTCGCAGGCAGCCCCCGGAGCCCAGCCAGCAGCATGCACAGCCAGCAGCCCACAGCACGCTTTGCTGGCTTCCAAATGAAGCATTTTTACATGAAGTGCTCTTTCGGGATAGCAAAAATAATCAGAATGGCCTGCAAAGTTCTGCTGCACAGGTAAATATATGAAAGGAAAATGTCGTTTTGGTAGGATTGCAAGTAAGGCTTTAACTTTAAAATTATGCGAGATTAAATGGGGTTTGGAGATACAAAATGAAATAATGTCACACCTGATTATTTTAATGAAAAATAAAAATCTCTGTACCATCAGGAAATTACCAAGGGAAGCGTGGATGTGTTTTATGTCTAGGTAATAATTTTTTCTACTTTAGATATGTTTTTACTGGGACCTTTTGTGGGTAGGGAGCCAGTGCAGAAGGGATTCTCAGAGGGGGTTAGCATTATGAAACAAAGATGTTTACCTTTCTGTGTCTTGCTGTGTCATGCTGCGTTAAGGCTCTGTCTGGCAGTATAAATTACAGTTTTTAAAAAGTATCCTTGAACTGTGCTACGTGGGCTCAGAAGTTGTAATGGCTTTTCACCTAAGATTGTCACATTTGTTTCAGAAAGTGCTTAATTGGTGAAGTGATTAGTTGAAGATGTAAGATATTCTTTATGTAGTAAGAGGATTCTTTAGGCTTTTTAATACTGATGATTTATGCCCAGCTTTTGCTGAGTACCTCTAATGCTCCTAAAGGTGTTGAATAAAAGCACTGGAGAACCGTCCTGTGCTGGGGGCTGAAGGTTACACACTAGGATGGAAAATTTTCTTGTGAACCATATCTGAAATCATCTGGATTCTTTGGAGATGAGTTTGATCCTTCCTATTCTTGACACAGTTCCTCATTGTCTCAAGTGGTAGAATAAAAGGATTTCAAGTCATCACAGTTTCCTATAAATAGTGTTTGTACTTGTGCCCTTGACTGAGTTTTTCTTGCTCTCTTTTGCAATTAGAGTGTTGCAGTGTTCTGTGCTCTGATTGCCTCATTTTTTCTCCCAATTTGTCCTAGGAGTGATTATTTTAATAATAAATCAATTTCAATCTACACAATTATGTATTTGTACCTTTAGAATGCAAGAGTACCTTTCATAAAGCAACTTTTGGAGAACTTACTGAGATGGATACTTAAAACTACATTTCTCATGTTTTGAAATATTACTGGTTTCTTTTTCTGTGATTCTTGATAATGCACCTTTAACCTTGGTCATGAAACTGAACTTACAGCTTCATATCTTTATTTTTTATTTCAAGTATTGTCAAAACAAAGTGTGTTTATCAGAAAATATACTTTGTATAGTAGTACGAATGGTAGGGCTATGCTGAACTTCAGTGCATGGAAATACAAATGAAATGTAAATATCTTAAGCTGTAAACCACCTTGCCATTTTTTTGTTTGTAGGAAAAATACAAAATTGCCAGTGTGTTCTGCCTCAGTTATTTGATCTGCAGCTTTGAAATCAGTGGCTACAAGATTTGGCATCTATGTCAGGTGTTCTAATTTCCCAAAGCTATGTCTGTTTTGAAATAGTAGTTGAGTGCTGCCTGTTCTGTCAGTGCATTTGGAATAGATGAGCTTTGGCTTTTCGCCCAGGCGAAAACACACACAATCATAAGATGAACTTGATTTGTCAGCAAGTTTCCATTAAAAGTCAAAAAAAAAAGGGGGGAAGAAAAGAAAGTAAAAGCCTCTGTGAGCACCTGCTTTTTCAGTTGTGCCAGGGTGGGGTTTAAACACTGTGCAACTCCTCTGTTGGCCCAGTACAAGGTGTGTAAGGCAAACTGGTATAGTTATTTTTAAATAAGTACTTTAACCACTTTCTTTATCAGCCTATGTTTAATTGAAAGTCCTTTATTGCTTGTGTTTCATCTACTTGGAGGAAGGAAAAACTAGAAAGTCTGCTTGAGGTGATTTATCTCTCTGGTGGTGGGACTAGTAATAAACCTCATAAGTTCTAACCAGGGTATTCTTTGCTGTATTGAAACAATTCTTGGGTAAGCAGAGAGACAGTCTGCATTTTTTAGTGCAAGCAAGGCTCATATCAGTCAAAACTGATAGGATACCTCACAGAGGTGATGTAACTTGCTCAGTTCTCCAGGGAAGTGGCAAGCTCCCTTGTATTTCGGGATTTACCTTATGCATTCATGAAAATAATATTTGAAATCGATTTTGTCTGGCAACAGTGTTGTTGCGTGGTAAAGAGTAGACTGAAATCTTGTTTTTCAGCTTTTTGCACTTAGTTATATGTAATAGGAAGAAAAAGCCTTTATCTCCCTGCCTGCCTCCAAGTTAAGCTAAAATTAGTATTTACTTTTTTCTGAGTGAGATATGTCTGTTACAACTCACTGCTGTTTGCAGGCGATTTCTCATCTTTTTTGTTATTTTTTACTGTCACTTTGTCTAAAGTTTTAAGTATTCTGTCTATAATAAAATTTTAATCATATAAATGAAAAATTGTAGAGGGACCACATACATGTGAGTTAACTGACTTGTGTTAGTAATGTTGATTTCCACCCTCCCACCCCTCCTTGAGGAGTTTAACATTCTAGGCTGAATTGGTTTTGCCTGGAGATTTCCAGACGCTTTATAAATGTCAGGTTCCTGTCCCAAAATCTGCCTTCCACTTGAAATATTGTAGCTTTGCTTAGAGAGTGTTGTAGATCTGTTGAACATTGCAGAATAAAATTATGCAAGAGTGGGAAGAACCTGTGGAGGAAAGCAGAGTAATTTGGAATTTGCTTTAGGCAGCAAGGTTAAAATCTGCATTCTTAAGCAAGGTGTCAGGAAATGTTTGACTGCAAGATGATTAATATTTCCCATGGGAAAGACCATACGTCTGAGAGCTTGGGGCTTCATAACACAACAAATATTGGCTCTTGAGAGCCAGAAATCTGCATTGCTACTTCTACAACTTCGTCTTGTGATGGTGTTCTTTAAGATCTCATCATCTAAATAATGAAAGGACCTGCAGATCAGGGTGTTCTTTATGTGTTTATTCTACTTCTATTAGCTGCATCACATGCAATATTTAAGTACTTTCTAAATTGCTTTCTGTTGACTTCAAGACTTTTATTTAGTGTGATAAGTTTTTGCATTATATTGACTGGGTTTTTTCTTTATTGTAGTGCTCATATCTCTCCCATAAGTATCTTGCCAGCCTCTGCAGAGTAAGTATAATGAAAATTCAAAATGTTGAATTGTGCTGTTACTAGAACATGCATAGAAGTTATGTATCCTTTCAAGAAAATGCACTAGGTTTGATTACAGCTGTGAACGAACGTATTCTAGTGTGAAGTATTTCATTGGTGGCATTTAACACTAATGCAGGAAATACCAAATGCCTGTCAGTGTTGTTGACTGCAGGAGCATGAGAGCACGGTGTGGTTGGAACTACAGTCCGAAACACTTTGGTTTTACACTTGGATACATCATAAATGTTTGACTTAAAATTACAATAGCATTCACATTGTATTTTTAGCACCATTTCTAGTTGCTAATATGGAGTAGAATTCAGTGGAATTGTGCGTACAAATGTGGAGAGAAAATAAAAGCATAATTTCAGGGTTAAATAGGGATCAAATAGTTTAAGGTTTTTACAGGAGGATTTTTATAGGCCTCGTGTATTTGGGATGAGCTGGCTCAGAAGCACTCAGCAGAGTAGCCTGCTTTTAAAGAATGCTCTTCCTTTCTTGATGAAATTTTGAGTTTCTCCTGTGTCCTTCATCAGATGCTTGCTGATTGTCTCTGCTGTCTGTTGGCTTTTGCCTTTTAAGATTACAGTCCTGTTCAGGAGGTGGTTCAGCCACATGTGCTGAAGTGGAACATGCTCCAGGGTTGACTGACCTGTTACAGACACAGGATTTTACTGTCACATGAATATATAAGGCTTTTGTAAGTTTTTGTGTATAGTTGTTAAGCAATAGATTATTGTAATGTGTTGATTACTCTTAAAATACTGTTGATAAACTTCATAACACTGTATGTAAATCTTAATGGATTCAAAAATCGTAAGTGTAGTGATTTCCACTGCCTTCTTGGAAAAGTTAGTCTGTTTTTGCCTTGAAGTACTGTTATCAAAGATTCCTGTCATGTAAAGTTTATCTCTACCCTTCTGTGTAGGTGATCAGTGCAAAAGTAAAGTTCTTAACAGGACTTTTCCGTCTTTTTTTCATTTTAGCATTTTAGAAAGAACAATCAGAGCAGCTGTGGAACAGCATCTTTTCGACCTGCAGAGCAGCTTAGATAATGATCTGAAACATATACAGCAACACAGACTGGGCTGTAACAATGAAACAAAAAATCCCAGTGGGAATGAGGAAGGATCTAACAACCAGTAAGATTTTGTTGTGTTTGTAATGAACTCTGTAGGATTGTATATCTTAACTCTTCCAAAAAATCCTACCCAAATCCCCCACTTCAACCCAAAAGTTATGACTTTTGCTATTGACTACAATTTATCTATTTTAAAACAAACCAGCTTCCATCAGTTGTCAGTAATGAACAGCTCTTAATGCAAATATTTTAAATTGATCGTGTAGCTAAAAATGCTGTGAAGCGTATCTGCATTATTGTTGAATTCTGTGCAGGTAGCACAGGAACTTAAATTTACTCAAGTGCTTTCATTCTTACCTTGCTGATGTGACTTATGACAAAATTTTACCATATTAAAGCTATTGGAGATTCTATTTCAGTTTCATAACCCTGTCTTTCCATGTCAACATTACTACTTTACTGCTCTGGCTGTCAGTGTCAATGAAACAGCCAAAAATGGATAGAATGAGCACTGTGGGTCTATTTGCATAGAGTTCCAACCTTTTGGAATTTGATCAGATTTTATTTTTCTTGTAAATCAAGCCATTTTCTGAGTGTAGTGATTGCCATGGCAGCATTTGGAAGCTGGTACATTTTGGTGCTTTATTAAAAATAAGTAGTCATGATTAATACCCAGACTCCAAAAATGTGTTGTTAAGATTTCGGTACCTAAATTTCTTTGTTGCTCAGAGCTGGAATACGTAAACAGAGCCTGAAATGCATGAAGTGTTCAGAGACTCAAATGCTCTTTTCTAAATTGTTCCATCTTTACTGGTTTTGGAAGACAAGAATAAAGTTTGCAGTGGATCATAAAAGTAATAATCATTGCTGGTAATGATCAATTAAATCTGAGTTTTACTGCTAGAGATTTAATGTCTTTGAAGTAATTTGTAAGTGGGTAATTGCCTCAAAGCCCTGTAGCAGCTGAATTCCTTCAGTGACAGTGTAAGTGCTGTAAAGGTTGGCTGATCTCACAGAGGGGGAGGCTCCAAGTGCCATCACTGCCGGTTTGAAACCAGTATCCTCCTCTGGCACAGGGACTATTCCAAATGCTTCTGATCATCGTTCCACTGTGGATTAACTGTAAGAGAGGATACATGATACCGTTCTTCAAAGGGGTGTCTGGGTTCTTTAAAGCAGTACACTGTGCATAAGGCAAATACACTCTTAAGAACTGAAAAAGCAGTGATCCAGTGCCAATTTCTTAGAACTAACTTAATGGCTAGAATTAAGGAGATATAGTTAAAATGTTAATTTTCAACCCATCCTGTTTATTATCTCTATATCTGATAAAGAAGGATGTTTCTTAATGTGGTTTGGAATTCTTTTTGAGTGAGGAGAAGGAAGGCAAAGAAGTCAAAGGCTTGTGGTGAATGACAGAGTCATGTGGTAACAGGGATGGTGGCTCATAAAGAGTATCTGTGAATACAAATATGGTGTCAATTAGTTTTAATCTGGCTGTAATGTTACATGCCTTAAGTTGAAGTCTTGGAAGATTAAACGTTAGAAATAATGGGATTTCTCACTGAAGGGGAACACAGTGACAGTAGCTATAAACTAACTGGTTTCAGTACTGAGAGGAGTGGAGCCACAGCAATGTCATTGAGTCACTGTAGTTTCAGGAGGTTGTTGCTTCTGGCTGTTGTGCTTTTATTCCTTAGGGTTGGTGTGGTAAGTGTGGGGTGGCTGTATGCCTGGCCCTTCATACAAGAATTAAAGAAATATGCTTTAATATATCTGTCATGTATGGATGCACAAAACATCACATAAATAATTAAGTTTGCCTACAGGTGATTTGAATTGTAGTTATTAGCAGTATCTTTGATTGGAATAATTCTGTTCAAAGAAAACCCAAACAAAAAGCATCCCAATGTTTGATACTGTTTAAGGGAGGGAGAGTGTGTTTCTTTTTCTTTTAAAGGTGGAGCAACAGGTTGCTAAAGTCTTTCTGTTTGTATCTTTAGGAATGATGTTATTGAAGATAATGACACTGGTAGCAGTGAAAACACAGGAGACTGCTCTGAAGTATTGGTTTGCACTGATTTAGACAGTGAAGCTATGAAACATGATACTGTAACTGAGGAAGAAGAAAGCATTCGGGTGAGAGGAAGAGTCTCCTGAATATCAAATCATAAGTTGCTGCAATTTTTAATGCTTTAGAGATCCAAGTTTTCTGAAGAGTTCTAATGTAGCATTACATGATGCTATTGCTCTGTGCAATCAGTTGTCTTCTTTACTGTGAGACATGCACTGAGAAATTTTTGTGTATTTTGGTGTAACTTGTTTGGACCCTGACTGATGTATTTCCATTGTTCTTTCACAGGTACCTGCCCTTCCTTCTGCCGAGGTAAGTCACTCTATGAGGCAGCATAGCACTGGTTAGGACAGCATCTGTGTTAGTAAAGGCTTCCCGAGGAGCAGAAGCTGGAGAGCTGTGGTTGCAGCACAGCCCACAGTCAGTCACCTTGCACTGAATCAGGAAAGGATAGCAGTCACCTTGAGACTTCCCAGCCTCTTGACTATGCTTGTGCTAAGAAGGTGTGGTTTTGGAATTAGCTAATTACAGCCTTTTCTATTTCCAGTTGCTTCTGTGGTAGGCAGAGATGTCTTGTTCTTTTCAGCACGTCTTTCTTCTCTTGTTGATGCAATCAAGGAATTCTGTAAAATATGTGCTGACAAAAATGAAATCAAGGCTAACAATAATGTGCAAGAGAAGAGAGTACTTCACTACTCTGTATCAAGTAGCACATATTGCAGCTGTCAGATAAGCCCTTCTAATGAAAAAAATCAAATCTATTGTTCCTTATTTGCTGACACTTCTGTTGTTACAAATCTAAATGGTGAATTCTGTGGGTAGAGAAGTTTGTTACACATGTGTAGAGAACTTTCTGCAATGGTTTTCAGCTTCTTGCCTCTGAGTCCATAAATCTTCCTGAGGGTTTCCTGAAAGATAACCAGATAGGCAAACCTATTGTAAGTAGACTTAAATTAATGAGAAGAATTTAATGGATCTTTGAACTTGAAAAGATAGGAATGGATGCCTTAGCATAGTGAAACTGAGCCATCTGGAATCTGTATTTTTATTAAAGCAAAATGTTTCCATAATGCTTTTCGCTATTGTGATTTGTTCTTCTTCAGGGCTTCTGTTTGCTTTTGGGGATCCCAAGTGGCTCTCTTGAATCACCTAGCAATCCAGATTTTTCAGTTTTTCCTACAGACTAGCGTATTGTTTTAGAATCCCATTCTGTAAATTAAATTTCACAGAATGTACTCATTGTCCCGGTTCTTTCCTCATGCTTTAGTGCCGAATCTTTTTCTTAAAAAAAAATACAGGTTGTTTTCCTATTAAAAAATGCACAAAACATGATATTGGATATAAAGGGGAACATAACATGATGCTTGGGAGTGCACAGTAGAAGTGCTTTTGTTGTCATACTTGGTGTCATTCCTGGCCTTTTTTGCTTTTTGGTAGACTACTGTCCATTCCTGTCAGTGGTAAGGTGACATTTTGGGGTGAAGTTTTGTTTTTTTCAGTGTTAGTTTTTTTTTTTAATACACTGTTTCAAATGTTATTGTAGAATTGTATCTTTTGGGGAGAGATTAAAGGAAAATGTGGTGATTTTCCTGTGTGGAAGGGGTTTGAGAGGAGCATGTAGGGTTGTAGGAAAAGGAAGCTCTGCACGTGAGTTCTCCTTTGGGCCTGGAATGGAAATAGAAGCAGATGTTTCCACAGCTCCAATAAGTGTGACTATGCAAGACTTGCACAGCTCATCTCCAGTGTGGAAATTATCTGCTGGAGTATGACAAATGCACAATAATTAAAAATTGTTTCCCCAAACTGGAATTTGATTTGAGGGCTGAAATAATGTAAACAGAATAATGGCCTTTTTTCTGATAAGGGTGTCACTTGCTGTCAGCAGTGTAGAGCTGGCAACTGTTGGTGTATTTAAACTGTCCTGGTAACTTTATTTTCTATTCAGACACTGTAAAGATCATTTTGTGAGAATTCTTGAAGACTAAAATAAAATGACATATTTTGTATTTAAAATTTCTTGTATTCTCCCAAATAAGACATTTTTCTGAAGAAATAAAGTACCGGGCTTTGGCATAAATAATTTTAGTGAACAAATAGTGACATGGATTCATCTGAATTTGTTTTGTGAGCTGGTGTCGTAGAACTGACAGCAATTCTTCATCCCCTTCCAATTATTTTGCTGCTTTATTTAGTAACAGGGATTAAGTAGCTCCTTTAAAAAGTTTGTCAGACTTGCTTCATTTCATGTATGCTGAGCACAACTCAGCATCCTACCCAGCTGCTTCTGAGACCAGGGCATACACAATTGCCATGATTTTAGTCACCCCAAACTTCACGCCATGGTTGACAATTTTAGGTACAATTTTTATTGATGAAATAATGAAAAGTGGTTTAGCTGAAGATGGAAAGTCATTGTCTGACTTTTGGTGGTTAAAACACCTGGTCACTGGCCTTACTTTGGATGTAAAAATGTCACATGGTTAAAAACTGGGATTTCCATCCCCACCCACAAGAAGCTTTTAGCTCCTGAGGGCATTTCATGGTCAGAGATGATTATGGAAATGTCTTCGGAGAAAGCCATTGCCAAGTCTTTCACTTTTTCTCAACAGGCTGCAGACATATTATTGAAACCATGTGATGAAGATGAAGATGTTGATGGAGAAAATAATAGTGAAAGGTTTGTGTTTTTCTGTAGTTGTATAAATGTATATGATGCAGCGTTTTTTATGAATAACCCCATGCTCTGGGCAAGAGAAATAGCAGAATAAAAAGTTATTTTCTTTAAAATATTTTGGAACATTTTATTGCTCTCAGTGATTAAAGAATTAATGTTAGCAACAGTGACTCACCAGAAAGCTTTGTTAATTTGCAGTTTTAGTTCAGCACTGATTGAAATTTCACTTTTAGTTCAGTTGAGTTTTAAAATATTTACTCTTAATTTGAGACTAAAGGTCTGAGCCATTTTTATTTCCAGCTTTGTTCAAGTCTAGTTGTTGTTTACATGCTACAGCTTGAAATTCAATGTGAAGATCAGAGAGTGGAAAAAAAAGTAATACGACTTTTTTCTCCCAGAGTTTTAACTCTTGCTTTAAGTAAATACATTGCATATCTGCTATAACTGGATGGGGTTTGTAAGAAAAAAATAGAAGGGGAGTAGGGTGTATAGTGTTTACTGTCCATTAAGAACTTGTATTTAAAATAACGAGGTCTGTGTCTTCTTTTTAGGGAAAATAGTATATTGCTTGATGGCAGTGATAGAATATCTTCAGAGGTGTTTCTGGTAAGAATGATTTCATTTATATGCAGATACACAGCATCTTAGATGAAATACAAATGTGAAGTAACACAATCAAGTTAGCTTTTAACATCTTATGGAGGTTGCTTGCCTGCTACAAGGCTTGGAAAACCTCTGTTAGAGATCTCGTCATGTCGCTTGATGAAAACTTAGGGCAGCACAGCATGTTTATATTTATGCATCTCATGTAAGAAATGTTTTGTAATGTAAATAATTGACTGCTTTTGGGGGGTGTGTGTGTGTGTAGTTTTAACTCCTCAAGTTTGGAAAGATATTTTTTCTCCCTTAAAATTTCTAGAAGTGCTAGAACTGATTAGGTACCTGATTGCCAGTTGCTAAGTAATAATAAAACTGTTGTGTTATTTAAATTCAGGATTCAAGTAGCAAGACTTGTGATCTTAATGCAAACACTGATTCAGAGGTGTTGGGGGATGGCAGCGTTAATGTTCCCGAGGAAGCTCCGGGTGTCCAAGTACCACGTCTGGATCTGAAGAATGTATCTGATGGTGACAAATGGGAAGGTAATTTTCACTCTTTAGCTCACAATATAGTTGGGGAGGAGTGATGAATAAAACAGAGTAGAAGCATCAGACAACAATATGATCCTGTACACGTGGTAAGATTGACCAAGTCATGATGTAGGTCTCATCTTGTTTCAGAACCATCTGCAAGTTAATTAAGGACCTTTAAAAAATAAAAAGTAGTCCAAGGAAAAATGAAAGAAAGGAAAAAAGTCCAAGTTTCATTCTAGGTGGCTTGTTTTGTTTTGGTTCTGTTTTTTATTGGTTTTAAAATTCCATGACCCTGAGTCTCTCATCAAAGTCATTAAAAACACATTGTCTAATATATAATTTAGTTAAAATTTGCGTAGTGTCTTGTTTTTCTTACTTTTATTAAATGTAAACTACTGAAGTTCTAATGCTAGCTAAGTTAGCTGAATTTAACTTAAAATCACTAACCTGCCAAACACAGCAGTTTATATTTCAATTTTTCTGAAAAATTTGTTGGTTGTTTTGGTTTCCATGTCATTGGACAACTTGAAGCAGCTCTAAATTTTCACATGAAGGCTAAAGTTGCAGATGGATATTATTTCTGTGCCCCTTCTCCCTCTGTGGTTTGCATTTTAGGAAAAGTACTTGTAACAGTTTTCTCTCAGACAGTATTTCTTATGTTTGTGGCCTTACTCTTCACTGCCTTCCAGGCTTAGCAATCCCCTGATCTTGTGACTTAACTGAACTTTATTGCTCTAATGTCTGATAATAACTGTTTAGACATTTGTTTTACTTAAAAAAACCATAAGCCCTTTGTAACCGGAGCAAAACACCCTTGTCAATATCTTCTTTTCAAAATACTTCTCTTTTTATGTCTTCCTAATATTGTATTTCATCTAATATTGATATTTGGAGTCATCATACCTTCAAAAATGCAAGTGGTCTAAGCTGCTAAACTACTGTAAGCTGTCACTGACAGTGCAGTGGCCTCAGGCTGCTCAGTTCTGGTTTTGAAAACTTGCAATACAACTTGATCGATGTGGTGCAGGTGAACTGTGCAGAGACAAGGTTTTAACTTTCAACAGGCTGTTCCAGTGACAGCTGTTCCTTGAGATGCCTATAAGTGTCACAGTGAAACCTTAGCAAGACACTGGTAGCAAGGAATCACTGCACTTAACTTCTGATTGCAGTGTTCGAAATGGTAAAATGAGGGAAGTAAACCTGGAATGTGTGTAATGTAACAGTGCAGCTTAGAGCTGTCACATGTCAGCACATACAGCTTTGTCCTGAGCTCAAGTGGTGATAACTGATTGTTAATTTGTCACTGATGTTGACTGTCGTGAAAATTAATTGCCTTCATGAGTCCGCACTTGCCTTCTAACCCTTTTGCAAATAATGAGGTTTGCAACTTGTGATTGGCTTCATTAGGTTTGTACAATACTTGCTGGTTGGTGGTTTTGAGCCCTAGCAAACTGCACAGAGTGTGTCATGGCACAGAGAAGTGAAGTTGCAGGCATCCAAAGACATTGAGTCCAGATTTTCATTCTTGTTGCCCAGGTTAAGAACAGTCTAAAGCTAAAAAACCCATATAAATCCTGCTTATGTTACCGGTGTTTTATTTACTTTAATTGCTTACTTGCACATTACATTTTGTTGCATCCTCTCTTTGTGTTAAGATGACTTAAGATGTATTCTCAGAAGGTTTGTGGCATCCATTTTCATCATTTCCTTAAATCTGCTCATGAAATTGCTTTGGTTTTACTTCCCCAAATAGCTTAATGACCCTTGTTTTGAAAATAAAGCAGTGTATCTGTTTATAAATTTATATTATAACTTCTTGGTATTAAGTCATGATCTTTGCAGGAGGTGTTATTTCACTGTGAAGTATTTGAATGTTGACTATTCAGTCCTGTTTAGGATGGTTATTAGGAACTCAGCTTTCCAAGGCACTGCAAGTCCTTGTGGCATTCCATTGAAGTGGAGTGATTTTGTTAAGAAATCTGTACTAGTCTAAATTCTGTTACAAGATTTGGGTTATTAAAGCCAATCTAATAGAAAACTCAAAGGCGTGTATGCAACAGAGTTCTTGAAAATAAACATCAAATGCTTGCTGGTCCAAGGCAAAAATGCAGAATGGTTGATTTATACTTCTGAGTATTTTTTCTGCATTTGCCCTGCTTTTTGGAAATCACCACCATCTCTTTATTATTTGCAAGCTCTGAGCAAAAACATTAGAGCTTACCTTTTGTTCATGGGAGGATGCATGAGTCTCTTATTAAACTGCAATAAGTCTTTACTATTCCTGTATCAGTTCTTTGTAAACCTTTCCAGTAAAAAGTTCAAATTGGCTGAGGGCTGAGCATCCTTACCTGCCATGGGAATTGCTTGGAAGCTGAGAGTGCTCAGGGCCTGGTCCAAAAGATGGGATGTTTTTCCCTGGTACTGTATCTTCCTGCTTTACATGTTATGTATAGTTTGTTCTGACTGTGCTGTGTGTTCACTTTAGTATTTTTGCCATTCTTTTTCATTTTATTAGCGCCATGCCCTATCACTTTCCCCCTCATTGATTTCAAAACAATGCATCTGCAGAGAGAAGGGGAGGGTAAGTATGGTTCGCCATACGTTCAGTTATCTGCCTTTTGATAGTTGATGGTTTGCTTTCTAACTAACCCTTCACCTGCTGTCCCTTATATCTTGGGAATATTCTGATCTGCAGTTTTTTTGTTGATTCAAAAAGGTCCCCTTCTTGTGTCTTGTACTGTGCAAACAGGCAAGATCACAGCTGAAAAACAACAAAAAAATTCCCAATAATACTTAGTAAATGTGCAGTGGAAAGCAGGTACAAGGGTTACTTTTTTTTTAAAGATTACTTTGTGGGTTTTATTGTTGTTCTGCACACTTTGAACCCAGTTTTCAAATTTCTGATTTGAGCTAGGAAAAAAAACCAGGCAACTCTGAAAGGAAATGGGGGGTGGGATTTTAAATTTAAGTACTTGGAAGGCTATGCCGGCTTTTTGTTAGACAGCAAGAAAATCATGTCAAAGAATTATAAGGGATGTTAGCAAGGAGCTTTTCATAGGGATTTGAGAGAATTGATTGTTTTGGAATCTCCTTCCTGAAAAATCACCTTCCACAAATTAAGAAATCTCTTTTTCTCAGTGGTGTCAAGATAGATTTTTATCAGAAAACCCAAAAACACTCTTTGAAAAAGACTTAAGCAAATGGGCATTGTACCTAAAGAGGTACTGTCAGACTTACCTTCTTCAAAACCAAGAGGACAACCTTTCAAAATATATGTGTACAGTATGAAAACTAATTTCCACAGCAAAATACAGCAATGGACTATAAATATATTATTATTTTGTATTTCTGATACATTTATAAGGCTCTTTTACACTGTTGATCTGCTCAGAAATGCATACTCCCAAGATACACTTTGAAAAAGGGATCCTAGTGTGCATACTTCATTTCAGTACCTTTTTCTTTCAGTTATATGACAGAATTTGTAGCTTTCTGATGTATTTCACTGTTTTTATTCACTTTGTGTATGACACCACATCCTCTAGAGCATACAAGACTAAGCATTGGGTATGCATTTTTGTTTCCTTTTGACTCTTGTTTATAGTGCTGTTAACAGAAAAGTACCATTTTGTCCTTTTTTTATCTTCTAGATCCATTTCCTGCTTTCAAATCTTGGCAGGAGGACAGTGAATCTGGAGAAGCTCAGCTTTCCCCACAGGCTGGGAGAATGACTAATCATCCATTGGAAGAGGACTGTCATCCCATACTGTCACATCGGAGTTTGGATTTTGGGCAAAGCCAGCGCTTCTTACACGATCCAGAAACGTTAGATTCTTCATCCAAAGCACTTTCTTTTGTCAGGTGTGTATTTTAATGCAGTGTGGTGGGTTTGGGGGCAGGAAATGTCCCTGCCAGGATGAAAATACAGCTGTTCAAGATCCCTGCGGGTTTTCACGATGTGAATGAATTGAAGACCAAGGTCAAACGTAGCATTATGTGGCCATTTGGCCGCTCTGCCTGCCCAGGAACTGCTGCAGTGAGTCAGAGCAGAGGTTCAGCTGGGGTGCTGTCGTGTCTTTCCAAGTGGCCGCTGACAGATGCTGAGGGAAAGAGGATAAAAATAGGACAAGCTTGCAGAGCTTTCCCTGGCATTTGGTCAGGGCTTCAGCCAACCTGCTGCAATGGCACTTCCTGGGCTGAGGGTAGTATTTATAGCCTTTGTTTACCAGGACTGCTCTGTGATTTTATGTAAGCTCTGGCTTTATTTTCTTCTTTTTTTTTTAACCAAGTTTATTAAAGCAGAATTGTCACTAAGCAAGCTGCTGGTTATTTGTATGAACTGGGGAGTATGTCCCTCCAAAACCCACGATATATTGTCTGCTACTGTTACTGGGAAAGGGAAGTTGAGATGAATTTTCATGCTTGTTAGGGAAGAAATAATCTCATAAAAATGAGAACACCTGAAACAGGAGATCAGAACAAGTCAAGAGTTTCTAGTTGTCTGTCTGGCAGATTTATTGATGCAAAAAGATACTTGTCCAAGTTTTCTCCAGTTAGCCACAGGTGTTTAACAAGTACTGTTAAAATGATGTAGAAGACTGACCTACAGAAAAGTGCTGACGATAAGAGCTGTTCTCCTCATTCTGAAAGTAATAAGGATCTACTCTAGTAGATTATTAGATTAGTATTGCTAATGTCTTGAGCTACATAGATGTCACTGGCTGTGTTGAGGGCTGTTTCAGGCACCTTGTATAATAAGTGTTCTGGAAAATTCTCATGTCAGTCTTGAAATAAAAATGCTTTGCAAAAGCAGCAAATGTAAAGGAGCCCTGTGAAAGATGATGTAAAACCAGAACCACGTATTCTAAAAGTCTATTAGTAAAATTTAAGAAATTTATTAGTAAGACTAACAAATGATGTGGATATTTCTTAGTTAAGTATCTAATTTACTTGCCTGAGACAGTTTAGTGAAGCTATTTAATTACCAAAGGATTGTACAGTGGTATTTTCTAGCCTGGGTTTTATTCTGTGGCCAGTACTTGAAGAACTATTGAGTATACAGTAATCTAGGTAAATACACCAGGCACCAGAAAATTGGCAATTAATGGTACATTACACTTGAATTTCCAATACTGTTTTTCTGTTATGGGCTTTACTGACATTAGGGAGGAAGAAAAAACATCACGTCTTGAAGGCAGCAGCTCAAAGCAGTTTGAGTAAATAGCTCTGAAAACTTGAAAAGAATGGATTACAAACTGGAGAAAAAATGAAATTATTCATCTGTTACTTAAATATACAAATTGTTTGCACTCATTTAATTATCTAAATGACATTTAAAAAATGTTTTTATACAGAACACGAAGAGCATCCTTCAGCTCAAAAGATGACAAAAGGGAAGACAAGACACCTTATCAGCTTGTCAAGAAATTACAGAAAAAAATAAAGCAATTTGAGGAACAGTTTGAAAAGGAGAAAAACAGTAAGGTAGGTTAGCATTTCTGTCTTTACTCAGGATAAAGGACTGTATGGGAGGGTGAAGTGACTCTTGTAGTTCATCACTGAATAACTGTATGTTCACAAAGGAGAAGAATTTTGTTACACTCTGCTGTCTGCAAAGGTGAGCTGAGCAACAGCAATATTAGAAAATGTGCCAGAATGGCAGAACCAAAGGAGGACAGAGTGACAGTTCTGCTGAGAGACTGAGGGCATTTCAGATGAGATGTGTGGAAAAGCAGAAGTGTCTTACCACTCTCTGGTTCAACTGCTGAAGTTGTTTCAGTTCTATTTTCACAAGTGTTGTCCTTATGTTGGCACTGAGATCTGATCTGATACTAAGTGGCATCCATGTAACTGTTCACATTCACTGTCACAAATATTACCAAATCTTGAAAGAAGTAGTTATAAACAAGGTTTAGTGGGCTTGTTTTAGTATGTAATTTATTTGTGGTTTTTTTCAGCCTTCCTATAGTGATATTGCAGCCAATCCAAAAGTTTTAAAATGGATGACTGAACTTACCAAATTGAGAAAGCAAATAAAAGGTAAGAGGTTGCTACAGTTTCTGGTTTTCTACAAACACAAATGATCTACATGACTGAAATGACTAAGTCATTCAGTAAAATTCCACAGGACACTAAGGAGGTTTCATTTCTACATTCTGCACTATTTAAAGATCAAATTATTCTTACAGCTTTTGTTCTTTAGGAGAGCAATTTGCATAGGCAAAGTTTCTATGTTCCTGTATTTGCAGTTAAACAAACTGAGAGTGTTTGTTTAAAACCTTTGGATTGAGCAACTTTTCTCATTTCAGATGCAAAGCAGAGGAGCTCTGATGGAGAATTCATACCTCAAACACGTCCACGAAGTAACACTCTTCCAAAAAGCTTTGGTTCCTCTCTTGACCAAGAGGATGAAGAAAATGAAGATGAGATGCAGGTTGTGCAGAAAGAGAAGAAGCCCACCAAGGAGGCTACACTTGAACTCATTTTGAAAAGATTAAAGGAAAAACGAGTTGAGAGATGTTTACCAGAAGATATAAAGGTCAGCATAAGGTTATGGACAGGCTCTTTCTAAGAGAATAAGGGGGGGAAATAGAGCACTGTCAGACTCTTGGGATACCACTTTATCAACACAGTGATGCCTCTGGCTAGCAGTTCTTTGCCAGGCCATCATATTTCAGACTCTGTGGGGAAATTATCAAGATGAACTACATTTTACTTGCTCTTTAGTAAAATATTTACAAGTATGTGCTGACAATATTGAACAGCTTTCTATGGAGGAAGGTGGGTTGTGTGATATTAACTAAGATAAGTTTGGCTTAGGCATCTGTACAGCTGGTAAAAGTGACTTGTGTTTGATTAAATGCTAATTATTCTTGATAGAAAATGACAAAGGACCATTTGGTAGAAGAGAAAACATCTCTCCAGAAGAGCCTCCTGTATTATGAAAGCCAACATGGACGGCCGGTAATGCTTGGTTTTATTTCAAACTGTGTCATTGTGTGCATAGACAGCAGTGACTCTCGTGCAATATTAAGAGCAGAATTTAATGCTGGTGTGGGGGGTTCTTCTTTTTCCTTCTCCAAAACACAAAGGTATCTATTGGCCTCGATGTTGCCATCTGAGGAACTTGCTGCCATTGACTTCTAAAAAAAGAAAAAAAGTATGTATTAATAGGCCCCCTTTTCAGAAATCAGCAGGAGTGTGCAAAGTGATTGGTGTCATTTGGTGCCTTGTATGTCTGTGAGGCAAAAGAAACATCATTAAAATAAACAAGATTATTGAATTTCCTGGGAAAAGACTGGAAATGTTATTCTGGATTTCACAGACGCAGAAATGAAAAGATAGTTCCCACCCCCCTCTCTACGGTTTCATCATTTTCTTTTTTCCCTGTCATTTCCGTAGAACCATCGTCATTGCCAGGCACACATCTTTTCCCCCAGTTCTTGGTCCCTTTTCTGCCTCTTTTCCATGGATATTTAAAGACAGAGGGTTTGCCTCTGCTGAAGCTCCCCTGATTTTTAGGAAGTGTTTGAATCTTTTTCCTGAAAAATACAGGGTGTTAAAGTGAGACAAAATGAAAAAGCACCCACTTACTCCCTTTTATCCACATAAACCCCATCTCATACACACAGTTTAAGCTAGTTTTATATTCCTTGTTGGAATGTTCATGGCCTGGCAGGAGAAGCACACGGCTTTGTGTTTGCTTGTCTGTGATTGAGTGACCGGTGTAATTAATTCTGTGGTTTCTCTGCCTTTAGGTTACTAGAGAAGAAAGACATATTGTGAAGCCACTTTATGACAGATACAGACTTGTAAAACAAATGTTAACTAGAGCAAGCATTACTCCTATTCTTGTGAGTAAAACAAATGCTATTTCTATTTATTTTCCCACTTTTGAACTGCTAGGCTACCTTTAGAAGGGCTAGTAACACGGTTCCATAAATCATCTTTCCTGTGGAAGATATAAGATGATGTTGTCATGGTACTTGAGGCATTTGATTGATTTACTCTTGAGAACATAGCAGTTCCAAGCTGTCTGTGACCTTGATGGCTCTTGGGAATTAAATGGTTCTCTGTGGAAGAGTAAGTGAGCCTGTGCTAGCTTGCTGTGGCTGAGATGTTCCCAAGTGCCTGTGCTAGGTATGGATCCACAGGACATACTGTACTTTAGTCCTCCCCAGAATAGTAACACCAGTTGCAGTGCAGGTTACTGTCAGCAGAGGCTTGAGTGACAGGATTGCCATCAGAACCATTTCATTCCTTCATGCTTCCCCAGAGAGAGACCTGCTACCAGCACCTGCAGCATCCGTACAACACCTGTGCTTTTTCATTGTGTTTTCCCTTCATTTCCTTCCGAATTTCCTATCCTCTCTCTGTGGTCTTGTAAGAGATGAGGAAGAAGAGTTTTCATACTGTGCAAGGAAATTGATGTAACCTTGTTTATAGTACCTGTAAAACAGCTGGGGAATGACAGCCAGCTGGTTTTGTTCTGCATGAGCTCTAATCCAAACCTTGCATAATGACCCAGACTTGCAAAATACCTGTTTTGATGTTGGCTGCTGACCCTTTTGGAAGGAAGGGCCTGCATAGCTGACATGAGGTAATCTCTTTGCATACAGACAGTTCTTAGCAGACGTAGGTAGCTGGGCTTACTCAGCAGGAACTTAATCTGCTGTTTACATTGTCACTGACAGTTCTTAGCTCTCCCCTCTAAGCTGGAGTACATTGAGATAAAGGAACCAGGTCAAGATTCTGCCTTTCTTGCACATATATGTTTTTTGGTTGCTTCTTTTAAAGAAAAACATTATTTGCATCACAGTCATATTTTAAGGGCTTTTGTATGGGAATCACTTTTTGAACTGCATAAATACAGGCTGCTCTTAGGCACCGATGTGTTTCTCTCTATGACTGGTGAGTGACAGCTTTGTGGTAGTGCCCTTGACTGGTTGAGGTTTATCTCATCTCTCCCCTCAAAAATCTGACTCTTCAGCTGAGATGGGTTTTACATTCTGGGTAGCCTTATGACTGTAGCATAGTCATTCTATTTTTTTGGCTGTGAAATAAAGGGATGGGTGATAGCCCACCAGAAGGATCTTAAATTCAAAAGAGATCTCAGTAACACGATTCCTAACCTGTGCTGTAAGCAGCACCTGTAAAATGTTTTTCACAGGGCTTTGCTTTTGAAACCTGTAAGAGATATGAGGAGCTCTCATTACTGAGGGTTGTTGAGTGGTAGCTTCTGGGTAGGCTATATTCAGTGCCAGGTATTTTAAGAATGGACTTTTTGGTCTATATAACAAATGATTTCCATGAGATATCTCTTCCTGTGTCCTGGTACACTAATGACATGCACTGAAGCCTGTATGGAAAGTCCCAAAGAAGCAGGAAACTACTTACCTTTCACAGGTCATTGTCTGTGTGGCTTTTGTGTTTCACCTTTCTCCTGTCCAGAGACCATCTGTTGGAATTGCTTCTGCTGTGTGGGGATAAGGGATGAGCAGGACATGATGGCATGTGTGCAGCAAGCACCTGGACAGCACAGGGACACCTGCTTTGGGCTGCAGCTCCTTTAAAGGATTTTGACTTTGAGGTGGCAATAGGTGGCTCTGATTTCACACTTCCAGCTACAGGGCTTCAGAGTCATCTGGAAAAAGAATCTGTCAGGATTATTCCCAATGGGTGCCTGGCAGGAGATAATCAGCTCTGGCCTCTGTAACTGTGGTTTGGTTTGGGAGAAAAAAGAGTAAATATGAAATTCAGAGCCATCACTGCACTTTAGGAATCTTCTAGAAACCATGGAGAGAGAAAATGCTTTTTATTTCAAGACTGAAAAGGAGTATTTTAAAATAAATTATAGGCTACAACATTTGCATCTATGTCAAGGATACCTTGGGCGTCTGAGCTTTTTGGGTTATATGGTTATTTTATTTGTGCTTTGGAAGTTTGTTTGCAGTCTTTTATTCATCTGAAAAAGGAAATATTGGGTGACTTCAGGAGAATGCTGACTTCAAGCAGCACTTGATGTCTTACTGTACATTTTAAAACAAACTTCAATTTTTGCAGGGATCACCATCAACCAAGAGGCGGGGGCAGATGTTACAGCCCATTATTGAAGGTGAAACTGCCCATTTTTTTGAAGAAATTAAGGTATGTACAGTGCATTTTAAAAAAAATGCTTCCCAGCACTTGTAATACGGAACTGAAATACTTCATATTTGTTTTGAATTTCTGTTTTCACTTTCAGGAAGAAGAGGAAGAAAGTGATGGTTTGTGTACAGACCTGAATGAGATCTTAAAAACTGCTGCCCAAACACAGCCCGTTCTAAGCCCAGTTGAAAACTCCGAGTCTGATATTGAAGATGGTCAAGAGAAACTCACCCGGGACCTGAGGCTCTCCAGCACCCGAGCTGCTTCTATGTATGGACAATTAAGTGGATAACTTAATGATAGTAGTTGTAATTATTGTACTTAGAGGCATGATACTAAATCTATGATGTTGGGTGGAAGTGACATGTTCAGCACTACTCAGGAAATGCTTGGATTGAGTGAGTGTTCTTTGCTGTGACATGTCTGACTAAGATCATTTTGTACTCAGTGAATAATTTAGTATCTTCTAAACCTTGAGCTGTGTAGACAGCAGAAAATTTATACCCCTTTATTAACTGCTAGTTTGTTCCCAATATTTCACTTTCAAACAGACAGCATGTTCCTTATGAGCCAGACAAATAAATTATTAGGGCAGCTAGCTTAGTTGTTTCTGAGGAATTTAAATTCTACTGTATGGCCAACAGTATTTTTCTTTCACTTGAAATTTTTAGGCCTGAATTATTGGAGCAACTGTGGAAAGCCAGAGCTGAGAAAAAGAAGCTACGCAAGACATTACGAGAATTTGAAGAGGAGTTTTATCAGCAGAATGGAAGGTTTGTTTAGCAAAAACCAGATGCTGGGCTGCAGCCTCATTATGTAGCCAAGTGTATTTTCTAACTTGGAAGGTTGTCAGCTGGAATTTGATCTGTTTTGATCTGCTGTGAGTAATCTGAGGGAGATAGCCCCATGTATTTTTAATAGTTCCATTAAAAAAATCGCAATTAAAAATACTTACTAAAAAGTATGATTTTTTTATTAAAAAAAAAATCCTTATTATCCCTGTTCTGTAGCATAGGAAAGGGAAATTTTCCCATTTGCTGCTTGTTCCAATAGGTCAGTTCTGACAGTGGGTATTTGCTTTACCAGTAAAGGATTTTATAATTTTTATTCTTCTCTATATTTTTTAGTTCTTTTAGGCTTCTTATTTGAATTTGTATTGTCATGAATTGAATTGAATTGCTGCCCATTGTGTTTTCGAGGTGTCTCACCTTGTGAACAAAACTGACAGCGTTCCTAAGAGATCAGTCACTTTCTTGTCTGACAAATGCTCTCCCTTGACGGTGCTTTGTCCTGTATTTCTCCTGAGCTACAAACTCCTGGACCCCTGGTCACTCAAATTCCAGTAACGTGGCTTCATTGTGCATTTACTGAATTTGGGACAGAACTCCTTTTGACTTCAGTGACAGATAACGGGGTTAATCATGTTAGTAGATTAATTTATTATAGTCCAGTAAGAATAATGCTCTGCTGCCAGTTTAGGAGTCAATGTACATACAGTAAAAAACATAGATTGACATAAATTTATGTGTCTTTAATGTGTTCCCAGGATCTGAAATGAAACTCTTCATACCCTGTTAGTAAAATTCCCAGGAGAACCTAGGGCAATGATTTCTACACAATGCTGCAGCAGTTGTGCTGAATAAATGCTGCTGGGTTTTCAATTCAGGTTTTTAGGTGATGGCAATTTTAACTACAGTAAACTAAAATATAATGTCACGTCTGTTATTGGTGAACAAGCTGCCAATAATGTTTTCATCTGCCCTAAAATAACTGCCTGTAGCTGATTTTATGTTTGGCTTGCCACAAGATGGAGGATTTAATTGAAATTTTGATGTTCTTCTTTTTACAGGAACGTACAGAAAGAAGATCGGGTCCCAATGCTGGATGAGTACAGGGAGTACAAGAAAATCAAAGCCAAACTGAGGCTGTTAGAAGTCCTTATCAGCAAACAAGATTCTTCAAAATCAATTTAAATTATATTCCTCCAACCTGTTGAGTAACATGCTGTTTCCATATACTACCCCTGTACTTATTGGGTGCTTGTGTTCATGTGTCATGCACTGTTGAAAGAATCCAGTTTGTGCACTTTACTGTGGTGCCACTAGGACAAATTTGAAGGGTAAGTAGGTTCTGTCTAGAGAGCAAATAAGGCTTCTGAGTTTGAGACTGCTCTATCCAACTTTAGCAAACACAGTTCCCATCAAAGTTTTGTATTCCAGATGCATCCATCCTGTTCCAAAACAACCATAGCTTTTTTTTTTCTTTAGCACTCAAGAACCTTGAGACTTTTGTTATTACCAACCTTTTGCATTGTTGAAGAAATTATTAATACCATAATGCTGCACCGAACTACTCCTCTTGCCTATTTTTTTATTATGGGGAAAAAAAAATCAGCAAATTAAGGGTACAGCTCTTAATTCCTGGAACACTTAAACAGACTGTAATTCCTTTCCAAGGACTGCTGTGGAACAACTTTGATTTTTGGTATTCTAAATTGCACCTATACACAGTAATAATTAACGTCTATGGAGTTTGCTCGTTAGCGGTCACGTTTCCTCCTTGATAAAGATGACAGTGGACAAACCAGAAAGTGACCTTTTCTTAGTGGCTTTTAAACCTTGGAAAACTGAAAAGTTCAATCACATGCTGCCTACAGGACTCATGTCATTGTTGTTCATTTGATCACTTTTTCGGTTGTTGTTTATCAGCCAGTGGTGACGTAGTGTTTGGGCTGAATTGGATACGGCATCTCCGCTTTCAGAAGATTTGAGGAGCACAGTGAACACTTTGGTGTTTGGGAGATTTGATGGCGCTCAGACTTGCGTAGCTCCACAGAAAGGAGCTGGCATAGGACAGTTAAAATCCCACTTGTACCTGAAACGAGTATGGTGTCAAGGGCTAAAATCAGTGTAGTTAACATGCACCACAGGGACAACTGTCGGTTTGGAGTGGAAAGATTACTGCTGTTTATCACGGTTTTGTTTTACAGTTGGAGAATAAAAATACATTATCTAACCCTTATGATGTAAGCAAAACAGTTTATGGGCCTTGCATGATTTAGCTTCAGAGTTGAAACTAAATAATGTTTTGAGTATCACATCTGCTGTGCTGAATGATGATTTAGGGACTAGCTTTGCTCTGCAGCAGCCATCTGCAGCTGTTTCTGATCTGGCAAAATCAAAATGTTAATTTCAGCTGGTGCTTTCTCAGTTTTGTTTTTTTTTAATTTCAGTGTATCAGTTTGATTGTGGCCATGTTTTGCATGCACCTTCTCTCACTGCATGTTTTTATGCCTGGCTAATATCAACATAGCAATGATTCAGTCTGCTTTATGAAAGACCAAAAATGAACTTTCTCACAATGTAAGAAATGGCTCGCACGTAACCTCAGAGACTTGCTGTTCTGTCATGAAGCATATGAAATAGGTTGTAGGATTTTTAGTGCTCAGATTTCATTTGTGTACTGTAGAATACTTCCTGGTTTGTTTTACTCTGCTTGTAGGCATGTAATTTTGGAATTCAGAAAAAAAAAAAGCACTAAAACTATTGAGCACTGGTGGTATGCCTTTTTTCTTTTTTTTCTTTTTTTTTTTTAACTGCAAAGTGATCTGGGACCTTAGAGAATTATGAGGTTAAACTAGTCTTGAGACCATTTACCAATTTTATTCAGTTCCATTGTGCAATGTACACTTCAGCTCCTTTTCTATCAGTCTGCAGACACGGGTGTATCCAAACATTGAAACTAATGTGTACTGTATAGTGTTGTACATGAATGTTTGTGTTTTATATACCACATGCAAAATGTCAATATGCACTATTTAAATGTTTTAAATAATATATTCCTCCTTTATAATGCTTAAATCTATATGATTCCAATATTTTTATAAGTGAGTGAGTGATCAGACTGGTTCCAATTCAGAATTAACAGCTGCTTTGTGTTTGTTATGCAGTGTTTGGCTGTTTATTCAGTATAGTAGATAAGCATGGCAACAGTTATGCTGAGTGTGTTTTGTGCCATCCTTGTTGAGCAATAAACAAATGGTAGAACTAGGCATTTTGTGATATAACAGTTTTACTTTGGTAAAAGCAAAACCTATATATCTATATGGATATATAGATATGGAATATATATAACTAAACCAGATATAATTGCATTGCTATGTCTGGTGCTCATTGTATAGACTTTTATAATAAAAGTACCTTAACCTTTATTGTCTTATATCTTTGTTTCTCATCATGCTTTCTCCTCCACTGCCATCTCTTAAAAACAAGTGCTGGGAGTCCTTTGCTGCTGCTGTTTGTAGCTCCAGGGTGTTGGTGCGGTGGGTCCAAGTTCCACAAGCTGTCCCGGAGGTGGCTCAAGGTGAAACCGCATCTCCTGGAGGACAGCTTGGATCGTGGTGCTGCGTGGGCCTCAGTTCCTGCTGGGAGTGATGCAGGAGCAGACTGGGAGCCTGGCTCCTTCCTGCCCCAGCAGCAGCAGTTTGGGAGTAGATGGGGCAGGGAGCTGATTGAGCCACTCCAGGAACAATTAATTCACTGCCAGTGAGTGCACCTTCAGCTGAACACATGGGTTGTGTCTGTATCCGTGAGGTTCTCTCCTCCCTGGGATCGGTGTCACAGCAGTTACTGCTGTTTGTGGCCAGGAAGCTCTGCTCTTGCACACACAGCTGCAGGCACCGGAGGAGGCTTTTCCTCTGAACCAAACAGACTTTATTTCCTAGTGTGTTATTGTGAGTTCATAGGAAAAATGATCAAGGTCTTTCAAGCTGACTCTTGTGCTGTGTTCTGTGAAAATCCACCTTTCTTCAGCCTTAGGCATGTCAGGGGATGAAGAACTCCTGAAGATGAAGGCTCTGCTTGTGGATGTGTGGCAGTGCAGGTAAATGGGAACAAGAAACCAGGGCACTGAGGGAGCAAGTGAGGGGGAAGAGATGGAAGGCAGCCTTGGGCATGATCTTTGGGTTGGGACAGGATAACCTTCCCTCTGATCACATGGCCTTTCTCAGAAAACGGGGGCAAATAAATTCTTAGGACATTGGCTTGCAGAATGAACAAGGTTCTTACAGATCTGTTCCACAATTGACCATTTTTCCTTAATTACATTATTTAGTCAATGAAGCTTGCTGTGATCAGGATGCTAATGAGAAAACAATATTCCCTCAAAGAATGGTTTACTGGAGACTGCTGCAAATCCGTGTGCATTGAATGAAGATTTTAATGAGGAAAACAACTGTTGAACACTAGTAGTCAAAATGGAGGAGAAACATGTTTTTAAGGGTGCAAAAAGCTCAGTGATCCTGGGGAATCTTCTTTACTGAAGAACCAGTTCTGAGGCAATGCAAATCAAAAGTATTCCAAGTTTTACCTCTTCAGATTTGCCTGAGCCATTGGGTCCCTGCAGGGCACAGAGCTTGCAGGGAAAAGCCAGGCAGGGTGTGGAGAGGCTGTCCTGTGCCCCAGAGGAGTGGGGTGAGGTTGAGGAGTGCCTGAAAGCCCCTTTGGGAAGTTGTGGGGCAGTAACTGTCCAAAGGTTTTGAGGCTCTGTAGGACAGGGCTGCCAGGAGGAGGAAAGGTTGGAGATGCCAAAGGTGCCACACACCTGCTTTCCTGCCGTCAGGCCATTGAGTAATCAGGATAAACAGATCATCAGTGACCTATGTGTCTGGGGACAAGTGTCCTGGGGTACTGCCTGGCAACAAGATCCCTTTGGAGGTGAAGGGAAGAGGGGTTTCATTTTAAACTGGTCCCTTTAGAGGAGAGCAAAGGGCTTGGCTGGGCCAGCAGACCAAAGCACAAAACCAGTGACCCCTGGCAGGGGTACTGGGTACCCTGTGTTCCATGACTGTGCTGTTGGGCTGGAGATCTCCTGGGACTCCCTGAATGCCTCTTCTCCCTTCTCCATGACCCTGCTCCTCCATGCTGGGAGCCGACACAGGGAGAACGGAGCCCATGTGGTAGCATGACAGTGCTCTGCAGGACATAGGCTTTAAAATACCACCCCCTGTGGGATTTTTCTAAGATTCAGGGGCTGTGGGGGCTGTGCGTCATGCAGGAGCCGAGATGTGCAGCAGCAGAACTCGCCTGGGACAGGGACTGGGTGGGCAGTGGGTGCTGCATCCTGGTGCTGGGCCGGCTTTTCCCGTGGAATGTCCGGCTGGTGCCTGGGCACGTGTTTTATTTCCTCCTGGAGCCGAGTCCTAGCGATGAACAAACAGCAGTGACTGCCTAGGAGTGCACAGCTTCTGGCCTGCACATAACTTGTCTCTAGGGCTCCGGGGATCAAGGGATTGAGGAATAAAAAGCATTTTCCCGGAATTCCGGCTGGTGAAGGGTGAAGCCAAGCGCCCTCTGCTGCCTCCAGCTGGGAGCGCCTGAGCCAAGGGAAAGAGATTTGAGCTTCCTGAAAGCTTGGCTTTATTCTTTTTTCTCTGAAGGTAACAGATGCCTGGGCTAGGAATTGTTGAGAGATGAACACGAACCTCAGCAGCTGATGCACGAACGGAACAAGGATCGGGGGGAGGGAGCAGGTCCGGGATGCTGCCAGCGCTCGGGAGCTGCTCCCTCGCTCACCCAGCTGAGTGTCACAGCAGCCCGAAACAGGGCAGAGGAATTGGTGGCATTCAGGCATTTGTAGAGCTGCCTGCCCAGAGCTCCAGCAGGGCTGGGCAATTCTCAGAACAGAATTCTCAGAAATATTCCGAGAAAAGACCCAGAGGCAGCGGTCGTTTATCCCTTTATTGACAGTCCTGCTGCTCTTGTCCAGAAATAGAAAAAAAAAGGGGTGAGGGCTTGGGTTTTAATTAAACTGTGTGAACGGTCTGTTACCAGCTGAGCTCACACATTTTACTGTGCCCGCTTTCCTGAAGCTCTACTAAATTCTTCCCTCTCTCAGGGCAGCTGTTGTCAGCCATTATAAAAGCGCTTAAAATATCTTAAAATCAGTGCCTTTGTGCAGTTCTTCTGTCTCTCGGGTTGTCACTCGGTGAGGTTTCAGCAAGGACTGCAGCTGCCTGGGGATGGGAACAACATCTGCAGGAGCAGACTCCCACACACTGCTGGAATGCTGCCGTGGAGAGGGAGCTCAGGGCTGGGGCTGTCTCTGTCCTCAGTGGATGGATACCCCTGATGGAGTTCTTTCCATTTCTGTAGCTTTGATAACTCCAAATCTAAAACCAGAGGGATTTTAAAAAGTCACAAACAAAGTCAGACTGGCTGACTGGGACAGCAGTAACACAATCACTCCTACAGGAAAAGATATAGGCAGCTTTGTGGGAAAAAATGTTCCACATCTGGCTGAAAGTAGACTTTCCTTCTGGCCCTTCCGAAAAGACAGGCTACAGAAATACAGATTTCTTTTCAGAGTGGAGAGAGATGGCAGGGATTGTTGTGCAGTTATGTTTACAGACAGCCTGGGGGCTTTTCCCTTTCTTCTTGTAGAAGTGATTTAAAAAAAAAAATGTCGTAGAAGTACTTGCCCAGTCTTACCCCAGCTATGGAACTGGAGCAAAGACTGCTGGAAATGCTTTAACAAAGCAACAAAGCAAAGGGAAGTTGCAGTAATATTTCTTCTTGCTGTAGATGCAGCCTGTGACCCAATAGATTGCTGTAAAACTTTTTTGTTTTCCATACATCTGTTTATTTTTAATGCTTGGGCAAATGTCCAGCTCACAACTTTATACAATTACTAAAACTCGGTGATCTTGCCCTGCTGCCAGCTCTGCTATTGCAGTGTGTGACATGGCCTGAACAAGCTTTCATTTGACTTTATGGGCATTAATTAGTGATTTTGCTTTATTTATAGGTCTAGCTTTTGCTATTCCTGTGATGTTCAAAATAATAACCTGTGGAGAAATAGCTTTTGTAAGTCACAGTGGGGGCAACTGTGACTCCTTTTGTATTCTTCCACTTCCAAAATACAACTAGCAGTTTCTAAGAATATAGGAAAGAATAAAGCCTACTTTTTCCTTAGCACTGTCTCCATTGGTTTGGCCTCAGAGCACCTGGTTAGGAATAAAGGTAGCCCCTAATTTTGGAGAAGTTTGCACTCTCTATCCAGAGATCAGCAGATATATTTGCAAATAAAAATGCTATTCAGTTAGGTGTCCCATCATGAAGGCAGTCCTGAATCGAGTTCAGACACATTTTGCCTTCCTCTTCAGTTAAAAAGTAGCTACTTTTTTCACAGCTTTTGGTTACAGAACTGTGATGGCCTTCCTCTCTTACAGCCAGACTGTACAGATCATACCTGGCTAATACTGGGTCTAGGAAAAAGCTGAGTTTAGGGAGGCTCTTTGCCTGTGGTGATTTCCCAGCTGCTCCAATGGAGACAGCTGCCCACATGCAAAAGTTTTTTTAGATGAGCTTGGAATTTGCATGACCCATGTTTATGAGGGGGAGGTAATTTTAAACTCCTCTGGAATCTTATAAACAGAATTCTCCCATTTGGCTCCACCATTGTTAATTCTCCCACGAAAAGGTAAAAGTGAACATTTATGCTGTGCTTAGAAACACTTTGAGTACAAAGAAAGGGAATACAAGCCGATGCTTTTATCCAAGGAAAGAAGATGTTGACAGCATGTTTACAGCACTAGTTGTGAAGGACTTACCAGGATGCAAGGAAATAGAAATCTGGATAGACACGGGCATCAGCAGCAGCTCTTCCTTTAGCAGGGGCACTTTTACAGTGCAGTAGAGGTTGGAGGCAAGGGCAAGGATGGGTCCTAAATGAAAGCAGAAGCCAGCAAAATTCCAGTCCAGCTCCTTGTCCTCTCTTCAGGCTGTCATTTTGCCCAGGAAAGACTGGATTGACTTCAAAAGACCCTTGGTTATATTTGTAGAACCCGAGCTTTTTAGATGTATTGTCACAAGCTGTATATATGAGATTTGACTGGCCAAACCTTTCACAACTGAGCTGTTATGGGCAATTCTGGGCTTGTGCTGTGTCACATGCCACACAGTTTTACTGTGTTAGCTCCGCTGTGCTCCAGCGCTGCCCTGCTCTGCCAGGATTAAGCTAAAACAAATGGGGTGGATAATGAGTAGGGAGGACACAGAGCCACAGCAAGGCCTGACAAAGGTTTGTGTGCTGGACCCTGGTGGGCTGTGCAGCCTCTTTGGGGTAGGACAGGTTGGACTGGGTCTGACCAGGCACAGCCTGGGGCTTTTTTGGCTCCTTTATCCTGTGCTGGCCTGGGCAGGCAGGCACGGAGGTGAAGCTCAAGGGGTAACTCAGCCCCACAGCAACAAATGGAGCCAGTTCTGGGCACTTCTGGAACATTTCTTTCTCAATTTTACTGTCTTTACAGCTTCCTGGATTATGGGTGCAATGACAAAGAGGCAGGACTTGGCTCTTGACCTGGCAAGGACACAGGAATTAATCACAATCTGTGACTGATCTGATGGACTTCACGTAGGAGGTGTGTGAGGAGCTGAGAGTGCCCTTGGTGTCAGGGGAAAAATTGGGGGCTGGTGTTAAATAAATCCCTTTGAATCATCTCAGACCTTAATTTTCTAATATTGCTAATAACAAGGACTAATAATAATCTAGTCTGTGACGTTGCAAAAGGCTAAGAATTGTATTCCAACAGCCAGCAGCAACCAGTGTACAGACCAGACACCAACTATTGCCAAAACTGAAAGGACATCTCTGGGTCTGCCCCCTGAGTTAACTGGATTTCTGCATTTTTAACGAATTACTGTCTTGTCAGCTGCTGCCTGAGGAAAAGTGGCTGCATATGCCTGGGGTGACCAGCCTTTTCTTGTGTCTTTATGGAAGCATCATGCCTCAGTAAACTGGATTTCACACGTAGTGAAGGTAAGAGCTCACCTGATTATCCAGAAGATGTTCACATTAGCATTATATCTTGAGAAATACGTATACACTTGTGTCTATGAAATACAAATACAGGTATGATTAATGCAGCTCTGGTTCCTCTAGAGAGCCAGCTGTTCTGCCTGGGCAACACCAACTTCTCCACACTCTCCTGCTTTGATTTGGTGAAGATACATCCTCCACTGTTGTGCCAGCCCATAGATCCCACTTCCAGGGGGATAATGAGGAGGCTGAGGTGTATTTGTGTCTCTCAGAAACAGGAAAACAAAGCAGCTCAGCTTATGGAACCTGAAGTGAAGTAAGCCTGAACTTTTATTTTATACAATCCTTGTTAGCTCTTTTATTCTTCTGATTCATAACCGACCACTTAAGCCAGACCTTGAAATAACGCTTTTCTTTACATGAAGCACTCACAAGACACACAGCCTCCAGGTATTCCCAGTCCCTTTATTTAGTTGCTCAGTACCTTCACAAAACAGCAATTCTTATGGATCTGGATTTCACTGAACTCAGGCCAGACAGTTTATTACTTTTAAGCCTTCTTTCATTATCTTAAATGAAACATCTCTGCTTTACATAGCTCATTGTTACTGAGGCATGTTCACGTGGTCTCTCATTGTGTTAAATCAGTGCTAAATTAAGTGTGTGAAGCAGAGATTTTCCAGAGTGTTTTAGCCTGATTCCAATTTATAAACATGTGATTTGAATTCAGGCCTTCTATAATTGATTTCTCCAGAGGTGATAGAGGAGACAGGAACACCACCATGTGCTTCTGCTCAACTGGGCTCACTGTTTCCAGTTCTTCCTGTCTCTCTGCTATAGATTTCCCATGCCAAATACCCATCTTTAATGTTGGCACAAAAACAAATCCATGGTTTATCTCAATGCAAACAAGAGGAAAGCTCAGCTAATTGCACTCATGGCTGTTGCTGGCTGTGGAATTGTGGCATTGTCAGAAGCATTTCTGTGCTCAGGCAGGATGACTTGCTCAGATTCATTCCTTAGACTGAACACAGACCTGTCTCATCCCACTGAATATCACTGGAGAGAAGGGGCAAGGAGGGGATGCTCACAGGCTGAAATTAGAGGGTCACAACAGCTTCTAACCTCGCTCTGCCATTTCCAGTTGTCACTAAGTCGTGCTGCTGGGAATTGAGAGCCATTTCCACTGAAGGGACACTTTTGGTGGATGATGTATGGAGTAAGGAGTGAGCCCTGGATGAGGTGCAGCTGACACAGGGATTGCTGGTAAAGACTGGGAGTCACCTCAGTTATCCCATGACCTGTGTGTAGGGACATTTGTAAGGGAAACAATCCAGCCTTTCCAACCTTCCAATGGAGCCTCTGGGCAAACTGGGTGCTGGTTTACATCTGATCACCTCCATTTCAAGTGTGCAACAGGGGAGTCATCTCCATGTGTTTCATCACTTGGGAAGCCCAGAGGAGAAGTGCGGTCCTAGAGCTGCAGGATTTTTTTTGGAATTTAATAGCCAGTTCAGAGCTGGGGGTTATTTTATGGTATAGCAGCACAGGGTGAAGCTGAGGCCTCATTTTTTCTGCACTGGAAGATGCTTGAGAAGTTTGCTGAGGGTGCACCTTGATGAGGAGTTCAGGATAGATCAACCCCTACAGATTTTCTTATAGTAAGTACAGTTGAGAAGTCTCCAGGTTTGGTTTGTTGGAGTTTGGCAAAATCGTATTTCATGGTATTTAGTACTGTTCTGAACAAGGAGTCTGTGAACAGCAGCACACAAACCACTTGGGTGACTCAAATCAATGGCTTGTTGAGTCAACAGCCGCGGGAGTTGCAACCACTCCTTGATTAAAGGAGGGAAAACATGATAGCCCTAACGATTCACATCATAGAGGGCAGCTTTTGGGTCAAGTGTGCAAGGAGAAGAAATATTGATGTGGCCTCACTGGCATGGTTTAGTGTTAATAGGGTGTCGGCATTTAGTTTATGCTAAATATCTTATAGATGTCAGATGACAAATGACAGTGGGAGCAGACAGGGGAGGGGACCAGGGGAAGGCTTAGGAGGGTAAGAATCCATCTTTCCCAGGCTGCAGCTGATGCTGGACATTCAAAAGCTGCTTTTAACAGATCAAGGAAGAGTCACAGCTGATGTCGGTTATTTAAAATTTTATTTGCCTCTAATTTATTCTCATAAAAACACTCTAGTCTATTTGGTTTTAGTATCCAGACAGTACAGACTTCTGATATTATCAGAGTGATCTTAGAGAAGCAGTACAAACCGAGCTACCTTAGCCTGTAACCAACAAAGCCCGGGTGGAACTAAGCCCACCCACGCTTGTAAAAACTAATTAACCTGCTTTCGTAGGCTTTCTAGTTAAAATGCAATCCTCAGTTAATGGTTATAGTCACCAAACCATATAAATAAAATCTAACATGGTAAAATGGGAACAGCTGAATGTGCAAGAGTCAAAGTAAAAATTTGTAAATAGGTATTTTGCTAATTAGAGCAATCACCAGTTAACTGCATCTATGTTGTAACTGTCTCTTATAGGTGTGAGGTTTTCCTCTTCATTTCCAGTTAAAGTTCATCACTTTCATACAGTCCAGACTGCTCAGCCAAACGCTGAAACTCCCCTTCTGGTGAGAAAGCTTGTTTCACATCCAGTCCTCTTCCGTTAAGTGCCAGGTACTTGCTAAAAGTTGGTCGAACCCGTAACTGCTTTGGGGCTGGAAGTGGCTTATTTGCATGTGCTGGAAGAGAGAAAAAGCCTCTTTCAGTGCCTTCCCAGGGTGTAGAAAGACTCATGGTACAGCAACCCCATTGCTTTTTATCCTCAATATAAATCTGCAAATCCTTGGGAAGAATTTAGCAGACAAACCCCTAGCTCAGACACCAGAGATTTATGTTCACCCTCCTTCTTGGTGTCAACGAAATTGTAGTCTTTAAACAGTGCAAAGGACATCCCACAGTGTCCTGTACTAAACAAAAGAGTTTTCCCAGGATAGTTACATTTTGTCTAGAAAATAAATCCTGCCAGCAGTCTGAACTTCAGGAGGTTAATCTGGAGGGCCAGTTCAGAACACAAGTGCACTTTCTGTGGCACTGGCACCTGGTACTTACTTGCAACCTCTAGCCTGGCGTGGCACGTGGCCACCCCTGCCCCATTGACAGCAGACACGGTGTACCAGCCAGCATCCTTCTTGTTGGCATTGTGGATCAGGAGGCAAATCCTCCCAGTGTTGTCATGGAGCAAGCTGAAAAATGAAGGTGTTTTATGTCTAAGTGCTTTGATGGGGAAGGAGAGAAATCAGAGTCAGTTTACATGCTGAGGAGCAGAGAAAGCCCCAGGACAATTTTTGCAGGGCACTGCAAACTGTTCAGACATAAACACTGCATTTGTGTTAGAGCCACCAGTCATTGACACCGTGGCATTCGCAGGTGGCCCCAAGGCTGTTCTGTAGCCCCACAAACTGCACATTTCAGTCCTAAAGCTGCGCTTCTCCATGGGCCCTCCACTGCTGCTGGCATTCAGAGCATCTGGGCACAGCTCTCTCTCTGTGCCCTCAAAACCAGGCTGTCACCATCGTGCCTGGCCAGCACGTGGGGCTGTGCCCCTGTGTCACACACGGGGGGCAGATCCCGCTTTCCAGCCTGCTGCTCTCAGAAACCAGCCCATTCAAATCTGATTTAACAAATACTGGTTGTTGTTTTCTAACACACCAATGGCCAACTCATCAGTAGGATACCTTATTCGGTCTGTATTATATTGTACCATTTCGTTGTTTCTTTTCCAGTAAATCCGAGGTGTTGGGATGGCAGAGATCTGGCATTCGAGTCTGGCTGTGTCTCCTTCAAAAACCTTTTTGCTTTGTGGCTTGAAGATGAAAGTTGGAGGCATGTGATGTTCTTTTGCTAAATTAAAGAGGAGAGATAAGGAGGAGTTAGTGGAAGTGTGGAATGCTCATGTCGCGCTTGTTTTTTTAGATTTCAGGATGCCAAATTCAGGAGGACACATGCTCCTCACTGCATCTTCTTAGCCTGGAGGCAATTCCCATGAGCATAAGTCCACTTTAGGAGAGTTAATTAACATATCTTATCAATCCTGGGAGATTAATAACATTCATTAAAATAAATTCTGGACATCCTGCTATATCTAAATAGCCAGCTAGAAGTGCTTTGAAGAAATATGGCATCCTAGAGGTAGTTATTAAAATACTCTTAGAGAAGGTAAGTTATTTCTCATTGTTTGAGCCTGAATATCTGGAGTGCCACTTCTGCTTCTTTTTTGTTTAATGTCCCAAACACAGGGAGGAAAGCATTAGATTGTTGAGACTTTGCTTGTGTGGCCAAAGAATTATCAGTGCTCTCGGTCTTACCAATTACTTCCACTTTTACTGTGAAAGATGATTCTCCTGCACGGTTGACAGCCACACATTCATATGTCCCTGCATCAGCTGATTTGACTGCTTCAAAAATAAACGAGTGGAATCCCTTTTCTGACACTATCATCTTATGGAACTGATCCTGGTGAACCATCCTTCCATTCTGGTACCACATCACATCTGGGGTCGGGAGCCCACTAACCTGTGAGCGAGAGGAGAGCAGTGAAGAGTTAAACACCTTTAAGACAATAAAATCCTTGCAATACTGCAGGGATTTTGATGCTGAGAGCTGATCAAATCATGATTCTACTGCAAAAATGTGTACTGTTGCTTAGTTTTGAATATTAATGCGATGTTGCACAGAAAGGCTCGTGGAGTGCTGGGGAAAGATGAGCTTTAGCTACAAGGCAGTAAATACAGTTCTTGCAGCCCCCTGCTGTTCCCATCTTGTGAGGTGGCTTTGATCAGGCCAGAGATGCTCACTGTGGGTTCAGCCTTTCAGTCCCACAGCTGTCACAGCCGCAGTGCTGACACCCATAACTGATCCTTGATGTAAATAAGCCGCAGATTTCGATATGCTCCGGGCTGGCCGTGGCATTCAGAAGTTCAGGCAACTGGCAGCAGATGGCTAAAGGTCACATGCAAGACTGGCCAGAGTTTACTGAAGAAAAGAGATTGGAAGTCATGAGGAAAATGTGAGCCAAACCACAGCCAGCAAAACCCCCTTTGCAGTGAAGCTGCATGTGAAGGGGAGCAGGATCCTTTCTTACCCTGGGATTGGTACAGCTGCCATGCAGTTTCAGGTCATTCTTGAGTTTTGTTTGTGTTTAGGGCTTTTCCTTGCTTGTCTCTCCGGCAAGAACACAGTTACCTCAGGGGAGACTCATTAAAGGGAGGTGGGCTCTGAACAGACCTCGCTGGATGTGTGTCCACTGAAGTAGTGGACTCTGTGCAAAGCACAAGGTTCTCTGCCAAAATGCCTTTTTTCAGCAGGGCATTAATATCCATTCTTTGCAAGGAGGCCCAGAGACATTCTGTAGTGGTCTATATTTATCATGATTTAGCTCTGACCATATTCTTATGCAGCTAATTCTGTTTACATTTTCCAGGGGAAAATGCTGAAATATTTAGTCATCTCCTATTTCTTGGTTTCCATAGCCTGGGGAGACCCTGCACCATCTGCTTTTGGTACTCTGGCTTATTAAAGTGCAAAGGCACTGCAGAGAGCTCTCTCCATGCCCCACACTGCAAGAGGGAATGGAATTGGAAGGGAGAGGCTGGCAATGGAATTGGAAGGGAGAGGTTGGCATTACTTTGAAGTCGAGCCTGCAGAACCGCCCCTCCTCAATCACTACATCTTCAGGCACTTGTGTGAAACGTGGCTGAAAAAACTTTTCCTGGATTGAGTCATGTCCACGATCGTCGCCTCTTGAGGACGGTCTGCTCCTAAAAAGGGGACAGGAGCAGTTAATTGTGTAAAAGCTACTGTAGCACTAATGACATGGAGCTCTGATTGCAGCTGAGTCCCTCAACACATTTAGGAATCCAGAACCAGCTACAGTCAGCATTGGTTTCTCAGCCATAAGTCATAACTTTTGATCAACCACTTCTGTTGCTCAGGTTGTTCAGTTCAGCACAGAAGCATCACTTTCATTATGGCCTAATATCCAAAAGAATTGACAAGAGAAATGCATGCTGTATTTCACTTTCATAGTTTATATTAATTTCAATATTTCTATTGCTTTGACTAGAAATTAATCTTCTAGAATACAAAGAATATTTTCCCAAGGTGCATGGAGTTTTTAAACCTCTAGTGCTATGCTTAGAAGTCACTGGATTAAGATCATAGGTATCATCACCCATCCACAAATGGTAACATCTTAGTTGAAAGGGACTGAATTTGGTAATTACTACTTTAGCAGAAGTGATAAGTAGTGAGATTAAACAAATATTGTCTAGAAATGGTTGAAATAATATCTTGAAGAATTGCACAGCACAAGTTTATGCTTTACCTTACATGTGTTGTAGGAACCTGCAGCCTGATGTTTTCTGCGTTCTGGTGCTTGGGAAGAGAAAGAGGAGAGGTAAGTTGGCTTAGAAAAATTTATCTGTAGAATGAATGAGAAGCCATTTTAGGTTCATATCCTGACTGCTGCTTGAAAACAAGCTGAATCTGCTTCAGAAGTCATTGGGACAGGAGGTAGAAGAACTTGCCCGAGGACCTGACATACTCTGTGCTCACCACAGGCTTTGCCGTGGCAGAACCCAGGTGATGGGTGCAGCAGCTCTGTCTGGCACACAAAGCTTTCTGCCAGCCCATAACCTTTGTTAGAGGAGCAGGACTGGCAGTATCTGAACTGAGAGCTAAGTACAGAGTGTCCTTCCCTACGGCAGGAATAGAAGAGGAATCACTGGCAAGAGCCTTGTATTGTGCCCACTTAAATATGGTACCAACAGCGATGGACACATGCTGAGCTGGAAAATACTTTTCTTTCTAGATCACAGCACCAACTAAGCTCGCTGACAACTCTGCAATCACATGACTAAATCTGCTAAAGTACCAGGATTGATTCCTGTTAGGAGCTTGGATGTTTGGAAAATGCGACAGAGTTTAGTGCCAGCGACTCGTTTTAGCAATGGAGTCAGAGAGAGCAAACGCTGCATGGAAATTTCTGGAGCGTTTGCACTGAGCCACTCCAGTGTTTGGCTCTGCACTCTGCAGCCCCGACCTGTGGAACATTTAAGCCTGGGTTTAAACTTCAAGCATGGAGGCAGTTTTAAGTTCAGGGGAACAATTACATGAGTGAGGGTTTGGCTAGACTGAGCTCAGTGTTGAGTCCAAAGGCAATTGTCTGTATCTGCTCATTTGCCCCGGTTCTGTACAGTTATTACTTGTCCTGTGAAATGATGCTGTAGTGATGAAGTTGCTGATGATTCTAATGACCTGTTACATGGACTGACTGAGTTGGGTTCCTCAGGAGACTGAATGATCAATGACTACAACTTTTAAAAATAAGACTGAACAGTGGGAGTGAGATGTCCCAAACATCAGCCAGTCTCTGCTTCCAATGTTCTTTTTTTAAAGCAGCATTTCACACATGCTGAAAAGTTGTCAGTCATCCTGTTTTGACTGAGTATTTCCTTGTTCTCTGCAGAAGATGAGGCTTCCCTTGCCCTCTGACATCCATAATTTTCCCGTCTTTCCTGCTCTTTCCAGGTGACCGTTGGGGAGAAATAGCTCAAACTATGTATTCCTACCTTTCTGTGATCTTAAGTGTCTCTTCCATGGAGGAATTTTGCTGAGTGCACTTTGGCAAGTTTGCTCCTGGCTCTGCTGCTTGCAGCAGGAAACACGTTTTTTTCCTACTCAGGTACCCAGTTCCATACCATGGACATTTCCATTAATTTTGAGCACAGCAGTGCCAAAGAGAGCTTCTAACTGGCCTGAATAACCAACAAATGATGCAAGCCTCCAACTAAAATGGTTTGGAAAATGCCAGTAGTAATAGATTCTTGTCTATCAGCATGTGGGCTGCTGAAATAACTGCTTTACATTCTCCTAATGGTTGCAGCCCCCTGGAAGGGCTAAAACCCAGCTGATCCCAGCCCAAGGCCGTGACCTCTTGAAGCCAATGTCACTTATTCCAAACAGTGACAGGTGTAAATCCTGTTGTCCTGGCCAAGCCTGCACTCAGGCTGTTGGGAGTGGGTACCTGGATCCCTCCTGGTGCTGCTCCCAGCCTGGCACAGGCAGTGGGCGCCGTGCAGTGCAGCAGCTGCTGTAATTCCTCCCTGGAGAGGTCATTCCTACAGATCAGGCCCAGCAAGGGAATGGTGCTTGAATTGTCCCTGTCTGCCATCACCCTGAAAAAACCCCAAACCCTGCCCCACAGAGCTCTGCCACTGAGAGCTGTCCCCTCACCTGCTCCAGTACCAAATAAACCCCATCTCTGCCCCATTCAGGTACAAGCAGGTCCCAGCACAATCACCAGGAAATCCTTGCTCTGGAGACAGGTCCCCAGTTACCTGTGCATTCTGCATGCTGTCTTCACCCTGCGTGTCCAGCACAGAGGCAGCGTTTACTGGTCCAAGCAGCCTGCGAGCCATTCTTTCCTCATAAGTCAATCGCTGAAAGCAGAGCAGAGAGGAATTCTAGTCAGAAGTCCATTTACTCTTCAGATCAGCTTGTTAAGAGCACATTAATATGCCTCAAATTCGGGGTGTTGCCAACGGAAGCAGGAGCTGACCAGAAGCCCCACGTCTGGCCCAGAGGGTTTGCAGTCTGTGATGCCAACTGAAGTCAGCCTCAATATATACAGCACTGAAATGCATAAAAGATTAAACTGCCTGTTCATCAAAGCCTCCCTAATGCCATCTGTGGCCTTCCACTCCTCCTCTTTCTCTGCTGGGATTATTTATGGGTAGCTGATGGCATCATCCTCAGAAGCCAGAGTAAGTCCCAGGGTACCTTTCTGCTGGGGCTGGGAAAGCTTCCCAAGTCATTCAGCTGTGGAGCCAGAGGCATGATGGATGCTCCCAGAAAAGCAAGAGCCACACCAGAAGCAGACACAGCCAGAGGGGAGCACCACTAGCCCTGAAAGCACTGGGAGGTTTATGGCAGCACAACATCTGCAGGGTGAAACGCCAGGAGCTGTCTGGAGAGGAGGCAAGGACACGTTTCAGGCATGATACAGTAAATTCCTACCATATGGATGTGGTACTACAGGGACAAAAATGAGCAGAATTAAATTCAAGCTCTGTCGGTTGAGTTACTTTAGAAAGGTATGTTAGTGCCCTGAGCACCAGGACACCTGTCACTTTACAAAGATTAACTGGGGTTTGGATTTTGTGACACAAGGACAAACTGTGACTGAATTTCTACTGTGTACAGACACACAAGTGTCTACTGCTGGATGGGTAAAGGTTTGGGAGCCTTGTGGGACTTTTCTTTAGAAGAGACCACGAGACCTTCAGCAAAACCTGTGAGAGCTGAATATCCCTGAGGTCCTTCCATGTGTATCAAGTGTGGCTGAGATTGGCCAGTTGGCTCAGACGCTGCTGGAGGACAAGGGGAGGAGGACACAGTGGCGATTGCATAAGCCTTATTTTTAGCCTGGCTTCCTATGGGAAGAAAAGCTGACTTGCCATGACAAGATTTCTTACAGCAGATAGGACATTCCTGTTAGAGGCATATTAAGTCAGATTTGACCTATTTGTTTCCCCGCTCAGTATTTGAAATTACATATATGACACAAACCTGTTCTCACTGATGATAATGAAAACATTCCTTTCTAGTTCAGGGGAAAGAAGATGGAAACTTTAAACACTGGGCTTTTACCAGTCTGCCTCCAGCCAGCAGAAAGGTTCCCACATTAGGAACCTGCCTGCTCTAGGCCGCTGCAATTGGCTTCCCTAACTGGTAAGAAAATTTTTCTCCCAGATTTGGGTTTCTTGGCAAAGGGGATTTTTTTTTGTGCTCCTCTGCAGAATAAATAAGTACTGAGACTAAGAGGTCTTCTTATAGGAGACAGACTGTATGATAAAAGCTGATAGAATTTCTTTCATTTATTGTTTTTCATATAAAAAGAAAAAATTTACCTCATTTGGTGGTGGGCTCCAGAATGAACTTTCAAATATTCCAATATTTCCTCAAGTTCTAATGATTTTGAGGGGCTCATTAACATCAGTGTTGAAAACCAGCTTGTAGTCATGTCTAGAAAATGGAGGCATTCTCCTTGGATTTCTAATTGTCTGTGGATGCGATGTTCAGCAGGATTCCCAGCAGGGAGTTCAAATTCGTGACACAGCTCTAAACATTTTCCTTTTTGTTTTACATTGAAAGAATATTCTGATCCCACTCTCATGGGATCTGCTGAGGTTCTGAATAAAGGTGTTGGGGCAGTGCTGCTCCTGCATTCCCTTCTGCTTTTAGCTCAGTTTGGAGGCTCCAGCCCCTGGGGTACCAGAAGCCGTCTCTGCATCCCTGCCTGCCCCACTGGGAGTTCTTTAATCCCTTACCTGGTTGCCGTTCTGGAGGAGGCTGTCTTTGCATCGGAGCTTCTTTTCCAAATCCTGAATGAGGGCCTCTTTTGTTCCTCGAATTTCTTGGTCTGAGGTCTTCTGCATAGAGTTGATGCTGGCTTGTTTGTTGTACATTGGCTGTGAGTAACTACTCGTGCAGGAAGAGAAAACAAAGTTATTCCCATAGGCCTGCTGGATTGTTTGCTATATCTTCACAGAATGCCCATGAAAATGTGAACCTGCCTCCTAAAAACTGTCGTTCCAATGAACCCAGAAAGCATGTGGGAGATGAACAGCCCAAGTGGGGAAATTGAGTATCAAAACCTTAAGGGGAAGAAGCATCATGGTCCAGCCAAGTCACTGAGTGTCCTCCCACAGCACTCGTTCAGCATCCTACAGCCTGATCCTGTAATCCATAGCCAGGGGACACGCTCAGCTCCTGGAGCTGGGTCGTACATTTGATTCTGAAGGATGCCAGGAAAAGAGGAGCATCCATCAGAACATCATCAAGCTCTGCTGGAGGTCACAGCACTCTGTGTTGACAGGACCTAACCCGGTTTGTGACCTGCAGTGGGGCCTTGCGTGCTGCACTTCTGTTCAGAAATTATTTCTATTCCAAATCTTCTTCCTCCTGTTGCTTGGGAATTTGTTCTGCTGACTAGAGTAGAGTAGAAGTGTTATAATTCTGGAATACTCACAGCACTGCTTAGACTCAAACTTCATGCAAGTTATAACCTAAAAACTTTATTAACTTGCCCAACAGATGAATCCATCTCATGTCCCCATCTGCCCATTAGTAGAGTGATTGGGAAAATAATTCCTCAGCTCACTGGGTGCTGCATTTAAGAGCAGCTTACACGAAAAGCATAGTGGGGCACCAAGCCCTTTGCTATGGGAACAAACAACCCCACACGACAAACACAAACCCCAGCAGCCACTCCAGGTGTGTCCCAAATCCCCCACATTCCTGCAGCACCTGAGGAAACACTCCCCAGGTAACCCACTCCATCTTACCTTTCCCTGCCCTCAGTGCTGTGATTCAGAAAACAGACAGAAATATTCTGATTTCCTGAACGCAAACTGACTCTTAAACGTGGATTTATATCCCAGCCTGCAGGACCCCTTGCCCCTATCAACTTTCCAATATCTCAGTTTGTGCGTATTCTACCCTGACTTTCCCCAGGACCTCCAGCTGATATTGGCAGGAATACAAGTTGGTAAGGCAAGGCTCAGCTCCCTTTGAGATCTCACTGACCTTGGGAGATATTTGGATTGCAGCCCAAAGGCAAAATGATATAATACATATTCAGGAAAGAATTTAGTCTTTGGTCTAAAGGGGTAAAATGGGGCTGCCTTTCTGTTCACATGTATGATTAATGAGAAGGGTATTGTAGGTGAGTTGTGATCCACATCATGATGTGGAACCTGAAAATATTGCTGAGATTTACTAGGAGTGTCTAAGCTGTTTATATGTGGGGAATACTACTGCCTTCACCCCTGTCTCCCAGTTCATAAGCCATGTTTTTTGAAAGAAATTAATTTGAGATGGGTGCCTGTCTTCTGTTCTGAATAACCTTAATTACGAGATTTCTGTCAAATCAAAGTGAACAATTCCAACCAACTCCAGAAATGCCCCCCAGCAGCCTACGACACGACCACTGTGCAGTTGAATTCCTGCTGGATACCCCTGTCCCCCACACAAGGACAAGCACTCAGCCTCCTGACCCGATCCATGCAGAGTCCTGCCGTGAGCACCAGCACTGGGAGGGAGCTGTGCCGTGGGCTTTGGCCAGGCTGCTGGCTTTGGGATGGTCACTGCTGGGGACTGCCAGGCCAGAGGGATGCAGGGGCAGGTTAGAAGCCTGAGTGTACTTACTGAGCTTCCATGGGAGAAGGAGCTGGGCTGTTATAGTCGGGCTGCGAGGGGAGCACTGAGCACAGGAACGCTGCGGGGGACTGGTTAGGCATGGGCAGAAGCCTCTGCCCAGAGGATGAGCTAGCAGGAGACTGTGCAGATGCAGGCGTGATGGGAAATGTGGATTCCTTGGGGGCACTACAGGAAGGCGAGGAGAGCGTGATTGAAGAGCTCAGCGATGATGAGGAGGAGAATTTCTGCCCGCTGGGGTTACGAGGCTGGATGAGGATGGAGGACTGTTTGATTTCTCTGCTTGTCTCTGTGGAGGCTGCAGGTCCTGGAGGCTGCTGTTGCCCTTGACACACATTCTTAGACTGGATAAAGTGTTTTGGACGCTCGTAGTTAAACATGGTTGGTTGGCACATAGAGGAAACGGATGGGAGGTTAGGGACACTCATAGGAGAGGTTTCACGGCTGTCCTGGGTTTTTGTTGATGACAATTGGCTTTGGATAGGTGGCTGGTAAAAGCTAGGTGGTAGGCCACAAAAGTTTTCTTGGCTGGGCTCCTGGATAGAATGGAACCCTTGCCTTGCAGAATAGAGGCTTTCTTGGTGTGGATTTTCCCTTAAGGAAGACAATACAGATAAATAAATTGTACGTCACAAGCTGAATCACAAAAATACTGTGTTGTGAGAAGTCATTAGCAATACAAAGAGTATGAAGTTTAACCTAATTATAGCTTGAACTTACAGTTATTTAGGATTTTTTAGAGCTATTCCAGAACTGTATGAACATTTTGGGTTACAATAACAAGCTGTGCAGTCTGTCTGGCTCAGGTGCAGTGCTCACTGTGGTTGTTTTATATGCCAGAGCCCAGAAAATTCTAAAGGAAATAGCAGTTGGTTTACCACCTGCCTAAGTTTCCAGATAACCACAAATACTACTGCTAAGCAAGGTAATTTCCCATATATCATCTTAACTAAAGATCCCTGGATCCTGCTCTTTCATGCCCTGTCAAAATGGTAAATGTACTATTCCCCAGAAGGAGCTATTTGCACCAAGAAATTCCTCATACCTTAAGGAAGGATGAAAGGGGTTTCACTTTCTTCTAAGTCTGAAACTAAACTTTTGAAACCAAACCTCCTGATTTCTTCTCTAAAGGGCTTTAAATTCAGAGCTTTTTATAACCAACTGAGATTTGGGATTAGAATGCCAAGGACTGTGCTTCTCTCTTCGAGGTGATTTCCTGAGATTTGCTATTAAGGCTGCTAATTGCCAGAATGACATTAGCTGCAAGATAGGGTAAGGCAAACTGAGCTGCGCAGAGTCCTGCATTTATTTTGCAGGTGCTTGATATCTCAGCCTGGGCTTTCCATCAACTCAAAACCCAGCAAAGTTTCAGTGAGCAAGCTTGTTAAAATTGACAAATGACTTCAGCTCCCAGATAAATAAATAACCCCCCAAAATAAACATAAAGCCACTAATAAAGAATAAAAGGAAAGAAAAAAAAAAGAAAAATAGAAAAAGAGAATACAAATCCACACAGTTACATGTGCTGGAAAAAATGGTAATCTTGCCCCAGCGTGATCAGCTGTTTCACTGCTATATATATATACCCAGTATATTGTATTCCTCTCATTGGAGAGCCTGGAGAATGGCTCTACGGGGTCATAAATTCCCATGGGGGGAGATAACTGGAGGCGTTGCTCTTATTTTAAATATTCAAGGCTTTCATTTCCTAAAGGGAATTGTCAATATTTGTTGTGAATTAGTCGTACATAAACAGAGGCCTTATAGTAAAAATTCCCTAACTTTCCCCTTGTCATACTCTTGGAATATGAAGCTGGCTCAAATTTTTGGAGCATGTCCACACTATGTTCTCATTCACCGCTGCAGAAAGCTCGTTGAGTCTTGTCCTTATCCCGTTTTTATATCCCTACCTGTGTACAGGTTTGTATATTCACTGTACCTACAGGCTGTGCACAGAAACCAGCGTTTACTTTGTTTTCTAGAGCACTGCACTTCACCAAGCCCCGAAGCACAGCGTTACTTCTCACAGCAAGCCATAAGCCATGTTTTCCTCAAATCATTCCACCTTCATTTGGGAGGGAAAAATAAATCCAAAGAGACTTTTGACCTCACCAGATGAAAACAATAAGGAATAACAGGGACATCTTGCTTTAAAAACAAATCCATTTTTTTCCTGTTGTCGCCCACGTTACCTTTGACGCCGCCGCACCCTAAAGGTTCATTTTCACCTCAGCATTCCCAGCGCGCTGCTGTCCCTCATGCCATCTCCCTAACCAGCTTCCAAGTGACGTGGAAAAACCCCAAACAAGCACCTTACCTACAGCCTAGAAGTTGTCACCTGGGCTGTGGCCGGTATTTTGGGAGGGGACGGTCATTCACTGGCCCGGGCTGTCATAGCCGCCCTCTGCGCGGCGGTACGAGACGGGAGCTTTAATGTGCTGCCAGCGGTGACACCGCGGGCCCTGCGTGTCCCCGGCCCCCGCCGCTGTCACAATAAGAGTCTCGGCAGCCCGGCCTGCCCGGACACTCGTTCAGAGCCGGAGCCGGGACTTGGGCCGGTGCCCGCGGGCAGCGGAGCCCCCGCGGGGCAGCGCTGGGAGCGCCCGGAGCAGCCGCTCCCGCGGGCGCTGCTGCTTTGGGCTCTGTCCCTGCCCTGTCCCGGCTCTGTCCCTGCCCTGTCCCTGCTCTGTCCCTGCCCCGTCCCGGCTCTGTCCCTGCCCTGTCCCTGCTCTGTCCCGGTCCCGTCCCAGCCCCGGAGCGCAGGGGTGGCGGCGGGCACGGCCCGGTCCCGGCTGTCCCGGTCCCGCCCCGAGGGGAAGCGGCCGGGGCTCAGCGCTGCCGCTCCGGGAGCGCCCCCGGCCCCGCAGGACCAAGGGAGAGCTGGAGGAGTCGCCAGCTTTTGAATAGAAAAGCCGATGTTCTGCCCGCAGCACCGGGGAAGGACCGCGGCAGTATGCTTGAGCGGCCCTAAATCCTTTGTTACCCCAGGGAAATTCTTGCTTAGAGATGCTCTGGCTGCCCCATCCCTGGAAGTGTTCGAGACAGGTTGGATGGGCCCTGAGCAACCTGGTCTAGTGGAAGGTGTTACTGCCCATGGCAGAAAAAAGGTCATCGTAAAGGTCCTTTCCAGCCCAAGCCATTCTGTGGTTCTAAATTCCTTGTTTAATTAATTTACTAATTGTTTGTAGCTAAGTGGCTCTGTAGTGATAACACTCGGGTAGGGCTTTTAAGGCTGGGCTCTTAGAGGCAACAGACACTCGAGAGCCAGGTTTAAATGTGATTTAAATCCCCCCAACCTCAGACCCGAGCGAGCCCTCCGTCCGTGCCCAGAGCCACCTTCCCGAGCCCCGGGGAGACCCACATCCTGCTCCTGTACGGAGCTCGGTCAGGAGCAGCGGTGCTGCTCATGGATGTGTCTGAACAAACATAAACTGAGTAATAAAACTAGCCTTGTGAGAAGAATATGGTAAAAATATGGTAAATATTAATATTTTGCTGTTTGTGTTTATTATTGCAGCTGTTTACATGGATGAAAAAATGCAGCTGTGGTGTTTTCACCAGAACAGCAGGAGATCCTGCTTCCAGGTTGGATGATTTGTACCCCTTTAATCACCAGCCTCAATGCCTAATTACACCTTGAATTAACATTATAGTGTTTTAAATATCTTAATTAATCTTTGGCAACACTTGCCTATTGTTTAAAAACACCCCAAGCCCGAAAGAACCGCAGCTGGGCTGCGCGTGGGCTCTCAGCCCCCTCCTCTCTCCCTTCTCTGTGCCCCTGAGTGTGTCAGCACAGCGATCTTCAAGAGGTTAATCCACCTTTAGTGTCTGTATTTAAACATCGGCCCATCGCTTGTGAACTAAAACTACATAGCAGGTGTTAATTGAGCGCTAATTTATTTAAATTCCTCGTCATGAAAGTGATTAAGGGAGGGAATGTGTCCCTAGTTGTGGGAGTTGCTTTTTAAGTTAAAAAAAAAAAAAGGGGGGGGGGAAGAAAAAAGCAGTAATTTGCACAGATAGAGATGAGTACTTAAAAAAAAGGCACCTGTAGCATGATCATTGCCCTGCAGGAAGCTGCGAGCACGGAAAAGGTCAGGCTCTGTGCTCAGACAGGCTCCCTGGCTCCCCACCAACCTCAACTTACCCAGCACTAAAGCTGGCTGCAAGGCATCGATTTAAGAACAGCTTTATACGCTTAAAAGACCGGACACAACCGGGACGACTTGTGTGAAAGAGAAGGAACAGAAAAACGTGACATCCAGAAGGTAGGAAAAAAATGAAAGAACTGGAAGCTGCCCTGATGAAGGCAGAGGAATAAATCTCATCTCCTGTGCCAAGTAATTTAATAGTGCTGTGGCCAGCACTGCGAGGTGTTAGAAACCAGCTTTTCTGTCCTGCTTCAGTTGACTTTCTAAGAATGGTGCCCTGATGTTTCTGATCGGGTTCTCCTCATTGCACGAGTCACATAGCAAAAAAAGGCCTAGAAAAAGAGTTAAGGATCTTTTGCTTATTTATTAAAGATGCTTAAAAGCTACCTAAAAGATCTGGAAGTATGGTTAGTGCCTGAAGCCTCTTTTGCTTGGATTGAGTTCATTTAATGAAGTTAATAATCAAAAATGGTTTTGTTTTGCTTCTTCAAGGCTGTTGAGGATACTGTAAGCTGCAGGTGTAAAGGGCTCAGAAAGGAGTAGCTGGTAGTGGCAGTCTTCTTGAATTGCATTTTCTAGCTGTTGTGGAGTGCCTGTTGCTAGGCAATAATTGGGAGAATTATGAGTACAAGGATTTCATTCATTTTATAGCTATTCCCAGTAATGGCTTTGTTCTGTCATGCCTGCCTTTGTTGGTATTTGCCTTTGGTAATACAGTTGCAACCACATACACTACATGAGGGAATTACATGCTAAATCTGACTAACAAGGCAGTTATTTTACAGCCAGCCATTAGCCATGATTGCTGAGTTTGAGGTAACACAACATTTACAATGCTGAGTCACATTCATAATGATGTTTCAAAGCGCCTGTCAGTATGTCTGTGGGCTTTAAAAGTATTTAAATGTTCATAGATGGCTATGTCTAGACATTTTAATAGTTTCTCTCTGTATCTTGAGATATGTCCTAATTCTCGTACTAGTTAATGTTTTTTGTTCATGTATATTTTTATATACATGTATACACACACGTGTAACCTACATTTTCAAAAGCTATTACATAGCTGATTTTGGTGGTATGGTAAATCCCTTTATGCATTAGGGTCTGCTTAGGGTCCTAGCTGATTTCCTTGGAGAAAGCCAGGATTTCATGGAAGGGCTTGAAGCCAAACTGAGAGCTTCCTCTTAATAATCTGTATGCAGGTTATTGAAGAAAAATAATTTTTACTCAGTGATTTAGCAAAAAAATACCTCCCATGCATGGAGACATCTATATAGAAATATGATATCTCCCGTGGTAAAATTTGGAGGAGGGTGTTCAGAATTGTTAAAATAACTGTTTTAGTTAAAATGGCTGAGTACATCCAAAAATAATCCCTAACCCAGAGAATGCTCTCTGTAACAGGATCCCAGCAGCTCCAGGCTGGCACTCAGCTGGGAGGGGAGGCACACGCCTGCCTCCCACGTAGCTCTCACTAACAGGACTGAGGGAACTCCTCTGCTGAGCTTGGATGGCTGAACTGTCACCATTCGAGGTCATTGTCATGCCCACAAACCCCTGAGAAACCCTCAAGGAATGGGGATGACATCGTCAATCCATGCATTCTAACTAATTTTGTTTCTCTGGAGCAATCAGACTGGATAACTGATAGTGCAATCAGTGTACAGTGACTTGAGAGCTGCATTTGGGATGGAAATTGGATCAGTTAAGGATCTAAAATGGAGTACTTTAAAATGGAGTATTGGGGGAGAACCTCCATCTCCTGAGTGGGGAGTGTCCCTCCCATGGCATGGGACAGTTTTCATCCTCCCCAGTGGGTCCCTGGTTTAGTGCTTTTCCTCCCCAGAGTGCTTTGCAGGTGCTGTCTGCACCATGCTCACAGGATCTCAAGTTCTGTTGCTGTCTTTGAGATTAGGAAAGGGAAACATGAGGTGATGCCACTTGGCCAGGGCCACTGAGGAAGGTGCTGGCAGCAGAATTGTACCTTGACATTTCCCAGGCACTCTGATCTTTGCCTCATGCCCTGCTGTGGAACCAAAGATCTAGAGGATAATTATTTGGGGCGATGGTTTTTTAAGTTACAGACAATTCTGCAAATGACATCAGGCACTTCCCGAGCGTTTAGGCAGTGACACACTTTGTCTAATGGAGCCTGTGCTGCACATTGCCGTTGTCACCCAGGCAAACAGCTCAGGCTACTTCATGAAGGGGCACTGGAGTATGCAGTGGGGATCTCTGGACAGTTCATGCCTCAAGTGCTGTAAAAACTGCCTCAGGGATGTGATTTTCTCTTTGCCTTACCCCAGAGGTGAAGCCCGAGGTGAATTTTCATAAGCTCCACGGAATTCCTCAGCTTGGCTCTTGGAGCTCATCTGAGCAAAGCTTGCGGCTGCTGCTCGAGTGCCCAGCCCGGGGCTCTCCGGGCTGTAGGAGGGCAGAGCCGCTGCCCCACGGTCCTTGGCTCCTGTCTGGCTGCTCCTGGCAAAGCTGGGTTTCTTCATGGCGACCTGCACAGCCGGCCTGTGGGCAGCCCCTCCAAAGCTTTCCAGCTCTTTAGCTCCTGGAAGCAGAATTGTCCCCATGTCAGGTAGGAAGCGGTGGGGGCTCACCAGTACAGCACATGCAGCAACAGGGGATGGGAAACTGGGATGTCTGAGCCTCATCCACTGAGGTGGGTGAGGCCCATCCTGCCTGGGCTCTGCACAGACTGGAACCTGCAGAGCCAAACCTGACGTCTTGCCGGGGCTGGTGGGCTCTGGGTACCTGCCAGGTGCTGTTCTGGTTGCAGATTACTTCCAGCACAAACCAAACAGGCCAGTGGTAACATAAACCAGGTATAGACACAGCCAAGGTGTTGGGCCAGGCTGGAATCCCTGAAGGGATGAAGCTCAGGGATGAGACTCCTCTGTGAGAGGGAACATCATCCCTACCTTGTCATCCTTGACCCAGGAAAAAGAGGGACCAAAAGCAGAAACACAAAACTATCTGCATCCAGCTTTGAGAGGTACCCAAGCAGACTGCATGTTTTGGGCATTTCTTTTTTCTTGAGCCTACAAAATTGTTTGGGTCTGGCTTCTGCTTGGAAAATATCTGTGATTCTGCCTGACGCTGAACAGCAGCAAATTCTTTTGTGCTTAGTTGCTCAACACAGAAATCCATGGGCTTACCTGGGGAAACAGAGAGATGTGCACTGGATGCTGCAGATCCAAACTCATTTTCAGCAACACATTTAAATATTCCAGAGTCTTCTGGGAAAGCTTCTGTAATAACCAGGGTGCAGACTTCCTCTGAAATAACAGATTCAGGCATGCTGTTGTACCACAAGAGCCAAATGTTAGCCTGTAGGAATTGCTCTTTACAGGACTGTTACTTAGGGATGGGGATTGGCATTAATGAAGTACAAAAAAGTGATGTACAGGGCATAGACAGCCAAGGGTTTAGAAGGAGCAAGATGAAGGAAGATTCTTCCTGTGATATCATTGAAAAAAGACACTTTCAAAATTTTTTTTTGCTAAATTTTGCCTTTTCTTGCACAAGTTTAAACTCCATAAAAGATTAGAGGTCAGAATGGTTGATACGTTTTCTCTTAGCACAGGGTACTCCTCATTGATGAATGTAAAAGGATTGATACCTTTTTCCAAGTGGTGTGGAACAAATCAGAGCCTTTTGGGTGCTTCCATCAAAATTAAGGATGGAAAGTTCTTGGCCTGACTGAATATTGTCTTCTGGATACCCCTTGGATATTATTGTTTTATCTTGGATGAAGTGGGAAATACTGAGTGTGGGGTGATCAATTGGTGAGAAGTCAAAAAAAAAACATGCACAGTCTACTCACCAGGAACTGCTGATGAACAAGCCTCTGCTCAAGATAAGAGAGAAAGAATTTAAATGATTATTGTCAGAATGGGGAAATAAACCCTTCAGCCCTCACTCCCCTGCTCAGCTCAGCTGCCACCCTGGTTACAAGAGAACCATGTCCCTTTCTGTCCATCCAAGGAATAGCATCTGGATAGAGAAAGCTCAGGTCTGGCTGGGGAATCTGGGGGTACAAGCACCTCTCCACTGAGGAGGTACAGAAAGAACTCCACTGGCTTTGGAATTAGTTGCTGTTGGTTTGGCCCTCTGGAACTCTGACCTTGTGCCTGGGAGTATCAGAAATTGTTTAAAATGAGGTTATAGGCTCTTTTTCCCCAGCTCATCAGCAGGTCAGTGTATGGTGACAGTGCCTCCGTGGCTCAGTAGGGCTGTCATTAATAACTAACAGCATGGAATCTCCCCCCGTTGTGCCTGACCCACTCCTGCCCTGCCAGAGGAAATGCAGGCTCTGTGCAGCAGCCTGTGACTTTGAGTCATCTGATACTGCTAAACTCAACTCTGCTCCTATGAACCATCTCCTGATTTCTACAGCAGTTCTCATTCTGTCTTACCCCTGTCCCAATCAAATATTTGTTCACCAGACAGATGCAGCAACACCTACTTTTCCGCAGTATTCGGAAATCGGCAGAATCCACGATCTGATCGTATTCCCTGTACCAGTGAACCTGCAGGGTGGGGGTCGAGTGAATGCGACACTCAAACACCACCAACTGGCCCTTGGTAGCTCTTATGTTTTGCAGACCCTGGAGGAGAAAATATTTGTGTTAAATGCCCAATCTAAGTATTTCCCCAGTATTTTCTTAGGAAATGATACACCCTTCAGTGAGGAAGATGGTCCCATGCCTGTATTTTTGTTTTATTTACAATAGTCTTAATTCTAAATGCATTTGTAGCAGGTTGTGAGTGGAAGTTTTTTCACCAGAAGACCAGTGCTCATTAAAGCCTTGCTTGGGCATTTAAATAAAGATACAAATGCAGGAGAAACATCTATTCCACTGGATGTAACATAATAAGGGTGGTTACTATGTGAGGTTTCAACTTCAGCCTCCTTTGCAGGAAATAAGTGAGATGAATTCCTATAAGTGGTTCTGTCTGTCTGGATTGTTTTCCAATTAAGATGTTAGTTTGATAGCACAAAAAATGAAGTATGCTGGTTTGTTTTGAATTGTAAATGAACAAATGTTCCAGCCTAGAAGCACCTTCTGATGGAACAAGAACATGCAAAATGTAGTGCTGGTAGTTGCAGGACAAGCTGTGTTGTTCAGACAACTTGTGACTTTTACCTTTGTAAACACAGGAGTGGTTCCATAGGCAGACCCAGCCAGGCTCAGCGAGGGACTCTGCATCTACATGGCAAAGAAAAGAGATTTTTATAGCTTGAATTTTTCATATGCAGAAACCTGGCTGTGTTTCTGGCATTTTTACTTCAAAGATTCAGAGTGTTTTATCTGTTGTTCTTATTCCACGTGTCTTGAATATAAATGTGCAACTGAAGTGCTTGGGTTTGTTTTGCTGTAACACTGGCCTTTAGTAATAATCTTTTCTTTGAAATAACCCAAGTTTTCAGGTCTTTCCCTCCCAGCCTGATTTGAGTCTGTCTCTAGGTGTTTGGACTTCCCCAGTTCTCAGCCACATATGTGCTCTAAACCAACTTTCTCTTCTGAAGTGAATCTTTGAAGCACAACTGCAGTAGCCCCTAGAGCATTTCCAGCCCTGTCACCTGCTCCATCAGTTCTTGGCAATTGTGACTAGGAAATATTCCAAGCCAGAAAGCTCTTTTCCAGAGCTTAGGGTCCAGACCTTGATATTCATACTAACCCTTGCTTCTTAGACACTTGCTGAAGATGAGCCTGAACAGATCCTTGCAAAATATTTCAAGAATACTGAAAATAATAATTTAAAACATGTGCAACCTGCTCTGTGAGGGTCAATAGATAAAGCTGAGTTAAAGTGGTGTAACTCTGGTGAGCTGGATGGTTGTGAGAGACTGGCCTGGCTGAGGACAGCAAAACACTGGTAGCTCTCTGCTTTTTCCTTGTGTGTGGGGAAAAATAAACAGCGCAGGATGGAGACAGAGGCTTTAGGAGGATGAGTATACTTGATCCAATAATATTTACACTTACTGTGACATTCCTCTGGCCCTGGCAGGATGCTGAGACTTGCAAGGAGGCTTAGCCTTCGGATTTATCCTAAGAACCTGGACAGACAAACATAAAGCAGTGTGTGTTTAGAACTATCTCCTTTTCCTTATAGCACAGCGATGACTCTGTTTTGTGAACTGAGCATAGGCTGGTTGGAGTCACCCAGATGTGTCAGAGAAAACAGAAGCATCCTGAGTATTTGAGAGTAGGCTCAGGTCACTGTCCTCATGGAGACATTTAATCAAGATTATTGATACAGACCTCTGTAAAAGACCCAAGTGACAAGTTAAACCTGGCTTCATGCTGGAGTTAGGGTTTTCCTGCATTTGAGTGTGTGTGTGTTTCTTTGGGCTTTGGGTCTCACCCTTGTTGATCTTATGTGGCAGAGTTTGGCTCTTACAGCATTTGTTACACATTATGTGGAGTGATGTAGATCTGTTGCAAATTCAGGATCTTTTAGCTGACTGTCACCCTGTCTTGGAGTCCTATGGGTGGAGTTACAGATGGGTACCTGGTGTAGAGATATGGAGATACCTCAGCAAGTGGGATTTAATTACCTTCAAGAGGTCAGTAGGCTACAAATTACCCGTCTTATCAAATAAAATCCGTGTATATGTCTGAATTCCTCAGAGGCTTTGCATAACTCTTTGCAAATAATTTATTTGAGACTTGTTCTCTCTCTCTTCTGCTTTCTGGCACTGTCCAAAGCAGTCATACCCAATTGCAGCGATAGATATCTTGCAGTGTAGTTGGATTTGCCTGGTTAAAATAAGAACACATCCCTGCGTGTCTCATTCACACCTGCAGTGTGTCACCGAGCCCTGAGGGCCCCAGGCACAGCTACCCATGGACTTGGACCACCCATGGCCTTCGTGTTCTGGCTGTTGCTCTTGATTTATGTGTCTCTCGAGCAGTTCAAGGATGGCTCCTGTCCAAGGTTATATCATGAGGCCATCAACAGGGCTGTGCTGTGATGCAAGGGCTGCTGGATAATCCTGAACCCTTGGATGAGGGAACAGGGCCTGGGAAGCCAATGTTATTGAGTTGCCCTGGGTTCCCACTGCAAACCAGTCCTGGCTGGGCTCCACCACAGATTCCTGCGGTGCTGGTTGCAGCACTGCCTTCCAGTCTATCAGGTAACAGTTGGTAGAGTCAGTTTTCAGGACCTGGAATATTGGGTGATTTGGGTTTTTTCTATTTTTCCTCCAAAGAAAAAGGGTGATGAAAAAACAGCCATGCTCAGATTATGTGAGGAGTTCCTGGACTGACATATCTGCTTTAAAGATTGTCCCATGTGCCTGAGACAGCATTAACAAAACTGCACTGGAGGATCATTGCCTTCTTTTTCTGCACAACAAAATACTTCATTATCCTCAGAACTGCCACCACTCCTCATGTTCCACTCTGTTTCCAAGTCCATGATCAGTCTGGCATCAGGTGAGAGGTGCACAGAAGCAGAGGGCACAGAGGTTCCCCTGGGCAGTGGTCAGAGGGGACCGTGGCCGTCTGTGGTTTCAGACCACAGCAACGCGAGGTGCTGCAGAAAGCCTTGGACACTGTGTCTGCAGTGAGGAGCAAGATCTTGGAGAGAGGTTGTTATACTGAACTGGATAAGAACAGCTCCTGACAAGTTTCCAGTATGATGAAAGAGCCACTGAACTTTAGCACTAAGCAGGAATAGCACCAGTGTATGAATTTGTGCTCAAGACAGTTACTCAGTTGCATGGCATCAGTTCCTCGATGCGATGATTGCTGCTAAGACCTCCTGACGTGGCAGAGGCCATGGCCAAGGATGGTGGCTGTCAGGGCTGCAAGTGTGCCTGGCCTGATGCCCTGTAGCACACCAGGCAGTCGGTGTTCCTACAGTAAACACAGGCAGCTCTGTGTGGGCTGCTGCAGCTGCCAGTGCTTGAGAAAAGCTGGGCTAACCTCTCATCAGAGCAGATCCTGTGAGTTCAGCTGAATGAAGACCCCATCACTGGCAATTCTGTTTGTTCTTGGCTGCTGTAGGTGTCTAGTGTTTAAAGCAGAAGCCATCCTTGAAATTCACGTTGCTGGCAGCACCTCTGATTGTGGACAAACTCATCCTTCACACACATGGTTCCTGTTAGATGCTCTGTTCTCACCTCCACTTGTGTGGTCCTATTTCAGTTTGCTTCTCATGAGTGTGCTGGATGCTCTCACCATTAATATTGGGTTTGGGTAAAGAAGAGTTCATGGGAACAGATTAAAAGTTTATGAGCTTCAGGGCTGGGACAGTAGCTGTTTTAGTCTGAATTCCTTGGTTTTCTTTGAGACCTAGTGACTTTAGGGCTTAGGATACTTAGTAAACCAGGATACTTTGAAGCCTGCTGAATATGATGGCTGCTGGGGCTGCTTTAAAAGGAGGGGGTTGTTTTTGGGAGAGGAAATGTCCTGAGAGCATTTGGGCACCGGCTGCAATGCGGACATGCCCTGCTACTGTTAATTGGCTTCACGTGGTTGAAGTAATGGGCTTCTGCAGGAGGGCAAAGCTGTCCTGTGTATGTGGCTGTCCAACTCAGCAGTAAAAATGAGAGAAGGCCATCCAGCTTCCAAGAAAACACTGGAAGGTCACTCTGAGGTATCTGGTTTCTCCCTGACGTATGTCCTTTTCTTTGTGAGTGATGCTCCAGGTTTCTGTAACTATTGGTTCTCAGGCCCCTGAGATCCCGATCCCACACCCTACTGAGCTCTGTGTGTGACCTGCTGTCTGTCTGTGTTTGTCTTGCTAAGCAAAGAGGTTTTCTACAGCAGGTTAGCAGACTTTGTTCCCTGGGAGGGTGGTGAGGCCCTGGCAGAGATTTCCCAGAGAAGCTGTGGCTGCTCTGTCCCTGGAAGTGTCCAGGGCCAGGCTGGATGGGGCTTGGAGCAACCTGGTTTGGTGGAAGGTGTTCCTGCCCATGGCAGAGGGGTTGGAACAAGATAATCTTTAAAATCCCTTTCAATCCAAACCATTCTGGGATTTTACGAGCCTGTGAAAAGTCATCACTGTACAATTTACGCCCTTGAAAGAATATCTAGCCAAGGTTTTACCTTGGTGAGTCATTCTAGCAGTCCCAGTGTCTCATGTAAATGTCAACCTTTACTTGGTGTAACTCTAGATCTTTGTGAAGTGGACAGAATTAGACTCAGCCACATGAAGAGTCCAAGGACCTTTGCAACCCAACACCAGAATGATTACAAGGTACATACAGATCACACTGTTGACACAAACCATAGTGACGACATTCTGGCATTACCTGAATAGCTGACATGGCTGCAGAATTATGCTATATGCAACACCAGGACAAATTTAACACGGGGCTAGGAAAGTATTAAATCTGCACAGGGCCCTTTTGCCAGGTGTTTAGATCATGGAAAACACATTAAATCTCTTTTAGGAACAAGACGAGCATCTGCCGGATCTGAAATACATTGCATTGCAAAGATTGTGTGTAGAGGGGAGGAGCACATAAAAAAATTTACACTTAGAAGTGAGGCAGAGCTTGATGGCAACAACCCATTAATGTACCAGCTTGTCTTTTACTTAAAAAACAGCCTTGAATAGATACACAGGATAACAACTTTCAGTCACTTCGAAAATGATGCATTTTGCAAGCCATCTGCATGTACCTGATGGTGCTACTCATTTTCATGGAGGTGTTCAAGATTTGGGAGGCTGTGCTAGACACTTGGGTATCTCATGGTACTACTTTTTAGGGCTTAACAGAGATATGAGCGCAGGTCTGCAAAGAACGAGGCTCTCCCAATGGCAGGGGGCTGGAGAAAGCTCTGTCTGGAGCTGTATTTTTCTGTGCCATATGGCTAAACAGGGAGGTTGTCACCGCTTCAGTAGTGAGCTTTCTAGTTGTGAGTTCCTCAGTGGTGTGAAAGTGTGATTAGAAAGTGGCTTCTCTCTTGCTCCTGGGGTGTGAATAATGAGACTTCTGTAGGAAGTGAGAAAAGAGTGATTTATTTGCTTCTCTCCCTGCACTCCAAGGATCCTGAGAAGATCAGTTGGACTGGGGAGAAATTTGTGATTTGTGGAACAATTTCTTAAAATGACTGCTCTTCAGGTGGGGAGTGGGGCAGGTTTGTGTAAGCTGGGATATTCTGAAAAAAATCAAATAGCTGCAAGAGGTTATTGTAGCCATTGATAACGTATTCACAGAAACTGCAGAATCCTGCCTGGATGTGAAGCTTGCTGAGAGTCTTTCTAAATTGTAGAAATGCAGCTGAGTATGTTTCAAAGACCTTTCTTATTTTTGGCATATTTTCAGAGCAGGTAGCACTGAAGAGCACAATTTCAAAGGCTCATTTTCTGTGAATTCAACTTTTAATGCCTCCCATGAAGCAGGTTGGAGATTTGCATCTCAAAAGTTGTGTCTGGCAGTCCTGTGGGCATTTCCCTACACGCTTGGGAAGGGCAGGAACATGTGCTGGCTTTCAAGGACAGGCTCCCTCTAGAATTAGCAAGGACTGTCAAGCATGGAGACCAGCATGGCTGCTGAAATGAGTGTACTGCGTTTCATGCTTCAAAGTCTTTGCTAAGTTTAAGTTGAGTTTGTGGATTTTACAGAGCGAGTGACGCAAAGAAAAGAGCATCAGCACTCAGAATGTAATGGCATTTGAGCAATGGTAGCCTTAATGTAGGACAGAGCACAATGGAAAGCTAATTTTGGAACTAATTAAGGCACATCCCTGATGAACTGGTGAGCAAACACACCCCATGTGTGGCTCAGGGGGCTGTGCAGCCTGTGGGGTGTTGGTGTGGGGCTGCCCATGCTCAGGGTGCTTCTGCTCACGAGCACACGTCCCACTCCAAATGCAGCATGGAGAGATGGGGCCTTGCTGTCTGTCCCTTAATTCCCTTTTTGTGGCCTGGAAGGTCCCTGGGAGCAGAGCAGAGCCCCTGGCAGGGCTCGGGGGCCGCCTAGCGAGAGCTGCCCCGTGGCTCCTGTGGGACACGCTGAGGGACGGGCCCTTCATCCAGCTGGGATGGGCTGGGAGCGGCTCACACCCCATGGCTGACGGGGAATTAATCCTATCCCTCATATTGCATGCCTCTTCTGAGCACAGCTGTTTCTCAGGGCTGGAAAATCCTGGCTTTCCCTCCCCTTATTTGGATAACAGCTGAACTGCCGACAGATATTGGACACTTGAGTCAAACTGGAGTTCCTAGAACCAAGTGACTAAATCCCCTTTTAAGCACCGACATTAAAAGACGCCTAGAGCTTATTTTAAGAGATGCTGAACTTCCACTTGAAATCATGAGGCTCCATACTTGTTAAAGCATATTCACGTCAAACAGAAATCCTGGTAATTTGCTTCCTTTCTTCCCTAAAAAAATTCCCAACCCTGCCCCACTTCTTTGCATGCCAGAGCATTAGAGGGATGTAGAAGGATTTTGAGCCCAGAGTGCCTGACATGTGAAGCCTTCAGGCTCTGGGATGTGCAGGATGTGAAGGCTCTGGTGCTCACGGCTGTGCCCTGCAGAGTACGTGCAGGTGTGAGTAACGGGAGCAGCACTGGGGATCCCTGGGCATCCTGCGGCACCTGCCTGCTGCTCTGTGCTGCGGCTTCGGCATCCACGTGGCACAGGCACACCCAGAGGCTGTGTTTGGTGGAGGCTGAGGGTTATGTGAATCCTAATGGCCATTCAGTGCTGTGGAAAAAATGTTGTTTCAAGAACCTGGAAATGCTGTTTCTGCAGTTAGGATGCTGTAACCAAGCCAGACTAAATTCTTCCCTGAAAGCTGTGAGGGAACACCTGCAGTGCCACAGTCTCCAGGATTCCTGCTCCCTAAGAGCTCTGTGTTAGCTGAGCTGGTGTGCTGGAGCAGGGCAGGGCTGCTGAGCTCCAGCTCGGAGCCATCCGAGCCCCCGTTCCCTCCTCGCAGCCGCTCTGTGCCGGGGCCAGTGGCTCCTCCGGCTGCACAGCCCTGGCTGTGCCTGGCGAGGGCATGGATCTCATCCCAGCTTTCCCTCCCACTGCACGCTGCTGGAGGCTGTTATTCCCGTTCCCACATGGATGCCTGCAGGGAATAATGAAGCAGAGCCTCAGAGCCTCAGCTGTAATGCAAAAACGCACTGTCTTGTTTGTTTTTTTTAAGGTAGAAAAGGTGGCAGTGCCCTGTTCAGCCAGGGAGCGAGCTGACCTCCCCACCATGGCCCGGTGCTGACTCTGCTGCACGTCACAGGCAGGACTGAGTTAACAGGGCCAAAGAGGAGGGCGAGAAGCGTGTCCAGCCCCATGCTCCATGTGGGGCACACCTTCCAAGGAGGTGGCTCTCATTCCAGCAGGCTTAGGAGATGGGAATTATGTGATCGGTGCATGTAACTGTGTGACTCATGGCTTTGCTATCCCGAGCCTCAAGGATGACTCTGCTGCCGTGGCTGAACCCTTACGTTTGCATTTTCCACAGAGTTCTGATCCCCAGTGGCCCCAGACCACACCTGTTATGTGTGTCCCTCCTTTGGGAAGAAGGATTTTTTGTGAACAGCACTTCAGGAACTGAACTGCTACAGCATCCACAGTAGCACAGGGTGTTTTTGCTATCCTAGTAATTGCCAAAATGGAGAAAGAACCTTTTCTGTCCCCAAACCTCAAGGTTTTACTTAGCTGATTTCATTTGCATAGGAATAAAAGGAAAGTATATCCTCAGGTGGGAACATACTCGAATGAAATGTCTCTAGACTGACAGCAGTAGCTATGTTGCACTCAGAAGCAAACAGGAATCTGGGGAAGCTTTTGCAGAGCCTGCACTGCATTTTTCTCCAAAGTGCTATGCAAAGCATCATGTGCCTGGTGGAGCTTCTGTCACCTCCTGTCACACAGGTGTGCCTCAAGTGGTTACTGACTGGTGGTCTGATCCTTCTGCCATCTAAGCCTGAAATCATCGAAGCTGTCAGGTCCAGAGATGAAGCAAAGCTCCTGAGCTTGCTGGAATGTCAGCTCTCTTGTCCCAGTGCACGTGAGGCTCCTGAGCTGCCCTGTGCTGCTCTGCTCGGTGCAGGAAGCTGCCGTCAGGAGGCAGGTGAGTGACACTCGTGCTCCAGGGGCCAGGCAGGGGAGCTGTGCAGGGGAACCACAGCACAGAATCCTCCCATCACCTCACACCTGTGCCCTCAGTGAATTCCGACCCAGAGACCTTGTCGTGGTTCAGCTCCACCAGCAGCGCTCACCACCTGACAGGCAGTGCCAGCCCTTCCAGGAGTGGAGCGCAGGCAGCGGGGCCGATCTGAACGTGCACCATTTAACAGGAGCCCAGGGTCCTCCTGGAGCCTGTTTTCTGTGGGGAGTGCTATTTAAAGCTCTCTTGTCTCTGGTTTCCCTGACATGCCAGGAGATGTTTTTAGCTCACTGGGCTGGGAGTGTCTGTCTGGGCGGCTGAGAGGGCTGTGCCCGTGTCCCCATGGCGGTGCAAGGTTCTGGCCAGAGGTGCCTTCCCTGAGGCACACACCAGTGCTGGGGTTCCCCCAGGAGCTGGGGGGGTTGTGGTGAGCATGTGAAGCACAGGAGCAGCTGCTGGGCATCAGAGATGTGCAAAGCTGGCTCTCTCCATGCTGCTGTGGGGTGCTGTGGTGGGACAGCCTGGGAGTGGGGAGGAGAGCATCCCAAGGATGGGGTCTCTGGCCAGCTTCTGCCCATGCTGGGGCAAAGCTCTTCCCTCCTTTTACACAGACTGGAGCATAAACAATGCATTTAAAAAGTGCAAATAATCAGAATATTGCTAAGCACGTAGTTTGGAGGCCTGTGTGTAGAACTAAGGTGTAGACGATGAAGGAGTTAAAGGTGCCAATTCCCCAAACCATCATTGCTCAAATTGCCTAAATTAACCTGTCATTGTACAGTCAAAGGAAGCTTTTTATAGGGAAATAATTTTACAAACCCCAAGCCATTTTACAGAAAATTGAGCTGGCAGAAAGCATTGCATAAAATTAAATAACTTGCACAGATGTTTCTTGAATGCAAAGTAAGTTCTAATGGTTATTGTCTGTGCCCAGCGAGCATCAAGACTGTGCCATCTGAGCTCTCCCGAACACCTCCTGTGACAGTGCCATGTGCCATAGCCCGTGTCCAAGGAGGGGAAGGGGCTGGTTTCAGTGAATGCTGTGGTATTTGGGCTCCCACAGGCTCTCATGTGCCTGGCTGGTGCCAGGCAGGGACCATTCACAGCCAGGAGTCCACGGGCAGACAGGCAGTGACTGCACAGCCAAAACCCCCCAGACACAGGATCAGTCTAATTTTAACTCCATGGACAGCATTTGATATGGAAGCAGCTGGTGTCATACAAAACTCTGGGCCTGTCGAGCAACCTGAGTGCATCGCTAAAGCAAATATGTTCATTTCCACCCAGAGGCCATTAGGAAGCCAGACCTGATTTTAGCTTGCACTTGACTCATCATAAATCAGAGCTGTAGCTTTGTAATCATAGAAGTGCAGGGCCCAAACTCTTAGATTTTAACACCATTTCCTTAGACAAGTGAGACATGGCTGATCTGTTTCTCTGTCCCTGTAATCCATTACATTGCCAGTATGTGCCTGTTTCTGTTTACAGCTGGTGAAAAGGCTTTCTGATCATACTCTCTGTGGTCCCCTCCTGTGAAAATGTTTTCCACAGTGAAAATTTGATTTACTAGACATCATGCTAATTGCCAAGAACACATCTAGGCAGTGATCTCAGTGGGTGCTTGGTTTACTTTGTTTTTGGCAGCTAAGACAAACTTCTTGGGTAGAAAACCCCTAGAAACAGAGCAGGGCTTTAATTTTCTGTCTACTACAGAGTGGCGGAAGTAGCACATGTGCCAAACTTCAGCTCAAGTGTCCCACAAGCAATTAATATTGCTTAATTGTTGGAAAGTGTCTCAAAACCAAAAATGCCTGATTTAATGTGTGCCCAGCTGCGCTGGAAAGTTGTCACGAGCTCGGCCGTGTTGGGGTGGCTTTGAACTCCAGCCTGTGCTGCAGCCAGAGCCTACAGCAGCCCTGGCACCCAGCAAGGGGCTGTCCCCTGCCCTCTGGAGCCTTTGGAAATTAGGAAATGGCAATAGGAAGGCACGTGTGCAGTGCAAGGCACAGGAGAGCCAGGGCTTTGTGTCTGCCTGCCCTCCCTGCCAAAAATAAAAAGTTTGCTTCTGCTTAGAGAGCTAGTCAGTAAATGTATTTACAATGTTATAGGTTAGATCAGAAGCAGAGGTAGCAGTGAGTTACAGCTCTTGTTAATAGTATTTGTGGTAAGTCGGCAAAGTCCCTGTCTCAGGCAGTGAGGACACACCACTGAATTTTCTTGCTGCCTTTTCCAACAACAGTGAGGAATTTCTCTAGGAGATAACAGTGTTATGGACAAAGCCCTTGGGATACCCCACATCTACTAATTAATGCAACTGAAAAGCAAAACATGGCAAAGAAGATACTCTGGCAAGAAAGGGAATAAAGTTCCTTTCAAGAGGCAGGTGCTGCCCTCGGGTTTGCCTCACTCCCTGCTCTGCTGAGGAAATACTCGATCCTCCGCTGTTTTGCCATTTGGAGCTGGGAGGCTCCACACCCCCTTCCACCCTTGGCCCCTCTCACAACCCTCTGGATTAAACGTACAGATGATGGGGCAGGCGTTTGCTGTGCCTTAGGGCTCTGGCTGTGGGTCCTGCCCTGCTGGTGTGGGAAAGGAGGGCACTGCCCAGCTCTGCCCATCGCCTGAGCTCACCCTCTGCTGCTGCCCGGCTGCACAGGCACGGACAGGCTGTCTGTCCTTCCTCCTGTCCAGCTGCACAGGCACGGACAGGCTGTCTGTCCTTCCTCCTGCCCGGCTGCACAGGCACGGACAGGCTGTCTGTCCTTCCTCCTGCCCGGCTGCACAGGCACGGACAGGCTGTCTGTCCTTCCTCCTCGGCCGCAGCACAGAAATAAACCAGGTGTTGTGTTCTGGTAGCACAGTGCTGGACAGTGAATTTCTGGGGCTGTAAATGATGTGCTCTTAGGGAATCAGAGCAGCCTGTGCTGCTGCAAGGTGGAGCACAGGGTGAAGGACTGAATCCAGACCCCACTGCTGGGGTCCTGGTTACCTCTAATACCTACAGTTCTCAGTGCTGAGACTCACTGAGAAGTTGTATTATGTGTTCTGGCCACTTTCTCCCCTGTAGCACCTCTCTCTCTCTTTTCTCCTTTGCCTGCCCATGAGCCTTGTTTAGAGGAGGCTGTGGAGCCCAGGGATGCTCTGCTGCACAACCAGCCCCTATCCCAGCTGAGTGTCCTGTGGACTGTTTCACCTTCTCTCAGCCCAAGACAGGGAAGCACTGGTGGATTGGCTGCTGGCAAAGTACCTCACGAATGAGGTGAGACATTCGGGGGGCAGAGCTCCCCATGGCTTTAACCCTGGTACCTGTGCTCTTGAGCTGAGATGCCCTGGCTGGTGGTGGAGTCCTCTCCTGCTTTGGAAAACACAATCTTCCTGGGCTTCCTGGGTGCAAGGGTAGGAGAAATGCATGCAGGCAGCAGGACTGAGCCAAGGATTCTGCAGGTTTGGAACTCCAGGTTTGCCAGGATGAGCAAATGACCATCCTTGATGAGCCTAAAGGTAAGAGCAGAGCTGGGTGTGCCAGCAAGGGGAACGCTGCTCTCTGAAAAGGAAAATCATATCCCTGTGTCTTCTCCCCACCTCTGAAAAGCCTTCAAACATCCTGAGAACATGATTAGTGTGATAGAAATTAAAGTGTTACTCACCGCTCTAAGCCATCAGCTTGGTTTTGGGGCTCTTGCTGCCAGCAGTTTGTGTCAGTGCTGAGCCTTGAAGCAGAAAGTCTCCTCTCCAGCAGCTCCCCTCTGAGGTCTGGAGGCTGTCTGGGGTGGTGGGTTACATTTCTAATGGTCAGATCCCTGCTTGTAAGTGATGGCATGGCGGGAATGTCAGCTGTATGGGAATAAACTGCAGCAATTTATTCCCTCCAGCCTGCTTGAAAGTCAACAGAGTGGCACCATTAACTGGAACAAAACAGGCCCAGTGTTGTGAGATACAACAGTGGCCAGATCCATAATTGCTTACAATTTGAAATGCTAATAGCCCTGAGTGCTGGAAAGATGCCAGCTCAGGTCGATTGTGGCTCTCTACATTGAAAGAGAACTGTAGGAAACCTTCATTAGAAGCAGGACTCTCTTACACAGATCTGGAATGTAAAGAATTTCCTATTCACTTGGGATATAAAGAAAACCTGAGCTTCTCCCCAGATGCTGAGGAATGCAGGGAGATAGCTTGGGTTTGGTGGGGCCAGTGTGTGTCTAGCTGGCTTGAACAGCCTCGTGTTAACATCCTCCAGCCTCGGCAGAAGAGCTGTGGAAAGTTCGTGGGAGCTGAAGGGATGTCCTGCCGATGGCAGAGGTGCAGTGCCATTATATTGCTAAATTTTGCTCCAGGTGCACTCTTCAGTGAGGTGTCGTGTGGGGAGGGAGCAGCAGCGAGGGCATTTCTGAGGTGGAGGGCGGTGTCTGTGCCCGTGTTCCTGCAGCAGGTGTAGGGGGGATTCCTGTGCTCCCAAACCCTGGCAGGAACTGCTTTGTGTGGGTGCAGAAAGGGCAGGATCCCCAAACGAAGCTGCCCATTGCTCTGGAAGTGTCTGTAAACAAATTGGTTCTCATCTGCCACCACAGCAGAAAGCTGCAGGGGGGTCAGACCGTCCAGCCTTGGCTTGGTCAGCCTTCAGCAGTTTTGGGGCCATGGGAATAACCCAGCTGTTCTGCAGAACCCTGCCCAGCAGTGTGAGGTACACTGAATTAAAAACCTTTTGTGGGCTTCTGCAGGTCTTCCCCAGATTCCCAGTTTGAAAATATGACTTGCAGTTTTCATTCCTGCAAGCACAAGCTCTTAATTTTCTCCATTTGCCTTCCTGCTTCATTCATACTGAGTCCCAGAAGCTGCGTGAAAAGGTATAAATTACTTTTGGCTAAAGCATTTCTCCTGGCACGGTTATTAATGGCTGTTGCTATGTTTTTTATGTCACTACAAATTGTATCAAGACCACCTGGGCTCAAGGATGGGATGGATCCTGCCCTCCAGCACAGACTGTGGTGTAGGGATGCTCTCCCCATCTCTGGGCAAGAAATTCTGCCAGAAATCAATGGGATTTACTTGGATCCCCTCGCTAGACAATCCCGAGGAATTTAAACTATTATTCACCTCTTGGTGGTGTAATTCTCAGATGAACTTTTGACGCCTTTTGGATGCCAGGGTGGTGGGAAGATACTGGCTATTCCAGTCATTTTAAATCCTTCCCAAAATGGAAAAGCAGCTGGCGCAATGGCCACAAATGCTGGGGCCCTTCTTCCTGAAGTGCTTTGTCAAGGGCCCCTGAAATGACATTTCAATTTATACAACATTGAATTCTGAGGCAGATGAGTCGGGATTTTTTTTTTTTTAAATTCAAAATTTTTATTTTTTTCCAGAGAGATTTCTGAGTGAGGAGTGCAGCTAATAAATAGTCTTTTGAAGATGAATGCATCTGCCCTGTGGATCAACTGGGTATCTTCACTGGCAATTCAGTGTCTAGGGCAGTTTTGACAGTAAAAATTGAATTAATTCTAACTATTGCATTCAGAGTTCAGGCAGAAACTTCTCACTTCCTGAGGAAATCCAGCACATCTTTCCACTCTTGTGTGATGAAGCTGGGCATAAGAGAGCTTGGGATAGGGAGGGAGCTTGGCAGTGCTGCGAATTTTGGGAGAGAGGAGCTCCAGGTAGGCTGGCAGGTCCCAGCAGGTGCTTCCCAAGGTTCCTGGGGCAGGGACAGGCTGGCTGGGGCTGGGGCTGGAAGGGAGGATGCTGAGCAGGGTGTGCCCGGACAGCTCCTGCCCTGCCTGCGGGGCTGGGTGAGGCTGGGGTGCCCATCCTGGGGACAGCCTGGGCTCTTCCTCCAGGGCAGCCTCAGACAGGGGCAGAGAACACGAGAGCAAGTCAAACCTCCCCCTGTGCGAGCAGAGGAGGGGCTCTGGGGGCTCAGTCACACGGAGGGGTCGTTGCCACAGGATGTCACAACCTGCCCGATGTCCCAAGGTGGCAGAGGGGCTGTGAGTGGGTCCTGGGAGCCTCCCCAAGCCTCCCCTCCTGCCTGCCCACCCCGGGGACTCCACGTGGGTGGCAAACTCTGGTTTGGCTGGTTACCCTCAGTCAAACCAGTCTGAAACTGGACTCACCAGTAGATCCTGCCAAGTCTGACTGATTAAACTGAACCAAGTGTGAGACCATCAGGGCTGCCTTCATCTTTAAAAATACACTACTCCAACCCCAAATTTGGCTTGGTACAGTTCCTCTGGTTTCAGAGGAGTACTGCAGGTCTGTGTGAGGGCTGTGTTTGGACAAGAGGGACACATCTGACCTTCCTCCTGACATTGTTGTTCCATTTAAGATTTGATGTTCTCAGTGAGCCAAACAGATCAGTAGTTTTAGCCTAGGTACTTATCATGGGCATCTTGTAAATTCAGATTATCTCTGACCACATTAGCCAAATACTATTCTAAATTATGCTGGTGCATATTTGTAGACTTCAAGGGGATTGAGCAAGTGTGGTGGAAAAGGACTGCAGATGAGCACGACAATTTGGGACTTTGCTACTGCATCACAGGGGTGGCATTTCTGGCAGATATCCTCAGTCATCTGTCAGTATTAACTTCTGAAAGTGACTTAGCAGAGGTGCCTGCTTGCTCTCCACGTGCTGAATCCCAGGAACAATATTTTAGTGGGGAGAGTGGCTAGGCTCAAATTAAAGTTCTCTCCAAGTGTTGCAATAAAGACATTACTGGCTGCTGCCTCGAGGCACCCCATTATTGGGTGCTCTTACAGCTCTCCTAGTGCTGCTTTCTGGCAGCATTCCCTGGGATTTAATTTCAGGTATTTTGATGCATCTAATGTATTTTCCACTGTAATTTAAACCTGTGCCAGTCTGGGCTATACAGACTTGTCTACAGGCAGTTTGAGGAGTGGTGAACATTGCTCGCCAGCCCTGGGTAGGACACTTGCCCCGATTTCTATAAGGACTCTACTGATGTGCCCACAGCTGGGTCCCTGCAGGCTGCATGAAGATAAAGCTCTGCAAAATACGTCAGAATTTTATGTGAGTTTCCCCCGTGGATGTGGGTCTAGGTTTTGTAGCTGAGATATTTCCAGAGAAGAGTCTTTTATCCTGGCCTTTCCCCAAGCAACCCACTTGCTAAAGCAGACAGGATTGCCCTCATCACCACCTCTCATTCCATTTCCCATCATGACAGTGGCTCCTACAGCTGGGTTTTCCCCTTGGTGCTCAGGAGATGGAGTTAAATTATTGAGGCAGAGAAAAAGGCTCCAAGCAGAGCCTTTTCCCCTCGGCTGCCTCAGGCAGGGATGGTCAGGACACGTGCAGAGCGTGGATCGCCGGCTCTTCGCTCGCACCGCCCGCGCTCGCTGTTTTTAGCTCTGGCAGGAGCTCCCTCTGCGTGCTCAGGATGCCATCCCAACAGCTGCAGCTCTCTTGATGGACACACCAACACCTCTGGCCCTCAAGTTTGCAGGTTTTCGTGACCATAAACAAGGACATTTAAAAGTTATATTGCCCATGCTCTGGCAGAAATGTTCCTCCTGATTTCCGTGTATGGCGCGGCACCTTTTATCAACATTTAGGGACTGGTAGGTGTCGGAAGAGGCATGGAAGTTGGTGGGAAGCCCATTTTCTGGCTAGACAGAAGGCTTAAGTGCTTAAGGCAGAACCCAATTGACAGTATAAATAGCTCTCTGGAAAGAGTGGAAATGATTCTCATACAAAGCAGCTGAATTGGGATCAGCAAAATAATATTTTCCCTTGTGAAACTCACAGCAACATCTTGAGACCTGCTGTCTGCGTCAGTCTGGGTGCAAACTGGGCATCTTGGAAAGACAGTTTTCAAATGGGGACTGTGAGCCTCTGCAAGTGCCCTCAGTGGAGGAACTGGGTGAGAGCAGGCTGGGTTTCTCTCTGGTTTTATACATGGAGTTGGTTTTGTTTGTCCTAAATAGGAGATCCATTTTTAGGAAAACACAATGCTGCTCTTCTCCTTGGGACTGCTGGATTTTTGAGCTGCAGGAGTTAAACTCCTGGCTGAGCAGCTAAAAGTAACTAAGCTAAAGCTAAAAGTAAGTCCACCCTAAAAGTAAGTGTCTATCTCTGTTTCTATCCCATTCTTTGCTTCTAGAAGGGCGTTGTGTCTAATTTCATGCAGCATCAAGAACAGTGTCAGCAAGCATTTGCTTGTGATACTTCCCATGTAAATAGATTTTGCCTAAAACCTTGTTATTCCTAAACTGCCACAGGAGACCCTCAGGCATCTGAAGGATTTTCATTTACGCCAGACATGAATTAGTCAAGTTTTTATCTTTTGTGCTGCTGTTCCTGATGTGCCGGTGGCTGCCAGAACGGCAGATGGCACCAGCACCCTGTGCTGCTCACAAGGCTCAGGTAGCGCAGCCTCGGCTGCGACCGAGACAGTGAAATAATACAGTGAATTTTTGCTCTAAAATCCAGGTCAAAGCAGAGCCCGGACATGAAATTCAACATTCATCAGGTACTGCAAGGGAAAGGAGTGGAAAACAGTCAGGAGGAAAGGACAGAAGGGATTGCATTCATTAATTGTGGTGATGTTGAATCGCTCTTCTTCACTTGCCTTGTGGTTACAGGAGGGGCAAAGCTCTGAGCACAGCTCTGGTTTGTTGTCTAACAAACATATCTGTACATGTGCTTTACCTGGGGCAAGCCTATGGGACTATGAGCAAAAGCTTTTAAGTTGTCAGGTCAAATCTGCCCAAGCAGAGCTGTTGAGGCAACGTGGCCTGATTTTTGTGGCTGGTCCTTGCCTCTCCCTGAGTGTCTTTTCCAAAGCCATGGATGCTCTCTGAGTTTCTCCTTGGTGTCTTCCTGTGCATCTCTCGTTCTGAGCTCCTCTGTGACCTTCCCCATGGCTTTGCTCCTGACCTGTGGAAGTATCTGGGATGCAGATACTGTGGGCTGATGCCTTGTGAGGATGCAGGGCTTGGCCCTCCCATGGGCTGTGGGCACTGTCCTGGATCCAAGAGGAGCAGCTCCTGGGGAGAGTGTTTGCAGCAGCACATGGGAAAGAAGATTGATCTTCTGAGGGATTTGAATACCCAAGTCCATTAGAGTTCCTTGGGAAATAACCCAGATTCATGCTGGCATACCTTGGAAATCATTTAAAATTAAGTACCAAAACCCAATGCATTGCAAGACTCCCAGCAGGTAATTCTGAAACTATTAGGAGATTTGTGCTAATTTTGAAAATAATCTTCCTATTTTAAATATTGCTTTGAATGCATTTGAACTTGAATATTTGGCAGAAGGGGAGCAATTAAATCAAAGGAAAGATTATATTGTGTTACTTTAATTGTGATGGATTGAGTCATTTGCTGAAGGAAAATATCTACAAAGCATGTCTAAGTGCAGAAGCAAAACTGAAAACTGGTCTTGGCTGTTCTCTTCCCTGTGATGAATATATATTTATGTAATGCATTCCTTCTCATATCCTGATAACACCACGGGGCCACAATGCACGAATTAACTCCACTGAGAACTGCAGCGAGATTGTCTGTGAGCCTGTGTAAGCACGAGGTATCAACATTTAGGTCCTGTATGTATTCATTTATACTTTATGGTTTTACAGCTACATAAGGGAGGGGAGAAACATCCCTGACTGGGCGCATTGTACGGATGTCTGGTGTCATTTGGGGTCCAGAAGATTGTCCCACGGCTGCTTCCAGCGCTTGCTTCTGCTGTCAGTGCCACAGGCTGGCGGTGAGGGTTGGGGCACGTGGGATTTTGTGAGAGCCCTACATTAGGCAGTGGGTTTCTCTTCAAGAGAAACTGGTGAGCCCTGCCTGACTTCCACCTTCAGAAAATCAGGCAACAAATGGTAGACAAGTGATGATTTTATTAAGATGGTCCTTTTTGGAGCTTTAAATTAAATCTAGTTACCAATCTATACAGCAGGTTTTCTGACTGTAGTTTTTGTGTTTCCCTGGAGCGGTATTTGGTGAGGGCTGGGCACTCAGTGCTGCCTCTCCCAGTGCAGTCAGCTGTGAGTGCTGGACACCTCGAGGCACCAGCTGGGATGGGAAGGAGCACGGCAAACTCAGGCTGTGTGATGTGTCTGAGCCCTTTGTTAGCTCCCTTCAGGGTGTATCATCTGTCTCTGAGCCATTCCCATTCCTATTTCAGCCCACAGGCAGCTGCTGTCATTAGAGCTTCTAACTCGAGCAGAAGGGTCATGGTGCTAAATGCTGCTGGAGACAGGGAATGGCTTGGGCGAAGCTGGGGTGAGTTTTGTCCAGCAAGGGATGTCTTGTGGTGAAAGAATCATATGTGCAAAAGTACAGCAACAGTTTTTGCTTCTAATTAAGCTGCACCTGTGGAGCTCCTGGGATTATGGGAACAGAGCTGCAATACAGGTTTTAAATCTGTGTGCTGTAGTAATAAAGCCATTAGTATTTGAGGCTGGTGTTGGCTGTTAACTGTCCCTCTCTGATCCTTCTTTGGTTGATAAAAATAGCTGTTGGATAAAAATGCAAAGATTTTGAGTTGTGAAAATGTGTGTTTGCACCACTAATCACTTGAAAAATCAATCTCCAGACCCTCATTTGTTAAGAGCAGCTGATTAGCTGCTCTCTATGCTCTTTCCCTTTTAATAAAACCCCTGAGTTGAACAACAGAAGGACTGTAATTAAGGAGCCCTTTTTTCCTTTCTGTGTGACATTCTGTCAAATGTTGGCCAGCGGGGAGCTGGCACACAGGGCAGAAATGCCTTTGCCCGGGTGGCACAAGCCCAGGCTTCACCTGTGCGAGGGAGATGGGGCTTTGCTCCCCTCTGCACAGGCACCGACAAACTTGGGACTGCACTGTGGCTGTGCTGGCTTTGACAGCACTCTCTGTGCCTTGCTCAGGTGTTCTGGTGGGTTTGCTCTTTCCTTTCCTTTCAAACTGTGCCTTGGAGGTGACAAAAGGAGCCACAGCAGACTCAGGCTCTTGGTTCCCATGTGCTTCTCTCTCAAGGGCCCCGGGTTAGATGGTGATGATGATGACACAAAGATCTTTTGACAGAATGAAAGAGAACTCTAAGGTTAATATTCTGTGCCTCCTGTATTTTGCCCTGGAAAGTGATGGCTTTGAATGAGAAAGAATAATTCTGAAGTCTAGAGAGGGTCACTGAAATTGTAAAGATTTGTGCTTCTCTTAAATTACTTCCCTGTTCACTGGTATAGAGTTCAATCTGTCTAAAGGGGCTCAGTGAACAAAGCTGAGGACTTTGTCTGTTTTCTGACCGTACCTTCTGGTTTCTAAGTGGCCACATATCAGCCATCTGGCAACAAGAAGGTTTTTAGTATGAAAAATTAATTAGATACAATCTAAGCATAGTTCTGCCTTGATTTTCTGCAGTGCAAAAATAATTTGTACCCATAAAAGATCAGCAGGAAATAAGGTGATAAAATAACCACTTTTAAATTTTTATTTGCTTATTTTTCAAAAGAAGTGAAATTCTCCCATCTAAAGATATGTCTTGTGCAGGTACTCACTGTGCTGTCTAAGCTGCCCAACCCAGCCTGTGCTACAGGTGTGACCAGCACAGCTTCTGCCTTGGCCAAACAAGGATGGCAGATAATGGCAATAATGACAATATATGACAATAATGGCAGATTGTGCCATAATGGGTTTATGATGTGGACAAGTAATTATTATGGACTGAAGCAATTCTATCAAGCCTTGTGACTGAGGCTCCAGAGATAGCAAACCAAAATGTCAATACAATGAGAGAGTGAGATGGGGAGAGACTTTTGGTTATTTTCCTTCCTTCTTTTCAAAACTGAGCCAAGAAAAAATCTGATTGTTCCATAAATTCAGGCTCTTCATATTTACATGGAGGCCACCAGGAGAAAAATACGTGGAAATTTCAGATTTACTCATAGAGTAGTGAGCATGATGTGGAAGTCAGGCTGCTCATGCACAAAGCTGATCTGGATTCTCTTAGGGTTTTTGCCTAAATGCAGCTGTATAAATTCATTGATAATACAGTGTCTGAACATTGTCTGTAGGAGTGTTGGTGTAATACGTGGTAATTTGGCAACAGTTTCAAAGTTTGTTGGTATTTTGTTGTGGGTTTTTTGTTTTGTTTTGTTGGTTGGGTTTTTGTTCACTGTTTCTTCCCCCCAAAATCAAACCTTCGATTTTCACTGTCCTGATTGGTAAACCTGAATTACAGGTTGTTATATCCTGGTGCTGGGTCCCTTGCATCATGTAGAGGTTCTTGCTAAATCCTGTGAGAAATGTTATCTCTGCTCTTTCCCAGCAAGTAAGGGAGTGGTAGAGAGAAGGAGGGAAAGGGAAACTGAAAATCCAGATAGAGCAAGCTGAGCGCTGGAGGATTCTAGAAATGGGTGATGAGCTTTGAGATGAGAGTAATCCATTTCCCGTACATATTTTGGAAACTCAGCCTGGGTGAAACCTTCTCTCTGTAACCATCCCAGATAATAACACATTCCTACTTCTGGCACCAAAGTGGTTCATTTTCGATGTACTCAGTGCACTAAAGTCAGTGCTATGTGAGCCAGATTTCGGTCTTGGCTGCAGCTGGGGCGTTTAAGAAGGTTCATTGCTGTGTGAGGGAGAAATCCATTGTACCTCTGTCACCCCCTGGGAATTCTGGAGCCTTTCAAGGCTTTTTGATTAGGACTGCAAAGTGTTCCTTTTTGCAGGAGGATGACTGCTGAGATGTTCAAACTAGACAGGAGATTAATCTAGAATGCTGAACAGTAGAGTAAAAACAATGGGTTTTATACAGCCCTAATCACTTTCTTTGAAAGGACTGTTGGGTCTACCAAAAATTTATCTAGCAATTAATGCTTCTAGGTGAACTCTCATTTTATTTTTAGTGTTACCTAAAGCTGACATTGGGATGTGGGTAACTTTTGATAAGAAAGAGCTGGCAGTGCCTGATTTCCCACCTGATTTTATGTGGAAGCCATGCCCAGAGGGCTGGACGTGGGGTGGTGGGCACAGGGCTGGCCAGGTCTGTCTGTGCTGCAGAAGTGGCACCTTGTGCTGAGGGTAGGTGTTGGGAAAGTGGAAGAATGAGGTTTTCAAGGAGTGAAGGACTCATTTAATTGCCTAGAGTATAAGTTTGTTTTTTTTCCATCTGGTTTAATGTCAGAGCCAAAGCACGTTCCAATCCTGGCACACGGGTTTGCAAGAAGAGCAGGAGATAAAGCAAAATGGGTAAAAGTAGCTCTAAGGAATTGGGTAAAGGAAGAGCAAGGTGTGTGAACCTTGTGATGGCTGCACAGCACAGTGCTGGTTCAACTACCTGCAGAAAAGGTTTATGGTGTGCTGACCAGACACCTTGGCAGAATCAAAGCCTTATTTATAAATCTTTCCATCACAGTTCCAGTGCTGGAAGCTAGAAATAGCACAGGTGTAGCAGGAACACCATATGGTGAGCCTGGCCTCTCCAAGAGAGGGCTGGAGCTGGGGCCAGGCTGTGCTGTGCTCAGGAGACCTCATTTCAATGCTGAGCACTGTGCCTTCAGCCTTCAGAGCAAACACAGATAATCTGATTGTTAAAGGTGGCATGTGAGTAATACCCGCCTGGGGACAGCTCGATTGCTCGCAAGGTAAAGCAAATGAAGTCAGTATAAAAGGTTGACACATATTCATGAAGATCAAATTTGACATGCATCCCCTAGATATATTTAATATAAAATGTAGATGGCAGTAACTTGCAGGATTCTGGTCATCTGAGGAGGTTTTGCTGGTGTCTTTTTCTCTATCTGTACTATGTACTGAAATATTAACTTCCAAAGCCATCAGGATCCACAGATGAAGTGGGCAGGAAACAAATTTCTATTGATTTCAGCCCTGGTTTGGTCTGTTGCATGAAAAAAAAAAAAAGGGAACAAAAAACCTTTTTTGCTTGCACATCTGCCTAGACATACCAGGCTTATGCCTGCTCCACCAGCAGCACCACATATCTGCTCACTGCTGCCTTCATGCCGGCAGCTGAAGTGGCCTCCACTGGGAGATTTTGGGTTTTATGATACCTCAGCTCCCACTTTGTCAGCAGCACGTACTGGGAGAGAGCGGGGAAAAAAATCCGTCAGAGTGGGGAGATCCTGAACTGGAGCAGCACCAAACTTTCCAGTGAGGTCAGTGGTGGTTCAGCAACACCCACCCAGGAGCAGCTTTCTAATGAAGTTTTAATTAGGTAAATTTATGATTGTACTTCACAAAAAGCATTTTATCTTACTGAGCATGGGGGATTAGATTAGATGATATCAAGGGGCCCCTTCACATCCTCAACAGTTCAGTCATTCTGTATATTTTAAAACTCTACTGTTAAACTAGCAGCTGACTTTTTTGAGCTTTTCCAAGAAAACAAGAAGCAGCTATTTCTTAGCAGCAGATGTACAGTAACCCTTGATTAAATTAATTTGACTGTTCATAATTTTTCTTTGTTCGTAATTTGTTTTTCCTCTTAACTTGTCGTTGCTATTCTCAGATGCTTTTTGTAAAGCTGCTGCAGATCCCCTCCATGCAGAAACACACTGAAGGTATTTCAGTGCTCACCTCAGCCTCTTAACATGACTTGAGGATTCCTAAAACCTTAATACACTACATATTTTTCTTTAGAAAGAGGCAAGGGCTCAAAGCAAAAGCTAATTAACTCTATAAATGGATAAGTCAGCAAAGTAAATTATGCTAACAAGAAAACCCCCATTTTTCCCTTGAAATATTTGACTTTTTACGTATGTCACAATAATAAATAAAGATGTGAGGTTTTACAGGATAATTGAACTTCCATGATTGTTGGGTTTTTCTTGCATAATACCTTCAGTATCTCTGTCTGGTCTGCTTGCATGATGGGGATGGGAAGAAAGAAAGTTTTTGTTATCATTCATCAAAGGCTTTAAAAAAAATTTAGTGTCAGAGCTTGGGTTTCCTGGAACATCAAGCAGTAATTATCTCCCTATGTTCGTTGACCTTTCAGTCAACTCAGATTTTGCTTTTGGATTCAATGCTAATTCTGTGGCCAATTTTTAAAGTAGTCTCAAGTTCATCCTTAATTAGAAGCCAGGAATCTTGTTCCCAGTCAGTCCCGGGACTTCCCTTCCTTCAGCTGACAACTCAGTGCCGTGTGTCAGTGGCTGTGTTTGAATGCTAAATACAGGCAAAGCTTTAGCTGCTTTCAGTCAATCACGAGCACTTCAAAAGGTGGTCACACCCTCACATCCCTGAGGTTGTGGGCTTTCTGTGTGACCCTGCCGGCTTGGCACGAGGTTCTGCAGTGCTCAGGCTGTGGATGCCCCTGGACAATGTTCTCTCTTGGGATCAGGTTTAGGGTCACTAACACGGATGGTGGCGTTCCAAACCACGGCAGTGTGACATTTGTCACAGCTCCCCCTGCTCCCAGCAGCCATAGAGAGCTGGAGACAGACGGTGCCCGCAGCAAGAGAACTCGGGAGCCAATTCCAGGAGAAAGCCCAGGCTGCCCTGGACAGCAGGCTGATGTTGGTTGGCATGAATGACACCAGTCCCAAGGAGGAGATCTCTGATTTCTATCCGGGGCAGGAGTGCACAGTGCATTTGGTGTAAGTGAGAACTTGACCTGCTCGCACGGTCAGAGCCGCGGGGAATAAAGAGCTGGAAGCAATGAGAGACCTAAAGCCATGTGAAATGCACAAATGTGAATGTCTGCTGGATAGGGTATCATGTCTTGCCAGGATGACTGACAGAGATACTCTTTACAAATAGTGAAATAATAGCCTGGATATCTTAAAAGAGATTATTTACTGACTGATTTGCCTCCTAGAGGTTTACCCTGTGGGTGTGGCGAGTTCTCTCTAATCTTTATTTTGGAGCTGCTCAGAAGACCATAAACCCAGAGCCACCCAGCGAGGGTGTGAAGTGCCCATCCTGCAGCAGAGCTGGAGCAATCCACTGTCCTGGGCTCCCCCTGCTCTTTGCTGGAAGAGCTGCCAAGCCTTACAGGACGAGGCTGGGGGCTCCTCGCTGGCACCTCAGGTGCCTGATGGGTTTGTGCTCCTGCAAGGACTGCCTGGCTCTCGTAGTTCTCTGGGCATGGCTGCAGTTTGTTATGTGGATTTCCCACCTGTGCAAATTAAATATGAAATGGTTCCCGTGTTGTTTTGTCTTTGTAAAAAATGTCCTGCAAATATAGGATGCTCGAATACATTTTTTTTCTCTGGCAGCCCAGACAGCTGCCAGTGTGTTGAGTTAAATACATGTATATATATTTACTTGCTGTTACAATCTACTCTGAGGCTTGTAAACTGTATCTCCATTTTCTTGCAGAATCTTCCTGAGTCTCTTCCAGGGTCTGAGCTCCATTGAGATCTTGTCTCAGCTCTGCTCTGTCAAGTTCAGCTCCTTCCCTGTCATTTCAGAACTAAGCTCCTTCCCCAAAATTTATGCTGTTTGGCATTCATTCCTGCAGCTGAAGAGAGCTGCTTTAGCAGTGGAACCTGCCCAGGAGGCATTGGGAATGGGTAAGGACTGTGAGGCTGTCGTTGCTGTTAGGCTCCTGTGGTTATGTAAAAGAGCAGGGCAGCTAGATGGTTTTGCTGAGGAAATTCCAGAAGAATGGGACAGTTGGCTCTGGAGAAACTGTTCTGGGATCTATTTTCTGTCTTTGATGCACACAAAGATTATTGACTTTTATTATTGCCTAGGTTTACTTCTCACGTGGAAGGAGACAGTGGCTGCATTTATTTGAAAAGCAAACAAAATCCAAACACCACCCACACCCCCAAACTAAATAATCTGATGTGGATTGAACAGCTTCCATTGGCCAGCTACTTCAGAAAATGTGGGAACACGATCAGACCACAGTCATGGGCTGGTTTTTAGTGTTGTAATGATAGCAAATCCTGAGATGGCTTCAGGGTAGAAATTAAAGCATGGAATCATCTGCCACAACTATACCATCCAAATTGTTGTAGTCCCAAAAGCAGCCATTCTGTAACTTGTAAACAGACAAATCTGCTGGCCTGTATGGTGGACAGGGGAGATCTGAATGTGCTGGGGAATGTGGTGATGCCCTGGGAGCCTGTGGAGGTGGAGGCTGTGCAGCACTCACTGCTCGTGTGCCTGGGAAATCTGTGCCTCTCCCAGGGTCTGATTCCATGGAAGGAAGCACTGCAGGAATCTCCAGCATAAAATAGAGCTGGCAAGGGGGGGATAAGAGATTCTCTTTAGAGGGAACCCAAACTTTCAGAGCTTCTTGTGACTCTAGTAGCCATTCCTGGCTGGAAGAACTAATTCATGGAGCTGTTACAACCCTGACATCTACATGAATTAACAGGTTTTCCTCACTAGGTATGAGGGTGAAGTGAATTCTGCAGAGAATAGCTCCACACAGGTGCCAATTCCATCACATTATGTAAATAGCCTGTGACTAATGGAGAAATCTATGAAATGAAATGAAATGGAAATGAAATTAAATAAAAGGCATCAGTCAGTGCATTTGCATGGAAACCAAAGGAACCTTGTTTAAAAATGAGTGATAGCAGACAAGATAATTCTACAGTTGCCACTGTAGAATATTTCTAAGTGTCTTATTAGCATAGAATTGAAAGGACAATGTTGTTTATGGAGTCTATGTGGTTTCACTAAGTTCTCCAGCATGTCTGACCCTTCATTGTGAGGTTTCTCAAAGCTCTGCTAGATTTGCTCTCCTCTCATTTTTAATTGCTTTTCTATGTCTACTTTTATCAACTTTTCTGTCCCTGTTTTCATTTTTTCCTCCTCTGCCTTGTGCCCCTTAGCTTTTAAAATATTTTTTTCTGTCTCCTTTTATTAAGCTGGCTATTCTTATTTAAAAATTTTCCTTGTTTGTCACACACCCTATTGCTTTTTAATTTTTTTTGTATCTTTTTTTTCCCCTCTCTTCTCTTAGCTTGTCCTGATGCTTTAGAGGGTCACCTTGGCACACTTATTTCTGGAGTATAATTTGTACTCTGGGTTTGTCAGGACATCTCTGCAGTCATCCCTTCTCCTCATAGCAGTCTTTGTGTCCTCTCCTCCTTCTCGTTTGCCTCCACTGGGTCAGCAGCTCCCCCACACATCTGAAGTCTGGTCAGGTCCCTTCCCAAGTGTCTTTGTGCCCTTGAGCCGTGCTCTGTTTACTCCATGGCCATGCCTTTGGATGCAGCAGGCTTTGGATCTTTCTTGGACCTTTGGATCTTTCTTTGGACCTTTTGGTGATTCATGGTGTTCCCATGCACCATTGGAATGAGAAGTGTCCTATCCCAGTTTCAGACAGCACAATTTACCAGCTGGGCAGGGTGGTGGTTTTACACAGGGTAATATTTATTTGTCAGTCAATGGAAGAAATCAGTCTTTAAATCACACACAACACTGGCACTGCCTTTGTCCACAGACAGGATTACAATCAATAATCAATTGAGCTCTTTGTGCAGCAGAATCGTTTCCATGGCGGATGCCAGTTCCCAAGTATCTAACCCTATGTGCTTGAAGTTAAATCAATCAACCATAAAATACACAGACATGTAAGGACATGGCTCATTTACAAGGATGTTTACAAATATATTGGTTTGGTCTGGTGTATTTGGCATGACCAAACCTCTCAAACAAAGCTCTGATGCAGTTTTTTATCTTTAAAAATGAAGATATTGTACACTGGAATAACATTTGGGAGGTCAGACTCCCTCTCTAGCTTCCCATAGTTAATTCCATGCTGCTGCTCCCCTGAGGAAGCTCACAGTCCTCCAGCTTGTTGCACCAGGTAACAAATTTCTGATGAGAAAGACTGTTGGTATTTTGTCTATTTGCTATACCAATAAAACAAGGGAAAATAAAGTCATCAGCATTACTCAAGATGGGGCAATATTTGCCACTTTAACTTGAGCAATCTTTAAATATTACATATTGCAGTTACATTTATCACTGCCACACACCATGTCAGAGTCCATAACACTTGTGTTTTAACAACAAGCAACTACTCCTTGTTCCTATTCCTGTCACAGTCAATTGACTCCACTGCCTTGCTTGGAAGTTCAGTGTCAGGATGCACAGGAAGGCAGTGGATGTAGCGAGAGAACGTGCAGCGCTGAGGGCGATGTCTTCCAGACAGTGAGGATCCTCTGTTCCCTTAACAATGATTGTTACAAGTGCAGCGTCAAGGAGAGATACTTGATAACTGAATGCTCAGAACAGAGATGGAGTATCCATCAGCACTTGAGTCAAATGAAAGTGTGAGGAAGAAATGAGAAGGAGAAATCAAGGCACAAGTATTATTGTTCACTTTTGATTCTGAAGCAGTGTCATTGCTCAGAGAGCTCCCACCTGCTAATGAAGAACTCTCTTATACCAAGATTCAGACTGGAAAGAAAAATTGAGTGCTTAATTCTGATCAGGATGTCAGGAACAGATGATTGGTGTTACAAAAAGTGATGGCAATCTTCCTTTTTTTTTGCCTGTCTAATGCATACTACCCAAGCACTTCTAGGGAGAGACAGTAAAGAGACTATCCATCAGCATCACATAATTTGAGCCAGAATTCATTTCATGGCTGTTTTCAAACCACTTGGGACATAACACTAAAACCACCTCTGCTGTAAAAGTAAGCACACTAGGACATGCCTGTGAGTGGGAATATTGCTATGGGATCCCCTTAGGCCAAGTTCACACATGGGAATCTCAGCTGGGCCTGATTCAAACATTAATACCATCTGAGACATCTGCCATTGAGAGTCATCTGAACTGTTGTGCTAGCATTGATAAATTGGAGTAAATTTTGAATGTCATGTGCTTTAAAATGCTTTGAGCATGGGCCCTGAAGATGTAAACAGTGCACTTGAATATGAGGAAGATGGTGATAGAGGTTTGTGCTCCAAACCCAGGGAAATCCAGCCAAAAGCCCAGCCTCTAGCAGATCTGACACCAGCATTTGTTAAAATGATCTGCTCAGTGAGTGAGCTTCTGACAGGAGTGGGTGGCTTTCTGAACAGGTACTGGAATCCCTGACTGCAATTAAATGCCTGTTGTGCTGAATAAATAGATGATGTGCATCAGCAATAAAGGCAGCCCAGTGACCCAGGCTTGGAGTTCATGGAAATAGTTAATACTGAGATACTCTTCAACAGTCTAATCATTGGCCTTTATTAGGTGTTTATCTGTCTCCTGGTGTCTTTTCTATTATGCACAGGGCATATGTTTAAGTTAAGGTTTGTGTAATCTATTCCAAAGGCATGATATTTGATTTAATTAGAAAAAACCCCTAAATTATGCCAAGGCTGATCCATACCATTTACTCAGACACTTGATTACCTTGTCACTAACTCTGCCATTCTTGCTTTTGTCATGGGGCTGCCCTTATGACTTCTATGGGCTCAGACACAAAGAGATTTCAGCTGAGGTCTTTTATCTCAGTGTGAACCAGGGGGCTCTTAACACACCTGACCTGGTGAGGCTCTTCTGACAGTTCCTCTGAGGAGCAGAGTGGAGCAGACAGTCTGAACTTACGCTGTAACAAGAGAACTGTGATCTGAGGGAATCCTTTAGGAACGGGATGCCTGTGGAAAGTGATGGTCCCTCTCCAAGGGAGCTTTATAGCCTTAAGGTGAGTTTCATCACAGATTCTTCCTCAAGGAATTTGAATGTAATTTGAATGTTAATTCTTTTTGCTTAAATGAGGCATTGATAAATTGCTAAAGTTAAAGAATACTTTACAAGGAATCTTATGTATAAGTGTTAAAACAGGGGTTTTTGAATCCCAGAAGAAAAAGAAGGAGCTTTAGCAGTACAAGTAATAAATTAATTTGAACAAGAGGAAGCATGGTGAGTTGTGGACTAAAGTGTTCTAAGCATCGTATTTAAACAGCTCAATATTAAATGATTTTTTATGTTGTCACTATATCATGGATGAAGAATAAGTTGGGCTATTTTTTTATGGCCACACCCAAAAGTGGTTTTAAAATGTTTTAGTTTAAGAAAAGTTGTGTTCAGTATTATACCTTTAGGCTTCTTTGCACTGTGTTACAGAAGAAATTATTTTAAACACAGAAACTGTGTTTCTGTGGACAGAAATGACCATGTCTGCTCAAGCGTGCCCTCTTGCTAGTGCAGAAATGGGAGGAAAGATATAGCTGAAATTAAAATGCAAACCTAATTTTCTGCTCAAAGATAAACGGACTAAGTAGCTGAAACAAAATTTACTCTGAATTCATATTGTGGTTTTTGGTTTTTTTTTAATAGAGAATCTAAAAGGTCTGTTGTAAGGACCTGTGATGATGGTAAGAGAAAGCAATGATCTTTACTGGTGGTTTGGAGATAGCAATGCTTTTAGAAGAAATGCTAAATATGTATTTCATCTTGAACAACATCATTCTGAGTAGAACTTGCAGTACATTAAATAGGTCCTGTTTTAGTGTTCATTAAAAGAAATAAAATTGCATTCCAACTCTGGCCTTTTCCCTTGTTAAAATAAAATTTCTGGGCTGAACTGGCACTAAACCAAAGCAAACAGTATGAGAGGACTGAAAGGAAGGTGATGAAGTCTTAGGATAACTTCAAGGGCCTTCCTTACAGTATGAACAGCCTGTAAACTGCAGATTAACCAAGGAGGGTATTGATGTAGGGCTGGAAAATAAAACTGCCAGAAAACAGTGTGTGAAAGGCTGCTGAAGGTAGGAACACCACAGTGTTCAGGGTTTACTTGGGGGAAGCCAGGTGTTTAGGAAGGACGTCCCCATCAATGCCTGGAATGGAAACATTTTTATTGAAGCTAAGGAAGTATGCCAGTGCCTTGGAAACTGTGGATTTTAAAAAAGTAAGATGTTAATACTGTTTATAATTCATTATTATTGATCTTTAGGACTCTTGGTTAATTAGAATTAATACTATCATAAAGTACCTGTTAAGAGTATGCCCACAGGAGCATAATCCTAGTTTTGCTGAACTAAATGGCAAAGACTTCCTCTAAACTTGGTGCTAACATGTCCAAGACCTGTAGAAAGAGGCCATCTGCAACGAAATACAAAATTCTGGAAACTGCTGTTGGATTATTTTATATATCCACATGGGGATTATTTAACTTCAGGGATCCCTTAGATGCATCAGTTTGCAGATTTGAAAGGGCAATATTTTCATATTCCTCTTGTGATGCTGAGCATCTGCAGTGGTGAGCTAAAACTACCAAATCCTTCTGAAAGTTCCTGTTCAGAAATCCATAAAAGATGGGATTGATACATGTTGAGATCATGGCCACAAGGTGGCAGATTGTAAATGCCAGGTTATGATTACAGCTCATTAGTGCCTCGTAGTTCCAGTCAAAAACCACATTGAATATATTGAGAGGCAACCAGCAAGCTGCAAAGGTCACAACAATTGATACCAGCATCACATTAATCCTTTTGTTTTCACTCAGCCTGCTCTCATTCTCTCTCATCCCGTCTATTTTACCACGTCTCCTTCGAAGACATACAAATATCCTGAGATAGCAGATAAAGATAAACCCCAGTGGGAAGCAGTACTGGAAAACCAGCAGGCTAGTGGTGAAAATCAGTCTCTCTGTAAGAGATGGCCATGCTTCGATGCAAGCAACCTTGTTCTTGTAGAAATCACTATGGAAAGAAAGATGTTTGAAGGGTTCGTCTGTTATTTGGTGGAATACTAAAAAAGGAGTGGATATGATGAGGGAAAGCCCCCAGATGAAAAGAATTCCCCAATAAGCATGCGAAATATTAGGCTTCCAGCCACGTGGGTTCACAATTAACTGATATCTCTCAATAGCAATGAGTACAAGTGAGAAAATGGAGACTGTGACAGATAAGCTTTGTATGAAAGAGCCTATTTTACACATTGCTTCCCCAAATATCCAGTGGTCCATTAGGGTATATGCAACTGTGACAGGAATGCACATGATACAGATCAAGACATCTGATAAAGAGAGGTTGGCAATCAAAATGTTGGTAACATTTTGAGCTTCTTTCTGTCTCTTTATTATAATAATTAAGCAAAGATTTCCAGCAAGCCCCACTAAAGTAACCAACGTGTAAGCTGTAATAAGCAAGAATTCTGCAAGGAAGGAAAGTTGGCACGTATCAAAGTTCAAGAACTGAGAAAGGCTAATGTTAGAGATAGTTTGATTAGACAGGATCTCACTGGGGTGTTGAATGGCTTTATCCATCGTGAAGCATCTTCCAACCTAGGGACAAAACCTTGTATTATTTAGAATATACTTTGCATGGAGATTTTCTAAGCAGAATAAAATATTTCAAGATGTCTCTGCTGAAGATTTAGCAAGATTTAATGGATTCCAATGAGGATAATCTACTGCCTTTGTATTACCAGAAAAGAGGAACTGGGTCCTGCCATCACTTTGCTAGCTTAGATATCACACTTATATTTTCTTTAGAACTACAAAGCAATGTGAGTTAATACACTAAATCCTCCTGAATTGATCAAAATTATGTGTGTTTGAGCTCAAATGGTATTCAAAACCTCTATGAATGATATCTTAAAGGGGGCTTCCTGTTCTGCTGATGCATTGAAGATAGTATGTCCTTTTTCCTAAATCTAACCTGAGAAAAATGTAAACCAAACAAAGCTCACATCGTAGTTATACAGATTATTATTCTTTTTTCAGTTCTAACTTAAACAGGAGTCAAGCAAAAAAATCGGGCATTATCACAGTTCTGCGGTTTCAAAACTAATATTAATGGGAAGAGTTAGGTTCAACAGAGTATCTTGGGGAGTTTGAATTTATTGCTGAGTGCAAAAGTTAAAGGCTCACCAGCTTTCTGGCCAGAAAGAGGTTATTTCCAGCTTGAGAAAGGAAAAAGGAAGTATGAAAAGGGTTACTTTTAAAATTTAAAAATGGGTAATGGATATATGCTCTACACATGTATCTTTCAAAACTCAACTTTAACTCACCGTAATTCCCTTGTGAAGTTATTGGAAAACTAGCTGGAAGGAGATCATTCTTCACCCCTAGAAATGGTGTTGAGAGCCTGTGGAGAAGGGAGAATGAAGAAGCAGTGGGAAGTTAAAGAGGATACATAGAAAGAAGGGATAGGTGGACGTTTTATTATTATTAGAAACAATCTGCTTATATGTAGATTTGTCAGCCTTTTCATAGAAATTATTGCCATTATTTAATCACTAAGGAGTAAAAAAAATGTTTTGTTGCTTGTACAAAATCAAGTGACTCTGTGTGGCCCTGATGTCCCCAAGATGACTTAAGTTGTGCTCAGGGCTAACATCAAGCCCGGTAATCTCCCTAAATAATGTACCTGGCTTGGCTACAGCTATATTTCAGGAATGGCATGGAAAACTCTGCAATCCTGTGACAAAAGCTGTGGAAGTCTGGTAGCTCAGATTTTGCAGTCCCTTGCAGGTGAACCTACTCCGGTAGGGCAAGAGGCAAGACCCAGAGCTGGGTACTCCTTTGTGTGCCCACCAGCCTCCAAAAACTGTTCTGCTCCTGAGTCCAGGAGAAAGGCCAGGGCTGGTCACTCTAGCACAGTCACACCCTGCAGAAGCCAATGATGTAGTCGGGCTACAGCCCCTTCAGGCCACCTATTTCCTGGAATTCACTGTACCCACCTTTCCCTGGAGCAGCCCCCATTGCCTGGCTGGATTTGTCACACCAAAGCATGCTGGAAGGACAAGAGGCAGTAAATGGGAAATTTACCACCAACAGTGGCAATCAACAGTTGCCCTGGTGTGATTTACTGCCACTTCAAAAGTGTGAGGATTTAAAGTCTGGCTGCTTTGTCCCACGGGGGATTTTTCTCTTTGCAGTGCCTGTGGTGTCCACCTGGCTGGCACAGATCTGATACCTTCAAAGACAAACTCTGCTGTTCCCTGATTTTATGTGAGCAAGAGAAGCCGTGGGGGACTCAAAAGACCATGAGACTGAGCCAAGTTTGTAATATTTTATGCACTATTTGCTAAGCTTGCTTATTTATCCATGGATGCACAACACAGTTTGATAGCAAGGTCTGAACGTCCTCTCCCAAAAATTCAGGGTGGGTGGTAGGGCTTCTTTGGCATTTTCTGTTTGGGAAATGTCCCTGTACAAACCTAATCAGTCACTGCATCAGTATTAGGCACACTTCAATCTACACTGTCTTTTGCTCAGGAAACTGTAATTTCTTTTCACTCTTTGGTTTGTGCTGGGAGTTAAAGAGTGCAGTGTTTAGTACACACCATTCTGCAAGGCAATTTAAACATTTCCTTGGCAATAAAACAATTACACCTGAGTTGGTAAACATCTGGAGTACTCACAGCATTAAAAAAATAAGTTACTCTAGTATTTGCTGCAGCATGTTGAGCTATATTGTAAAACATACTAGCATTTTTTAATCTAATAAATAAACGTTATTTGAATCAGCATCCTTGAACCACAACTACAGCTGATATCATAATTGAAGTGTTTAGAAAAAAGAACTAATTACTTCAACCCCTAATCCATGCATTTTGGAAAAGATTCTCTGCCATAGTAAGACTTTAACACTGTAAGTTATTATAAACCCCTTAGCCAACTTGCTTCATTCCTCTATCTGCAGAAACATTTCTGAAACATTCATAAGCAAAAGAAAGGTCTAAAATCAAATGAGTTTTAGAAAGGCTTTCTTTCCTAAGTGTTTTCTTACCTATGCTAAAGATGAATAGTCCTATATTTTCAAGGTGACCAGTAAATGTTTCAATTACAAACATTGTTTATTAAGTTCCTAAGTATTGCACAGATAAAATGTGGAGGAAAGTTTACATTTAATTTTAAATATAGGTTGAAGAGAATAAAATAATGCTTTAAAAGGTATTTCAGTAACTTTTGTCACAGTTTTATGGATTTTCTGACTTCTTACCTGATGAAAAATTCAAGTCATATCCACACTGCCTTTAACAATTTTCCTTTTCTCTCAGAGCCAGCAAACACATCTTCTTTCTGTATAAAAGAATCCAGAGCAAAGCCATCTCTCCTAAAGCAACACTTAAACTCTCCTTTCTTCTCTGTCTGAAACAAACCACAGATCCACAATTTCCAACAGTACTGAATCTGCCAGGCTGTAGGAAGGCTGCTGAGGAATAAAACAAGCTCTGGAATCCAAGAAGAGGCGAACTGCAGTGAGCAGGGAGGAGGAAGGACCAGTAGTCATGGGGATGGATTTTCCTCCACTGTGCTGCTTCCCTCCACCCTGTCAAACACCTTATCACGCAATTTCATTCTCAATTATTTAATCTGTTCCGTAGTTCAAATGTTTTCCCTCTGCAGGATTTCATACATAAACATCTGCAGATGGCATATCGCTTTCTTAACTGATATGGCAACACAATAAGCTGCTTGGAAAGAGCATGCACATCCTATTAAGTGTATCATTTGCTTTATTGCAATTAAGACAATCAGATTTTCACAATAAATTGATACTTTAGCTTATACTCCACAGATTAAAAAAATATTCCTGAAAAGCGAAGCATGGCACATTGCACCAGCACATAGTGAAGGGACTTTATTTTTATTACTGTTTTTTTCAGTAAAAGCTGATACATTTTGTAGTGACTTGTTTACAAAAATAAGCATCCATCTTCTTCACTAAATATTTAGAATGAACATTTATGAAGCAGGAAAGGAACTGCTTTTCTTAGGACCTGCAGTCTGGTAAGTTGCTGTATAAACTCTTGAATTTGTACCTGGGTCCACTTAACTTCCAGTATCTCAATCTATCTTTTTTTGAGAGAATGATTTTTAAAAAGCAGTAGGATTTTTGGGATGAGCTATACTGATGCTGTACTGAATTATCTAAAAATATTGTTGGTTGTCATGCTAAAGTATTTGTATAAAATAGGTGTAGGGTGGAGGGAGACCCTGTGATCAGCCAGAAGAACCTCCTGCTTCTCGTGTATTTGTGTCTATTCATGATATGTTTGTCCAGACTGTTTTTTCACCATCTGTGGTAATCCTAGATTAGGTATTCAAGTGCCTTATTTACTGCTAGGGAGACTGCTTTAACTTGTCCCCTTAAAAGTTCCTTCTGTTTAGTTTAACCCATTGCGTTTTATTCTAGGTGTGGTCTGGAATTCTGAAATTTTAACCAAAAATGCTCTAATCAAGCAATGTGAATATATTTTTCCAAAGCATTTCTAGAACTTGCTGAGTGTGATGATGTCAAAATTACTATAAAAACAAAGCTTTGCAAAAGTACTTTAGGTTCTGCTTCTGGTTGTACTGTAACCCCCGGAAGTTAATCAGGACCTGAACATGCAATGTGATAGATAAGCATCAGAACAAGGCATAAAAATGCATTATCTGTTTATGAAGGGAATAAGTCAATAAAATTAAAAGATTTTCTGATTCTATTGACAAATTTCAAAGGTCATATTGCTTCTTTACATATGCCTCCGTTTCTAATATAATTCTGTAGGAAGTCCTTCATTTGTGGAAAACCTGGAGTGTTTAAGCATGTGATCCATTGGTTTTACAGTCATATCAACCTGCTGCCTCATGTGGATTTAATTGTGTTGTAACCTGTTGTGAATTAGATCACATTCAGCACCAGAGGCCTGTGGGTGTAGCTGCTCTCAGTGTGTTTAATTCTGATGCCAAAGATAAGTATGCTAAGTGGGACCCTTGGCTCTGTAGGAAGGATCACAGTATATTGTTTTCAGCCCAATGCTGGAGTGTCTGCAAAAAAGGTTAATGGATAGCAGAATTCTTTTACTTTTTATCAATGATCTTATTATTTCTAAATTGCTCAGTATTAAGTGATGGGTGAAGTGCCATAATAGGCAGGTTTTTAAACTTCAAATTTGTAATAACTTGTGTTGCATTGGCAACAACCTGTTGGTGAAAAATTCTCTAAAAAGTAAGTCCTTTGAGTTCACCTTTTGCTTTGGCATTTACATGATTCCTTGGGCAGCAGGAATCTTAGCTCATGGTTTATCACTCTAAACTTTTGCTTTTGTTTGGTTGTTTCTCCCACATAACTGTTCAACAGTCCTTGTTTGGCAGTCCTTGTTCCTGCCTGTTGCAGCCCCCTTCTTCAGCAAGATTTACTAGACTTGTGCACACACGATTTCCCAGCTTCCCAGGTGAAGGAATTCTTTAATAGCAGATTAGCCAAGACTTGGTTCAGAGACCTGTAACCTCTCTGAAGGGTCAAGGAATCAATCACAGACTGGTTTGGGTTGGAAGGGACCTTAAAGACCATCCAGTTCCAGTGGGCAGGGACACCTTCCGCTAGATCAGGCTGTTCCAAGCTCCATCCAACTTGACCTTGGACATTCCAGGGATGGGGCAGCCCCATTCTCTGGGTGATTTGTTCCAAAGACTCACCACCCTCACAGTGGGAGAGCCACCTCCATCGCCCTGCTGGTCACACTGCTCTTGATGCAGCCCAGGACAAAGTTGGATTTCTGGGCTGAAAACACATGGTGGTCGCTCATGTTGAGCTTCTTGTCAACCAACATCTGCAAGTCTCTCTCCTGGATTATTGCTTCCTAATAAGTACTATTCTTTATAGCACTTCAAAGAGGCACAGGAAAATAAACAGGAATAATTGGAAATCTCATATATTAGTGTTGGATGTACTGGGTAATGCCATGAAAGTAAGATAATATGCTCTGATGGAGGAAAAACACATTCCCCTCACATTTTCCTGTTCTGTGGAGAGATCAACACCCCAGTAAGGGATTTTCAGTAAATAGCTTATAATGTGACCAAACTAGCAACAGGCAAGTATGCACTGTGAATTTTTTTCCACAGATATATATGTGTAAATTGGAGCAGTGCTCCACGACTGAGAATTTTTTTCCTAATGGGAAATAATTACCACAAAAATCATTTGTTCTCACTACCTGGTGTTAAGGGTTCACTCCATTATACTGCATAGCTCTAGAGGACAGCTTTGCAATATCCTTGATGCCTCATTCTGATCTCAATTTTGATTCTCAATTAGCTCATGCCTAGAATAAAAAGTCAACTGTTTTAAAATCTGATTTAACTATAAATGAGTTACTTATAATAACATTAATTTTTTAAATTATGTCATGCCATGAACTGTTGGCTAATTTCTGGACCTTATTCAGTTGGCATAGAGCTAAGATGGAGATGAATATACTCCCTGGCTGGAAGGTTAGCATCTTAATTTTTTGGGTCGGCCAAGTTACTTTTCTCACTGAAAAAGAGATAAGATATGTGAGTAATTGTAATAGGAGTGTGACCGCATAAATTCATATTTTATAACAGATTCCACTTTCCAAACCCTGATCCAATTCTTTTTAGCTTTCTAGAACTTCTCCAACTCACTTTTACCAAAAGTCAACTCTGCCAAGAAATGAATTATTTCAATAGCTTACAGATTTGGGGGAATATGACAATTTGTGTCTCTGGTTTGTTTTTTCCCATTCTAGAGTATTTTTATTACAACACTGTGAACACCAAACCCTGCTGTTCTCATGGCATGACATCTTTCAGTGTCCTAATTGTTAATTAAGAAATACTTAAATAATCAAAAGGTTTTTCCTGTTAATCTCAGTCTATTTCAATTTTTCAGCATGTTTCAAACTCTTATTAGAGTTTTGATTTTCTGAATTAAAAATACGAATTCTAGATTGCTATTTTCTGTCTAGAAAGTCTCACTTCACAGCACCTCACTTTAAAATTTCTTGAATCGCATGGATGTCTTACAGCTAATTTCAGGCAAGTATTTACTGAGCTTCACAGCACAACTGTTCCTGCTGTGTTCAAACAAAGCTTCATGTCAGTCATGGAAAAGCACCACAAACCCACCCCACGGAGGTTCTGTGGAAAGAGAAATAGATGGAGTGTAGGAATAGCTAAGGGGAAAAACATAAAAGCAAGTAGATTTTAATTTAATTGGAAAATACATAATGAAAAATTTGCAGGTGAAAAAGATCAGAGCGTGGCCAAGATTGTTGCTGGCTCCAGGTCTTCCTTTGTCAGAACTTATGGACAGAACTTAGTCTGCCTCAGACTAAAATACTGTGAATGTTCTCCCCTCTCACATCTGTCACAGCATTTCTACATTCTTTGATCCTTCACAAGAATCTTGACTTTTGAGATCGTATTTTGCTGCCTTACTTTCATCCCATCAATTCGAATTATGGCCAGCTTTTATATAAAATTTTAGGAAAGAGAAGAAAGGAAATAATGAATTATTAAAGAAGAGTGAAAAGATGAAAGAGGAAAAGAGAAATTGAACTTCAGAGGGAAGAGGAGGGAGGGCAGGATTTAAGGACAAATGGTAACTTAAGTCCAAAGAAAAGGATGCAAATTCAGTTCTCTGACTTTCCACTTTACCCTTCACAAAGGTGTGTTCTCTCTTCAGCAAACTCCCCTTAAAAAAGGCTAAGGGAAGATTTTGTTTAGCAGATAATCTTTGATATTACTTACTGAAGAAATAGCACCTGTGGATTATTCTGTTACCTTTTTTATCTGTAGGTTATCTTATTTTGCAGTAAGCAAATACAAAAGAGTGGTAGTGTTTTATTCCCCATCTGAATTTACACAGGTTAGAGATTTTTATCCTGAGGAGTGTCATGTTCAGACTTTAGGGGAGGCATAAGACTATCTAGTTGCCTCTCAGTATTTTTTAATCTTTTTCAGCAAAAAACCCTCTCCTGATCAGTACTAATTCATGAAAGTCTCCAAAGTAAGATCACAGGTTTGATGTTTATGCAGATTAAAGTACAAACAGCAGAACAGAGTGAAAGATAAACTTTTGCCAAAAAAGCAAGATCTCTCTCAAGGACAGCTGAACATCTTTTAGAAATTTTTACATCTGTAACTAAAGCAAGGTCCCAGGCTGGGAATGCTTGTGGTGCTGCTGCCTTTTTACACGAAATGTTTCCCTGTGAACCACACAATTGCTCTCTGCCTGAGGTGTTTATTTGGGTAGGAGTGAGGTTTCCAAAAGTCTAATAATATCTCACTGAAATGAGGAGAATAAAAAGCTTTCCTGGAGTGGGGCAGGAAATCTCAAAGTGATGTGGGAATTTGTGGTTGAATCCCTTGTACTCCCAACTGTTTTCACCTATGCAGAGTCAGAAGAATCTGGGTGAAATTTGTGTGTAGCTACGGTGATGTTATTACAGTCTTCAATGCCAATGTAGAACAAATTCAGCAAACAATCTGCATGAAGGAATCCTGTAGGCTTCAAAATGCTTTTTGTCTGCTGAAGGGTGAAACTAGACTAAGTCTAGAGCATTACACTATATTAAAAAAAGAAAACTTGAACTCATTAAAAATCCAAGCGGTATCCTTAAATTGTTTCAAAAAAATGAATCAATGCCTGCTGACTATGGAAGCCACACACATAACTAGATTAAAGAGGTTGAAACTAGTTAGAAGGATATGACTTTCTGTTTATATGAGGGTTTAGATAAAATATTTATAACTTATGAGCTACTTTTGACTTCATAATGTTTTTCTATTGCACTTCATGCACTTTTCCAAAACTTCATTATTCCTTTTCCATCTTGGCATTTTGGACCCATTAAATAGCATGACAAGGTTATATTTCTTGAGTGACTAAAATTGATATAGACTATTATTTAATAATTTATTTTGTACCAGCTTTTATTAAGAATATATGGTAATAGGAAGTTGTGTTGGAAAGGGACTGCTCAGATGGCTCTGGTTTGCAATCTCTTAAGCAGTAATGCCCTCCTGTGGACTCTAGTATGTATTTCTTCTGAATAAGTATGATTTCTTCTGAATAACTAAAAAGTTGAATGCATGAAAACGATGTGGCTTTCCTTCCTTCTAACACTCTAATTAAAATGTCCCATGAACACATTTAACACAGGGCATTATTTGGACAGTGCTTCTGGTTTGAGACACACATTTCATTTATATGATACAGGTGGAGCTTTTATCCAGAAAAGCACCTAAATTTAGAAATTTCAGCTGCTTACACAATTATTTTTTTAGAATTTATTTTATAGGTTGGTATCAGAATTGAAAAAACGTCATGCTACAACTGCCTTGTCAGAAAGTGAAAAGCATTAATTTCTTTTGTGTACTGCTTTCCTAAGAATTTTTAAATCCATAGGATGGTTTTATGCATTGACTAGTTTAAAACAAAAAGCAGTTTAAAAATTCTGCGGGGAAGCTGCCGTAGCTGTTGGAGTGCTGTCTGGGTTACACCTCACACATGGTGAGGCTCACCTTCGGCTCTGCGCTCACACTGGGGCAGCCCCTGTGCCTCTCGCTGGCTCACGCAGCTGGAGGGAAAAGGCACATTCCAGGAGCATGGAAAGGCTCCTGCTCCCAGGAACGTGTGTAAGCAGTGATTTGCTGCTCAGATGGGCTGACTGACTGGATGCCTCAGCAGGTATTCTGTTACCTGGAGCTGGAGGGGTCTGCTCGGCGTCCCTGCGGCAGCTCGGGTGACCCGGGAGGGATGGCGATGGGTGGGATCCGCAGGAGAAGGTGATGTTTCGCTGTTCAGGAATCCTGCGCCCCCAGAACTCGGGGGGATGTGCCAGGGAACATGGAAGTGCACGGCGCTCTCAGCCCGGCCGGGTGGGGACTGAACTCTGAGCGGGTTTTGAGTGGAGGTGTGAATGACACGAGGTCACTTTGGACAAGGTGGGGACATAGGACAGAAGGACACCAGGCCAAGTGCAGTTTGGCCTTTGTGTATTATCAGAGGAGACATTTCCACCTGGGAGACATGGGTATGTGTGTCTTAAAGGCGTTTTCCTTTCATTAATCAACCGGTCAAAAGTGTAAATGAAGAGGAAACATTTGGGCTACACTTCAGTGGAGTCAGTGGCTGATTTTTCCTGCTGATTTACTCACATCTTAAAGACCCTCATCTCCTCCTCCTGGTGCAAGCTGTGACGTTTTTCTTTGATCTGTTCCCTGGCCTACTTGTCATTCTTGCTTTCAGGGAAAGTGAGCTGTAAACAAGCTTTTTTTTCTTTGTTATCTGTTGAGTCCATAATTAGCTCCTCTTAATTTTTCATCCTTTCTGCTCTACATTACCACAGGCCCATAAAACTCTCATGGATGATTTTCTATATGACACATATTAATTTTTCTTGTGAAGGGCCATACAGTTCTTACAATAGCTAGTAGGCAAAATATAGTTTTGTATTTCCTGTAGCTATGTGGAGCTTGTAGACAGCCTCTGGGAAAAATATTTTTATTTAATAGAGTAGGATATGCTTGTTTATTTTAAAATCACAAATATTTCAGTGGCATTATGGGCATATTCTCTTTTCTAAAACTAAATAAATGGTTTGTGACAGTTCAAGCATTGAGATAAATGGATCTAAACACGCAACAACTTTCCATGTGATTGTCAAACAGGCATTTAATTGGTTACTCTTACTATAGGTTTGGCTATAGCATAAAAAAAATCCAATTTGCATAAAATCAGATTACTGTATTGCAAGTTTTAATGCTACTGGTTAATGATAACCATAGTCTGTGAAACAAAAGCATGTTCAGCCTCTCTGGATTTCCTCTGGGACTGTGGTTAACCAGCCGTTCAGCACAGTCAGTGTTCCTCTTGTGTCTGTGTCTCCAAGGGAGCATTTCCAATTGATCTGTATTAGGGGGATGTCACAGTTCTGCTTCTTCCCTCCTGCCAGCACCAGCAGGTCGTGCAAAAAATGTTTTAGAAAGCTGAGGCCGCTGAAAACAAAGTATTTCTTTTCAGAACAAAACTATTTATGGCTGTCTCAGTTCTCTTAAGGGGATCGTTGTGTGTTTGCAGAAGCATCAAGGCTGGCACCTGGGAAAAGGCAGGATCGCAGGGCTGGAGCACTGCATCAATTCAGACAACTGTGGAACCACATCCTGACAGTGCCTAATGCAAAACTGCAGTCATTCTTAGCTGTGGCATAATTTTTAATGTAAACCCCAGCGGCTGTAAGACCAAAAAAAAAAAAAAGTCTTGTTTCTAATGAAAAATTCACTAAGTTGAAAGCAGTGCTGCAGCCTTCAGGACAGCATTGTTTAATGTGCTATAAAAGTAAGAGGAAAAAAAAGGAAAATGATCTCACTATTTGTCATGTCACAGCGCTTGCACCCTCTTGAACAGCTCTAATTATTTCTCTGAGAAAATACCTCCTTTTCAGAGCTAAGAAGAGATTTAAGGGTGAGGAGGCTGTGATAGGATTGGAAAAAGGACTGGGAAACGGGAGGAAACAGTAGCAGGAGCAGTGAGCGAGAAAGAATCACAGAATCGTTTCGGTTGGAAAAGCCCTCCAAGATCATCGAGCCCAACTCTTCCCTCAGCGCTGCCAAAGCCACCACGGAACCGTGACCCCAAGTGCCACATCGGCACTGTCTTTTAAATCTCCCCAGAGGTGTGATTCCAATGCTGCCCTGGGCAGCCTGTGCCAGGGCTGGAGAGGTTTTTCTATGAAGAATTCTTTCCTAGTATCCAATCTAAACCGTGTCAGCACAGATCGGGCACTTGGGAGCGGGGTACCGGGGGAAGAGGGACAGAAATGAGGGAAGAGCCGTCGCTGACGGGGAGCAGACAGGAGCAGGGCAGAGCGGAGGGTTGAATCCCCGAGGAGGGCAGGCAGGAGCGGGCTGTGGAAGGGGAGCCGTGAACACAGTGGGCGAAGGCGGAGCCCGAGCGGGGCCGTGCTCGGGGCTGCCGCCGCTCCGGCCGCCGGGAGCGTCCGGATCCAAAGGGGCGGTGCCGAGGATGGACCAGGCTCCGCTTCACGGGGCCGAGGACACGAGGCAGCGAGCAGGAACAGATCCCAGGAAAGTCCACCCGAGCATGAGGAGGAGCTTCTTCCCTGTGCAGTGACCGAGCACTGGGACAGACTGCCCAGAGAGGGTGCGGAGTCTCCCTCACTGGGGATATCCCAGACCCGTCAGGACGCTGTCCTGCGCCGTGTGCTCTGTGCTGGAGAAGGGAGCTTGGGCCAGAAGCCCGCTGGGGCTCCCCCCGAGCCTGGCCCGCTCTCAGGGGAGGCCCCGAGCCCCTCACGCGGAGCGGCCGCTCGGCCGTTGTGGGGGCGCGCGGGGGCGCCCAACGGTCCCCGCGTTTCAAACGCTCCCGCGCGCTCCGCCCCCCTCGCGCTGCCC
>VZTX01017802.1:461284-697319 GCA_013400915.1 Pardalotus punctatus | reverse complement strand
GGGGAGGCTGGATATTCGGGCCCGGTTGCGGTAGCTGTGCCCGGGCCCGGGTCTCCTCTTAGCCTGGGCCGTGCTTTAGGGGAGTGTGACTGCTGCGACCGTGGTATCTATACGGAGAGGGCAGCGTGGGATGACGTAGCTGCAAAATCACCGCGGGTGTAGGTTCAGCAAGGTACCGGTGGTACATTCGGTGTGTTTTTCTATACAGAGTCTTAGAATACACCCTTGCCACGAGGCCAGAGGTGATGTGACATCTGTCCTGTCATTCAGGATGTAGGAGAAGCCTCGTGTTCAGGTTCCCTAATTCCTCCCTGGATTTAGAGAAGACTAGGGAACTCAAAGCAGCATGTCTTTAATAGTTGAGGGCTCACATGCAGAAAAGGTGATTTAAACCCACAAGCTCACAAAACTGCTGTCATTAGGAAATAAAAGTTATTTGGATTATGACGTGTCCCAGAGGACATTAAACCATCATTCAGTTTTGGGGCAGTATTTTCAGAAGAATGGTTGAAACAAACCTTGAGCCATTGATACAGTGAGAAACTGGGGTAAACTAGAAGAGATGCTGAGCTCCAGAACGCACACTGCAATACTAACAGGGTGGTATTTATTATACTGTGTTACATATGTATGCTTTTGCTCCATTCCTCTAAATAATTTTTGGCCACTTTGTTGCTGGGAGAATCCTTTGTTTTGTCTATGTGTTTTCATTTGTTCAGAGATGCAAGGAGCATTCCCTGGGGGCTGTATTGGCCCATTAGAACTAGGAAGACCAGGAGTAGTGAAGGAGGGTAAATAGTTTCTTAATAAATTGTTTGCTTACAGAAGGACTTTTCTGTTAGGCTTTTTATATAACAAAAAAGCAATAAAAGCAATAAATTCTTTGTAAGTATTCATGCATTTTGAGAGAGGAGAATGCTGATTCACAGAATCATAGAATAGAATCACAGAAAGGTGGGGGTTGGAAGGGGCCTTAAAGCTCACACAGTCTCCCCCCCTGCCATGGGCAAGGACACCTTCCACTAGACCAGGTTGCTCCGAGTCCCATCCAACCTGACCATGAACACTTCCAGGAATGGGGCAGCCCCAGCTTCTCTGGGCAACCTGTGCCAGGGCCTCACCACCCTTACAGGGAAGAATTTAATATCTAATAAGTCATTCCCCCTTGTCCTATCACTACATTTCCTGATGAAGAGTTCCTCGCTCCACCTTCCTTGTAGGCTTCCTTCAGATACTGGAAGGATGTTAGGAGGGCTCCCCAGAGACATTTCTTTTCCGCTGAACAGCCCCAACTTTCTCAGCCTGATCCTAAAGGGAAGAATCATTTTCTAGGTCAAACTTCTATGTTTAAAGCACAGGTTGACTTTTCTTTGTGTGACTTTGTTTTAATTAGAAGGTTAATTACACAATATAAATAGCATCATCATTGCAAATGCATTTTGTGTGCAAAATAAAATTAAATAGGTAATTGACTGTCCCTGTTTTTTGTCAGCCTTCTAGCAGTGGCCGAGCTGCTGAGCTCCTTGCCAAAGAACGTGGAACGGTGCCTGGGTTTATTGGCTTTGGAACATCTCACAGCGATCTAGGATATGTTCCGGCAATTCAAGGAGCAGAGGAAATAGACAGCCTTGTGGATGCTGATTTCCGACTGGTGTTGAGAAAACTTTCTAAAAGGGATATCACAACCAAGTTAAAAGTAGGTGTATCCTTTGTCCCCCATTCTTTTTTTAAATCAGAAAATAGTACGTTTTTCTTAAGGATAGAAGAGGAACATGTGAAGGTAGCTAGCACTAATTTCACTCTGGTAGATTTGCTAGAGCTGCAATCCAGAAGATATCTTGGATAACCTGTAGCAAGGTCCATCATGCAATTATCTATAGAGATGCTCAATTGCAAGAAATTAATTGATTTTTGAAAAAGGGAGTTGCAATTTCAGATACAAACTGGTAAATTACAGAACATATCTACCTGACTTCTTAAGTCATGCTCTTGGTATTTTGATTTTAGGCTATGCAAGAGTTTGGGACAATGTGCAAGGAAAGAGAAGCTGAAGTTGTTAAAGGTGTTCTTCCTTACTGGCCGAGAATTTATTGTAAAATTTCACTAGTAAGTATTGAAGTATTTAAATTTAAAACTTTTCTGTATACTTCCTGTGACTATCTCTAAGGTGGTCTTTGTTGACATATCTAGTTTGTTGGCATTACTGACTTGTTGTAGGGAAAAGAAGTTGAAGGAGAGTACTGTTTTTTGTGGAGATTTTACAGTATTGGCAGTGGGTGGAATCTCGAACTGTTGATGTCTGGGATGTACTTGCTTGATACCTGTTAGACCTTTATGTTTAAAAGATGGTAATATGTCTCTTAGGAAAAGTTCAGGAGTGTAGAAAGTCATGATAAGGATAATGATGCACAGCTTTGTGGTAGTTCTAATTCAAAAGATGTCTTCAAGGCTTCCTGTTTCTCCTGCCTCTTGTCTGTCTGTTAAATGTTTGTATAAATTGGAAACAAAAACTGTAGTTAGGGGTGTTGGGAAAAGGTTACAGTTCTGCGTGTACAACAGTTTGGGAGTATGATGCTAATATATTAGGACTTTCCCCATGCCTTGGGATACCAGAACATTTTTGTTGTTGATGTGTATTTTCAAATCTGTGTAGTCCAATTAATTGCAAATATGGATTTTTCATCACCACTTTTGCTTTGCAGTACTTGACATCAAAGGTGCATTTCTTAAAGCAATAAACCTTTCTCTTTTTTTGTCTTCGTTTTTTTGTTTAACAGGATTATGATCGCCGTGTTCGAGAAGCAACTCAGCAGTCTTTTGAGCAACTGATTCTTAAAGTAAAAAAACACTTAGCTCCTTACTTAAAAAGTATCATGGGTTACTGGCTGATTGCTCAGTGTGACACTTACTCGCCTGCTGCTTCTGCTGCAAAAGTAGCTTTTGAAAAAGCTTTTCCTTCGAGCAAACAACCTGAAGCCTTAGTATTCTGTAAGGATGAAATTCTTAATGTGAGTTTATGCTTCTGTATTTCTTTAAGGCTTTGTATATATCAGCTTTTATTATAAGTTTGAAACTCATCCTGCCCCCACCTACTCTTTATGGTTAAATTTCTTTCTCACCTGAAACTTTGCTCCTGTGAAGAGAATCATAGAATGGTTTGTGTTGGAAAGGACCTTAAAGATCATCCAGTTCCACTTCCTGCCATGGGCAGGGGCACCTTCCACTAGAACAGGTTGCTCCAAGCCCCATCCAACCTGGCCTTGAACACTTCCAGGAGTGAAGCAGCCCCAGCTTCTCTGGGCAACCTGTGCCCAAGTCTCACCGCCCTCACAGCCAAGAATTCCTTCTGTAAAGAAATACAAAAAAGAAGAATAATAAAGAATGCAGAGAAAAAAATATGTCCTCTGTTTTTTTGGACTTGAGATGAGAATGAGTAGAACCAGAGGAATGAATGGTGAATTTCCTTGTGTGCATTCCTATGTAATGATGCTCAGTCAACACATAATGTTGCTGACAGAGGGAATAATGATGCTGGAGTAGTTTAGCTGCAGTGAAAAGGGAATAAAGAATACTGAGCAGTGTTTCAGCATCTACAAGTTTGGTTCTGACCAAGGTTAATGCTAGTCAGATATGGTACTGAATTGACTGAATTAAAAGAAGATTGCATTGCTGGCCCATCATATGCAAATAATCTATTTTGGTTTGCCTCAGTTTGGCTTCTTTTTAGCAGAAGCACATTGGCACGGGTCTGCAACTTACCATTATGAAGACTTAATTCAAACAGTACCACAGCTACTCTGTTCATCATGAGTCAAATTAATGTTTTGTTCACTAGCATGTCTAAAAATGTTAGAAAACTCAGAAGTTGTGAAATTTTATTGTAGGTCTCTTTCTGAATAATGTACAGACTACAATGTTCACACATAAATATTAAATTTCTTCATGTTTGTATGTTTTTTTCCCCCATAGGTACTTCAGGATCACCTTTTGAAAGATACAGCTGATACACTCAGTGACCCTCAGTATGTTTTTGTGCTTTAATGCATATTTAAGTCTCGGTCTGTGTTGGGTTCTCTGTCCCTGGTGGTAGTGGGTTTAGATTTGTTTCAAGAGACAGAATATTTATTTGGGTCCAGATCCCAGCAACTTTGTTTGGGACTTAAGGATAAATGGTTTTGAAAGTGTTATCAGTTAACTAATTCTTGTTTCAGCTCTTTTAAGAATAGCATTTGTGAGTAGCTGGAAGATGACTTGAAACTCTTTAGTTCTAACACTTTATAATGTAATTTTGAACCTATGGAAAGTTTATGTATTTACATTGCTGGCACCTGAAATCAAAAGAAGAACACAAAAAAAATGAAGAGATTTTAATTTAGAAAAACTTGGGATGCCTACTAGTTGATTTGTAGTCCACTTTAATTTTTTCGTTTGTTTTGCTTTCTTAGAACTGTACCAGAAGAAGAAAGGGAAGCCAAATTTTTCCGGATTCTAACCTGTTCCTTGTTAGCTTTAAAAAAGTTGCTCAGCATGTTGCCAGAGAAAGAGATGCATTCGTTGGAGGAAAAATTAATGTCTCTTCTGTCCCAAAACAAGTTTTGGAAATACAGCAAACACAATGTATCACAGGTGACTTTTTAATTTCTTCTTTATTTTGGTTGGGTTTTGTTAAAGCTAATATGCTTAACCTAAGGAAGTATTAGTTACTTGTATTCTACAAGAATGAACTTTGTACTTTGCTTATGTTTGAAACAGCCTTAGGGTTTCTAGGTAGATTTCAGAAAGGCTAAAGAAACAGTTCAGTTAACATAATTCTGATTCTTCTGCATCTAGGACTAATATCTGACCAGACTTAATGTTAAAAAAAACTCCCAAACCCAATATAGACAATGTTCCTTGAAAATTTGTCCAGTAGGCTAAATTTTTATTTCCATATCATCATGACCTACTTGGCAGTGTACTGGAATTTAAAATTCATGTAAAAGACACAGATTCCTTCAACTTATGGCATATGTTCTTAGTACTTTGTGATTTTAATTTTTAAAATCATTTTACTGGTCTTTAGTCTGCCCATACCAGCAGTGCATAGAGTGATGAATCCATGCAATAGTATTTTGTTTAAAAGTTTTATGTTGCTTTTGGGAAAAAATGCCTTTTGAGAAGTGTATAAAAATACAACTTTTGATAAACATTTTATCACTAAACTAATTACATTAAAACATTTGATAAGCCTGTTCAACAACTGCTTTATTTTCCTTAATTTTTAATAATATTTAAACCTCTGTTGATATGATAAAATATGGGAATGACGTATTGTAAGGTTATGTTGACTTTAAAAGGAATCTTACAAACTACATGTAGTGACAAATTCTCCTTTTTTTCCTGTGGCCTCTGTCAGGTTCGCTCAGCTTTCTTTGAGCTGATTTCTGCTTTTTGCCAGCTTTTGCCTGAGGTGGTGAAAGCTGAAGCACCAAGAGTTTGTCCTGCTGTTCTTCTCAGCATTGATGACAGCGATGCAGTGGTGTGTCCTGCTCTTTGGGAAGCAGTGCTCTATACTGTCACCACTATTGAGGTAATGTAGGAAGCCTAAGGGACATATATTTTCCTCAAATTTAACTTTTTACCAAGTGTTGTTCTTCTCTGTGTAGAATTAGGAAGACAGGCTTGACTGGGTTTTCTTTATGATTAGTATCAGGAATTCCTCAAGGCTACATCCTCCTACTTTCACTGTAATTTTCAAATATACCATGCCCAGAATATCTGAAAATTAGGGTTGTTTTATGAATTTAATTGAATTGAACTCTGAAACCCTTTCATTAATTGTAGTTACTAGTAAATGAAATAATGCTTAAAACCTTCTGCTTTGTATAAGACAGTTACAAGAATTACCTGCAGTACATTTTTGGTTTGTTTCCCCTTCAAATGTAAGGATTTTTCTGAAAATAAGGCCTTTTCTTTTTTTTTTTTCCCCTTAACTTTAAGTGGAACACCAGCTTTGAATTTATTAGCAGGATGAGGTGTTGCCATAGACTGGGGTGCTTTGAGGGTTTAATGCTGCAGATCTCTTTTGTAACTGCTGGCATGAATTGCAACAAGTTTTTATTGAAAAAAAAAGCTCTAGACAGTTTTGTTCAGCTTGTTATAAATACAAGTATCTGGAACTATAATAAATACTATAATAAATATAATAGATCAGATGACAAAAAATTTTGAGGAGGGGAAAGTGCCAAAGCATTTTGTCGTCATCAGAAAATTTTTGAATGGAATTTTGAAGTTAGTGATTCTTCTAAAGTCAGTCATTGGTTGATCTTGATAATGAGAACATAAATACATGACGACTTACAGTAGTGATTTCTATGAAGCATCATGAAGGCATTATTAAAGAGAAACTAATTGCAGTTGGCTAGCAAGGAAGGTCAGTTGATTTTAAACAACGCAGAAGTAGTTTTATCACGTTCACTTCTTAAATTCACAAGCTGAAATAGGGAGAAAGTGATTTTAAAGAATACTGGCAAGTGAGTAACTTAACAGAATTTAAATCTCACAATAACTTGTTTCAGCTATAGTACAGGGAAGTATGTTAAATGGCTAGCTTGGGAGTTCTTCTCATGCAACATATTCTTGTCTAATTTATAAAGTGAATTTCTGTCTGTAGGACTGTTGGAGTCATGTAAATGCCAAGAAGGGAGTTCTGCCAAAGCTTTGGACAGTACTTAGAGAAGGTGGGCGAGGATTAGCTACTGTTATTTACCCAAACCTCCTGCCCTTCATTAGCAAGGTGCCTCCTGGTGTTGTGGAACCGAAGCTGGAATATTTAAGAGTTTTTTTCAGCTCTATAATGCAAGGGTATGTACCACAAATTTATTTATTTGGAATCAGTCTCTTTTACATTTTGAAATAAAGAAACTAATCTTTAAGCATTTAAAGATGAATGAAAATCATATTTTAAAAATTCTTTTCAATATCCAAAACTGGAGTCAGTCCTTTGTGGCTGTTCCCGTAATCTTAAACCTTCAGCTTTACTTTTGATTTTATTACATCTTCCTTACATAAAGCATTTGTATCTTTCCTTGTCAAACCTTTGTGTTTATTCCAAGACAAGTTTGAATATGGAAAGTGAATTATAATTAGGGGTGACTCTTAAGAGTCAGGCTCTTCTAACCAGTGTCTGATTCTTACAGAGGTTATTGCGGATTAGCCTTGTGATAGTGATATCTCCTCTGTGCAGGAACTGTAATTGTCATGATACTGCTTTTTCAAGGATTGAAACTGCTTTTACTTTGTGCCTTAAAAATTCATCAAAACCAACTTTCTATCAATTGTAATTTAAATGTGCACATGTGCATTGTGTACCAAAAGCATATAGAAATTATTTTTATGAAATATTGCAATGTCATGCATTTAAACAAAAATCTGTTCTCGACTGATGTTGGTGTGACCATTAGCAGAGCTCTTGGAGAAGAGAGTTATGTAGGGGTTTGTTTTGAAAAATGCATAGAATTTTGAGTAGTAAAATGATTGTAATATATCTATGATAATTTGTGTGATCTAATATTCATTAAAAAGCAAACAAGTTGCAGCTTTTCAGACTCAAAACTGGTGAGACTGTCTTTAGGTGGCTTTTTTTTTTGTTTTGTTTTCTTTTTCTTTCTTTTTTTCTGTTTTCTTACTTTTTTTCTTTTTTTCTTCTGTAATGACAGAAAGTGACACTTTCTAAACCTCTGATATGTGTGGAAAATTGCAAAGGAGTTTTGACAGCCACTGCCAGTTTTGACATGAGACAGTGTTCTTGTCTGTATATTGTTTCTCTGTTTCCATAGATTTTTTTTTTCCTGAATGCTAAGACTAGATGAAGTTATTTTGATATAGGTTCTATTAAATTCCTGGGTTTACTAGATTTTGTAATTGAATTTATTTTGATCTGACTTCTATAAGTGATTCTCTGATCCTGTATTCTCATATTGGTGTTTTCTGGATCAGAACAGCATAACTGAGGATACATTGATGACATTCATATTGGGTTTCTGGGAAGCACAGCTGACTCTGTGTCCTCTCACAGGTTGTCAAGTGAGAGGACCATAGCCAGCCCTTCAGAAAGTTCAGCAATTATAACTGCATTTATGGAGTGTCTGTGCTTTGCTGTACTACAGAAAAGAGAAGAAGACCAAAACCAAATTCATCAAATGCTTATATGTGACCAGGTATTTATCACAAATAATGAATATCATTGTATGTACATTTAATAATTAAAAATGAAAGAAAAATTTGAATTTTAGCTGAAGATTTACTTCTCTGTGAAGAGTTTCCCTAGATTTTATTAAAAAACCCACACAGGATTGTCAAGGTTTGAAGAGACCTTTGAGATCATCCAGTCCCACCGTCAGCCCAGCAGCACCAAAATCACCCCCTGACCATGTCCCCAAGAGCCTCATGCAGGCATCTCTTGAGCACTTCCAATGGTGGTGACTCCACCACCTTCCTGGGCAACTTATTCCAGTGCCTGACCACTCTTCCAGTGATTTTTTTCCCCTAAAATCTAGTCTGAATTTCCTCTGGTGCAATTTAGGGCCATTCCTTGTCATGCTTTCACTTGAGACATGGCAGAAGAGACCCACCACCACCCCCTTTCAGGCAGTTGTAGGGAGCAACGTGAAACAAAAGTAATGGTACTGAATTTCGTATTTTTTTTTCTTCTTACGAAATCATCCTTTTTACTGTGCAATTTAAATGATATTTAAGGGAAAAAAAAGCACCTCCCATCCTGTATATTTTTATTAAGCATTCAAGTATGAGTAATTGTGATACTTGCAGAATTGTTTCCAGAATGTTTTTCAGAATTATATAATTTATTGGCATTATAAAGAGTAAAAAGGTTTTTTGAATTGGGTGGTTATTCTTTAATACTCTTTTTTTGTCTTTATAGCTAATTCCTTTTACCAATGCTGTACTTATGGAGCCCAAGTTACAAAGTGGACCATTATTTTATCAAATAGCAGAAATGCTGAGTTCCTGGGAAGCTAAAGCAGAACTCTCCAATGATGATGGCACAGATGAAGTTTTCCAGAAACTCTTGTCAGAATTTTGGGACCATCTTTTAAAAATGTTTATACTTCATGTTGATAGGTTGGATGCTGATGAGAAATCACTGTTTGCCATATCTGGTATGCTAGAAATTCTTCAGAATCCAAAGACAGCTACAAAACCAAACAACAGAAAATCTCTAAAAATCAGATTTACAGATGAGGATGAATCTGAAAGGAACACAGAGAATCGAAAGTTCACGGAATTGAGAACTGGTGACTGTGAAATTCAGGCTGACTTGCAGCAAACTTCATATCTAAGGAAAGAGCCTCTAGAGAACTTAGTCTGCAACCTTGCTGAGCTGAGCATTGTGTATGTCAATGAACAGAAGTCAGAGCAGCATTTGAAATTTCTCTCTGCCCTGCTCAACTCGTTTTCCTCAAACAGAGTTTTCCAAGTACTTTTAGAGCAGGGAAATGATGTAAGCCCTGCTCAAGCTGAATCCCAAAACGAAATGAAAGCTCATAACCGAAGTCCATCCGTACAATTTCTGTATATTAATTTAATAACTTGGCTGAAAGAAGACTGGAGAAAAGACACCCATTTCCTGGTTGATATTTTATACAGTGTACTTCATTGTTGCAACAATAATGATGAAAGGAAAGTCATTCTTGATGATTTAGCAAAGGTATGACTTGTACATTATGTTATTAATTTTTACCAAAGTCATTACTGCTTCTCTGGGCTGTGGTTCATTAATAATCTTTAGCACTGTCAAATAGAAGATACTCTACATGAATTTGGGTAAGTTCAGCATAAGGAAGGTAGTTTTAGGAAAGTTTAACATAGTGTTGGGGTGAAAGGTTCTATCCCTTTATATATGGTATAATTCGTTGAAAAAAAAATAACATCAGAATTTCTCTACTCTTGCTTCTTTATAGTGTACTTTTGTGGTAGTCATTGGTAGCCTTATAGATACAGTCTCTTACTCATTTGTGTGGTAGAGAAAGATTTGGAAGACAAAAATTATATCATCAATAACTTTGTTACTGAATTTTATCAGCTTCTACTTATCCCCTGCAGAACAGATAAAATGGTATTATTGCTTTATATTCAGCAAAGATTTTGTTAAATACTCGGGACTTTTTTTTTTTTTTTGCTTTTCAGATGGATCTGAAATGGATTATTTTTCTCCAAATAATTCAAAAGGTACCTCTTAAGATTTTTTTTTTTTGGTTCTTGTTATGGATAGGTTTTAATACTCCTCTGATGTTAGCTTTGAGACTTACATGTTTGTAGTGATAATTCTCATAGTTTGAAAATCTTAGAGTAATAGTTTCAGAGTAGTGTTTGTTTTAAATGCAATTAAACCTGGAGAGAGTTTTAAAACTGAAATGATGACGCCAAAACAAAAGAATCCATGTTTCTTCTGTTTTTGATCAGTTTGCTTTTTGAGCCAGAGGGATTCTTGATTTGTTGATCATCCCTTCAAAGCTAGAGAGAATGGAACTGGGGATTAGACCAATAATTTAAATGATTATTTATATCATCATCCTTACAAGGTGCTTGCAAGGAAATGGTAGTATTCCATTTTAGTGTACTGAATATTGATAAACAGACATTTAAGTGATTGCATGGGATGAAATAGGTGTATGAGACATTTTTGGACAAGAGCTCATAGCACTTGATTTATAATCCAGTGGATAGACCACAGGGTGTTCCCTCACATATGCTGTTTATTTTATACTCAGTTTTTATGATTTTGTAACTTGTATGAGCCACTGCTGATCACCAAAATAATAATTTTAATTTGTAACCCTCCATTTCTTCTTGAAGAAATTCAGGTGCTATAAACAGATTTTATGTTGTAAATAGATTTTATTTCAGACAACTTGTTCATCCAAAAGTTATTTTTCTGATTCCAGTGTAGGAATTCCCTGGGCTTTATAGATGGAGGAGAAAGGTAAATGAAGTATTTTCAGGAGGTGCCTTGTTTCACTCTGTGGTAGAGATCTGATGCAGCCATAAGCTGCTGTCTGTGGCAAAAAGAAAGTTGGGGGTGTTGTTGCAGACGTAAACACCTAAAGACGTTTGTGGCAGATGATATAATTCCCACTCTGTGTGTGCAAGTTTGACATTAATCCTATGCTTAGTAATAAGTTATTGCCCAGAGAAGCTCAGGTATGCCTAGAGAAGCTGTGGCTGCACTCTCCCTGGAAGTGTTCAAGCCCAAGTTGGATGGGGCTTGGAGCAACCTGGTCTAGTGGAGGGTGTCCCTGCCCATGGCAGGAGGTTGGAACTTAAATTGGAACTTGGAAGATGATATTTAAGGTCCCTTCCAACACAAAGCATTCTATGATCCTGTACCCTCAAAAGATTATTGGAATTTTTTTCTTGTGATCCAGGCATGCTCAAGCACAACGAAACTGTCTTTGGTCTCTGACTGGCTGAAGGGAGACACACTTGGAGAAAGACTGGTAATGCTGGCAGATGATCTGTGTCACCTGGATTTAAAACCTAGAGCAGCCTCATCAGAATCAGCCTCTTCAGAAAGGTGGACCCTCCTGAGCTTGGTGTTGTCGCAGCACGTTAAAAATGGTGAGCATATATAATTGCTGGAGTTTGTGAAGTGTGAATGCCACAATTATGCTTTGTATAAGGTTGAAAGGAATTTGGGATCTTCCGGAATACTTCTCGTAGAACATTTAGGCTTTCTTCTCAGAGTTTTTTGTTGATAGTTGGTTTTTGTTGCGATTTTTGTTTTGTTGTTTTGGGCCTTTTTTTATACCTGAGCCAGTTTACTACATCCAGTTTAATTTTGTAAACACTAACTTGCAGCACCAACTACCATTTTTTTGGTCCACAATGCTAAACAAAGGCAGTGTTTAAAGAGAAGATTCAGATTTGCAAGTTTGGAAAACTTCAGGAAAATTTAAGTAAGCTTTATCTATTAGCTGATGTGCTGTAAAATAATACAGATTTTTAAACCATAACATCTGAAATTTACCTTCAAAACTGGAATACCAGGTCAGTGGTGTGGACCCATGTGTATTTTAGTAATGCCTTGTTGCAGGACCTTTGAATTGTTTTGAGCCATTTCCATTTAGTTTCATGTCTTTTAAAAACTGTGTGTATGCTCTTATGCTGTATATGTAATCTGATTTTTTTTACTAACAGCATCCTATTTAATTTATTCCGTGATTTTTTAGTATCTGATATAGACTTCCAGGGGGGTTCAACTTTCTTAATGTTTTCCACGTAAACTCAAGCATTTGCTTTGATCCCTGAGGTGACTTATTTCTGTGTCAGTGGATGCTGTGCACATTCGTGGTGCTTTCAGGTTTCAAATATGTATGTAGGCAGCTCACTGTAGTGGATGTTCTTATGTGGGGCACCCTGAAGGTGTCCTAAGATTGCTTTTTCTGTTACTGGAACTTTTGATGTAAAGGGGCATCAGGAAAACCTGCTTCCTCTCTCCACAGAGAGTTCAACAAATATGCTTGTGAGCCAGTGATGTTCTGGGGCTGATGGTTCAGTGGCTGCTTTTTGGCTCGAGAGCTGGAGGCACTTCTGCGCTCATTTTCTGCATGGTGCTGGGTCACCTATTTTTAATTCATTTTGGATGAAGCCTGAGAGATTCTCAGGAGCTATGGTGGTTCTTGACTTAGTGATTTAGGCCAAAATAGAGTATATGAACTTTCAAAAAGATTTTTTAGTGAGACCTCTTATCTAAGTTTCTCAAGGTAAATTGTAATGGAGGAAACAGAAGAGCCTTTCATGGATCAGTAGCCTATGATGATAGGAATCAAAAGAGAAAAAGGATAAATACTGAAAGGAAGTGTTTCTGAAAGGAAGTGATTCATTCATAGTAATCAGAACTGAAACTTCACAGAGCCACAGAAATATATTGTCATACTGAATGCTTAACTGATACAAAAGGTTACCAAGAAATCCAAGGCCAGTTAGGGATGGGGTTGTGCTAAAGAGCCATAAAATCACAATTTGTGTAGAAAATGCGAATAGGGAGAAATTTATTGTTGTTTCTTTCAATGGAAGAACCTGAGTTGCTAATAGATGTTTAAATGGCAGTCTTGAGGGAAAAGTACACTTCTCCATACAGATTATAATTAAATAAGGGAACTCATTGCCACAGGATACTGTGGAGTTTGAGGATAAATGGAATTGGCCTGCCTGGATCCCGTGAAAAAGGAGCTAAGCATATTCATGGAAGATTGATCTGCTTGGGTTAATTATATGCAATGATCAGGTGAATTCTTGGGCTCACAATTGGTTGCCAGAAGCTAGGAAGGCATAAAACGGGGAGGGATTACTCTGCACCTGCTCTGTTTTATATACCTTTCTCAAAGGTGCTTCAGCGGATTTAGAAGAAGGATACTTGGCAATGTGAAACTTTGGCTGGTGTCTGAAATAAGAGAGTTTAGGTATCCATTAGAGTGAAACTGCTTTGCACTTTATTTTGCATTCGAAATTAGTAAATATAAACCAAATTGGTCCATATTAATATGATGTCTTTGCATGATCTTTTTTATCAAGTAATCAAAGCATACTGTCTTTTTCCTCTGCCCAATAGAATCATTGATTGGTGAAACTTTCGTTGAAAGGATTATTGATAAACTTCAGGCAGCTCTGTCTAAAGCAAAGGATCTTTCTGAAGCTGGAAATACTGAACCATCAGTATCTTTCATCTGTGATGTGGCCTCAAGCTTTTTCAGCTCAGTGAAAGGGTGTTTGCTGATGCCATCCTCAGAAGACTTGCTTCTTACTATCTTCCAGCTGTGTGCTCAGAGGCAGGATGCAACACACTTGACAGGTAATCTCGAAAAAGAACTTCAACCAAGCTTTTTCATAGGTGATGATTGCATCTAAATTCTTCCTTTTCATTACACAGATTCAAGTATGTGATAGGATACAGAGTTCACATACACTGAACAATTGCAGCTGTAACTGATATGAAAATTTGTGCTTTAATTTACAGACCCCACAGTTACTACTAAGCATCAAGTCCTGTACATCTTTAGAAGGATTTTGAAGCTTTTTTGATGTTAGTATCAGTTAACTTTGAAGTTGTTATCATATTGCACACTTCTTGGGGTGTTACAGGAGTTGTTTAAAGTCTGTGAAATATATAAAACGAACATTTTTTGTTCATTTTGCAGTCTGAGGAGTCTATGAAGAAATGTGTGCAATCGCTTCATTACAGATATGTGTATTTATTCTGAAACCATTTATATTGGCCAAGTTGCCCAGACGAATTGTGAAGCCATACTTTCTACCAGTGTGTCATGTTCAAACTGAGATCCTCATTTATATTCTTTGAATGCAGAGTTTGAGAGTGTTAAATTGGTACCTGTATTTACGGACATCAGTACAAATAGATACAATGTTTCAGTGTTATAGAATTGAAGTAGGACAGTACCAGCTTGGAAGCCACTGCTGCTTTACAAATGACTATTGATGTTGTGAATGTTCAGTATTTTGGTAGAAAGATCTGTAGTTTTGAAGACCGTATGGACATACGGTAGCAGACAACAGGAACATCACTCTTAAATTAAATCTTACCTGTGTGTCAGAATTAATTTAAAATTACTCTGCAACATGTGCCCTTGATAGTTTTTGCATGTAACCTCATAAAAAAGAGAATTGTTTTCCTATGCTAGGACCTTTAGACATGTGAGAGTTTCTGTTTGTTGTAAGTTGTAATTAGAGTTTACTTGTTTGTGGTGGTTTTGCTTGTCCATTTGTTCTTGTTTTGATTTCTTTTTTCTTTTCCCTACAATAGATTTACTTGTACGCAAATTAAAACACACTTGGATGTCTGGTGTAAATTCACTTGTGCATCAGCTTCAGAGCACTCAGAAGCAGAGCACCTTTTTGCTTAAAGCTGCACTGTGGGTCAAGAACCAAGTTCAGTCTTCCTCTTTGGATGTTAAAAGGTAATTGGGATGCATGTGTCTGTTCCATAATCTGTTATTCTCCAAAACAAACCAGGACCAGTGCTATACTAGTCTTTATTTAATTGACATCTGTATTACTGAGAGACTTTTCAGCCTGTTGGAGGCTGTGGGTAGAGCAGAACGTAAACCACTTCTGGTACAGCATATGTGGAGCATTGTATCAATGAAAAATATGCAGGTAGCTCTTAATGAATAGTGGCGAACTTGTTTGCAACATTTTCTCCTTTTCTCAGTCTTCAGGTTTTGATCTCTGCAGTCAGTGATTTGTTATTGAAGCTCATGGAAGCTGATGGACAGTCTGGATATCTTGTGAGAGCTTATGTTGAGCATGTCACACCAAACAAAATGGAGTGGGGGAAATTGCACGAGTCTCTGTCCTCTGAGGTATGGAAATAATACTGGATTGCACAGGGTGGTCAATCTTTCCTCAAGCATCTGTCCCATAGGATGGTAGACATTCTTTCTTTTGACATGGCACCGTGCTTAAGAATTTTTGTGCACTTTTCAGCCTCTGTCCATGGAGAAGATGAAATCTCTATATTTATGGACCCATCCAGTACTAGTGGAGAAAATCAAAATCCATGAAATTAATCATTTTCTGCACGGAACACAGCAATTTGCTTTGCAATTCACGAATTTTATCTGACAGTATATATTGTGAAGATGTTCTTATGTCTAAGTTAACTCTTCAAAAAGATAAATGTTGTGAAAGACACCAATATCTTCAGCGGAACATGATGTGCTGACTGTCAACAAAATGCTGACATACATAGAGTAGAGAGAGGGGAGAGAGGGGAAGGACATAAATTTCCTGTCCAGCCACCAATCTCCAGAGACCCTAGAATTGCTTGTAAAACACATAGGGTTCTAAAGAAATGTATTTGTTTCTAAGGCAGCAATGCAGTTCCAAATTACCACTGTGCAATTACATTTATAATATACTGGAGTGGGTCATCTTCACCATTATGCTTTTGGTGTCAGTGTGTTTGTTTTGTGGTTATTTCTTAATAATTCTGAATTTTCAACAGATCATAACTTCTGTGCATCATTGAAATGCCAGTTATTTGTTCTTACTCTTTTTATGCACGTATTACAGTGGATGCACAAGCCCCTTTTGGAAGGAAGACTTAGTATGAATTGCGAACCTCTGGGATCAAGTGTCAAGCTCTGTGGCACAGCTAAACTTCCAGGCCATCTGTGTACTTCAGCCTTATTAAGTAAAATGGTACTGTTTGAATTGGAAAATGGTGTAGTCCATGGAAATGATGATGCTGAAAGAAAGAAAATTGATAATATAAGTAAGTTACAATGGTAAAACTTAAAGGAATTTAATTTTATAGTGGTTGTAACCTGAACTGAGAACTAGAAATGCATAGTTAAAGTTTGGCATACAGGTGTGAGAAGTTATCCTTGTACCTTTTGTTGCTGTTTTTTCTTTTTGTTCAGGTCTCCTTTAAAAGTATGCACAAGTGTAGTGTTTATATTCCTGGGACCTCTTTTGGTTATATACGTCCTATCTCAACAGAACTTTGAACTGGGAGAAGTATGATTTTTCAATGAACTTCAAATTTGTTTATTGCCAAAACGCGCAGTGCATTGGCATGAGTGGGCAATGAGAACCGTATTCCTACTTTGAGGGTTTAACCATAATGTAAAGATAGTTTGAGACAACAATTTGTCTTAATTTTACAAGGTGGAATCTAGTTTCTTTTTATTTTTAAAATGCTCAAATTAAATGCAGCATTTTCAGATTACCAAATTCTATCTCCAAAAGTCTCACCATGATGAGAAGTGTAATTGTTTAGTGTGGGTCTTTGTAAGTAAATGAAGGAACCACATGCTAGCTTGTATCATCAAATTTACTTGGTTTTCCTCTGGACTTAGATACTGATTGCCTTATCTGCAAGAAATATACATTAAAAAATTGGGGAGAGCAGAGAGGAGTCATGTCGTGCTTAATTTGCTTTAAAATTTATTGATTATCTAGAATAGATTACTGTAGCTTTTTTTTCTCTTGTGTGTTATGATACAATGGTAAATGTCCAGTTCATGGTCTGAAGCACCTGAGATTGAAAAAATAATACCTTTAATGCATTAAAAATATAAATAAAAAACCTACCAAAAACTTGACCTGAAGCTTCTTGCTTATGCGCTGACTATATTCAGCAGTCATTTGTAAACAACAGCTTTTGTTTAATTAGTTGCAGAACTCTTGTACTCATTACAATGGATTGAAGAATTGGAGAATCCTCCTTACCTTCTTCTGGAATATCTTCGTATGTTGGAAGAGCTGCACATCACATATGAGAAGTTCAGTACTCTGAGTAGTACAGCTAGCCTGCAGCAAACTATATTTGACAGGTATGTGAGAACAAGTGAAAGAACTCTTAGCTGTCTTCACAGTTTGTATTAGATAAAGTGCCACTATATTGCCATCTGTGTATTGATTCAAAATGCATCCAAATGCTTTTGTGGTGAACACTGAGCATCTGTGTTATATTAACCAGGGTCTTTCTTCTTCTTTGAAGATCAGAGGAACATGGAAGACTCTGGTCCTTAACCATGGCCAAAGTGATCCATGCTGAGAATGCTGTATCCTGGGAGAGGAAAGAACTTTTCAAGACAACAGAAGGGTATCTTAATACTGCTGCCTATAAACTTGCAGTTTGTTGTGAATGTTGGTAGTGTGAAATTATCCTGATTCTGACCAATAACAACTGAAGGCTGAAAATGAAGTGATACTTGTGTATGGCATGTAAAAGTCAGACTTGGTTTAGCATGTGGGATTATTTATGTCAGAGGATATTATGCCATTTTGAACCAACTGGTATTTTGCTTCCTTGTTGAGTTTTTGTGTTCTTAATTTCATTCTTGATGTTTTGCTTGTATGAATAGGTTCCTTCCATTAACAGAGGGCAGATTGCATACACTTCAGTGTTTATCACCTTTCTTAATTGAGGAAGAAAAGAGAGAGCTTGTCTTCCATTGTGTGGCCAAACTTATGACATGTACACAGACAGAGCTTTCCAGCACTGACAGTGAGTATGTTCTTACCTCAGTCTGGTTCATTAGTATTTAAGGACATTATTTTGTAATAATGTTTGCTTTTAGATAAAACGTATTCACTATAATATTGCTTTTCCTAGAATGAAATGTTTTCTCATTTTGTCTGTTTCTTCTAGACTGTTTGGCATAGTAGTTTTCTGCCTCATTCAGAAAGTACAAGCTCTACTGCCTGGTACAAAATCAGAACTAAAAGATTAAGGCTGATAGTATTAAAAGCATTTTGTTGTTGTACTTCTAGTTTGATCTGTCTTATATAAGCACATCTGTAAATATCAAAGTTTTCAGTGAACCATTTAGGCTTTACACAGCGTACAAAAATACTACTATTGTCGGCTGGTCATGATTGTCTTTAGATGCTTTGCCAAGAACTCTTTCATGGTTTACATATAATTTTCAAGTAGCTCCTCCAGTGCCAGCTCAAAACTGCGGTACATTAACTGTCTGCAGCTGTGGAAGATTACTTAAGAGGTGATTAAGATGTGTTATAATAGTGCTTTCAATATAGCCACTTAATTTGTGTCTATATTTTCACAAACTTGCTGCTTTTCAAGAAAAATGTTTGGAAATGCTCACACTCAGTCCTTCTACCTGTATGAATTAGATGTCATTTAAGAGGAAAGTCCTTTCTGTTTTTGACCCTTACTGCTTTTGTGCATTCTTGCACGCACTCTTACTGATCAGTCTATATAAAAACTGAAATGTAGGTTTTGTATTTTTTAACAGGACTGTGCTTACTTAAATAGAAAAAAAACCTATCTTTGGTTGCTTTAAAGTGTGGACATCTGTCCCTTGGCAGTGTTCTCAGGATTTCAGATGAGTTCTTCAGATGGATGCTCTTCAGGTGTAAAAATTCAGTGTTAGTGTCGTGCAGCAATTGAGAGGAATCTTAAAAATCTTTCTACTGTAGTGGTTTCCTACTCTTTCAACTTAGTTGAGCTTCCTGCCTTTCAAAGTGAACCAGTGAGGCAAACAAATGCATCTGTGAGACCGAACAGAAGAAAATGGAAGTATCCTCACTCCTCCCCTGCTGCGGAGGGTTTTTATTTGTAATCAGCATTTCCTTTCTACTACTTCTCTGTTTTCTAGGGATTCCTGAGCAGAACATATATATCCAAATCCACATTAAGTTGGACATAGGTTGTAGGCTTACCATTCCAATAGTCAGATCAAGAAAGTGGTACTAAAGTTGTTTAAGTGAAGCAGGGGTTTGTTTGGTTGGTTTTGCTATGCCTTTGTAATACTTTACCTTATTTCTTTGTCATTGTGCTTGTAGGAAATGTTCCTTTTCTCCAAGAAATCTAGATAAATGCAGTTCTTCTTAAAAATGGAAAACAGTACTAATGCAACAGTAGTACTTCACTATGAAAGTAAAAACTAACATTCCAACTCAAACTCCAATTAACATTCCAAAAATAATAGAATTCACAACTTTTCAGTTGCAATGCCTTAGTTATCTGTCCAAATTACTATTTAGCATACTATATTTTTAGTAGCACAAAGAGATTTTAATCTTAGCTGGTATTTTTCCTTTTTGTTAATTTTATCAGCTATCACTTAATCTTATAGGAAGTGTATTTTTTTTTTAAACTTTGGGTTGGATATAGTATCTTGATTTAACAATGACATCTGTGGATTAAGTGTTCAAAGAAGAAAGCTTAGGTATTATCCAAAGTCTTATGAGATTAAAGTTAAATTCCATTGACACACATTCTAATGTTTGCTTTGTGTTGATAATTAAGACTATTGAGTATGAATTTTTTATTATGTAATAGGAGCATTTGGGTGTCTTTCCATTTTGAACTCCTGCCTGAAGGATGGAAGTATTGATTGTGATCATCTATTACCTGCAATACTGAAAATTATAATATCTTGGAAAAATGATAATGAGGACAGCTTTCTCTTTAGCTGGTGGGTGCAACTTTGAGATAATTTGAGTTTTTTTTTAATTTCTAAAACAAGAGTTAAAAAATACAGACTAGTTATTAATTCAAACTAAATCAATCTGTACAGCTGCCATCTACTGCTCTAATATTACATATTTAAGCTTTTGTAGAACCCTTGGTTTAATATACCTGCTGTTAGGTATTAAATAACTCATACAGCAAAAAATTATCTGGATGTTTGAAGGCTGGGAAACTAAGGAGCTTTTTAAATGCTTTTGCAAGATGCCAGCTGTTTTCAAATGCATTCAGAACCAACCAACTTTTGTAGGTGTTGCTGGGTATTCAGATCCAAGTTCTGATTGCTTATTTTGACAGCAGGAAAAAAAATTGCATACCAGACTTGTTCTGGACACAAAATTCTGGACACAAAAATGTAATTTGAAAAGCTTCCAGCAAGGAGTGAAAATGCACTGAGATTTATTTGTTTTGACTGTAGTGATAAAAATCCAGGCAATGAAGTTTCAAAATAATCATAAAACTGTAGAGTGGTCTGGGTTGGAACCCAGACCTTAAAAAGCTCATCCAGTTCCACTCCCTGTCATGGGCAGGAACACCTTCCACTAGACCAGCTTGCTCCAAGCCCTGTCCAACCTGGCCTTGGACACTTCCAGGAGTGGAGCAGTCACAGCTTCTCTGGCAGCATGTGCCCAGGCCTCACCTCTCACACAGGGAAGAATTTCTAAATAGTCTAAACCTATAATGCACAATATTTGGACGCTTGAGGGCTGATGTTTTTTCCTAAGTTAGTACCTTAAGATGTTTATTTTTCTTGCATTGATTTAATTAAAATTGCTAAATTTCATAGTTTATATAAGTATATTACTTGCACAAATGTGTACATTTTACAAATTTGTGAATCTGTAATTTAGGAGTCTTATTTAGACTTACAGCTAATGTAGCACTCTACCTTTGAAAGACAGAGTATCAAAAGCACATAGGGCAGAGTGTGGTGGTGCCAGACAAATTTGTCCTGTGAGGAGAAGTGAAGGCAAGAACGTAAATACTCATGTCCACATCATGAAGCTATATCAGCTTTTTGGTAATTTTATTACAGCAATCTGAGAGAAACAAGTGCTCAGTTGCTCGGTTTCAACATTGAGATGATGCGTTACCTTCCCTTGTTGCTGAAATATTCCACAGCTCCTTTGGCTGATAATGAGTGGGACTTTTTGATGTGCTCCATGCTGGCTTGGTTGGAGGTAATGTGGAAGCATCTTCACTTTTGATGTACTTACCTTTTTGATTATTCCCTGCATTTGGCAAGGATACTGTAATCACAGCATACCAAATACTTGACACAATGTTAAAAAGAAGTGCACAAAATCCTGTTTATGTTGGACTTTGGACAAAGGTCATATGTGGTTTAAAAGCACAAGCAATACTCTCCTATTTCTTTTTGTGTATGGAGAGGAAATGAGCTCATCTTCAAGTAATATGATATTTAATAATGGCATTGATAATTGGAGAATAATTTTGAAATACGTCTGCTGTAGGTCTCTGTGTTGAAAAGTAATATTGCTTTAAGGCACAGTCTAAAATAATACATCAAAATTAACTGAATAAAAAGCAGTATCTGCATTTCAGTATCTAACTGATTACATGAAACATCTAAGTTATATCCTAATGCTGTTACGAAACAGGTCAGTATGAGTAGTCAGCTGACTACTTCCTGATAAGTCAAATAGAAATACAGAATCTCTCACTCTCCTATCCACTTAGAAGGGCAGGCTGGAAACTTCATATGACTTTTCTTGGTCTCAGGATTAACCTTACCTATACTATATGTGCCTCAGAACTATATATTTTATTTAAAAACAATCAACAAACTTATAAGAAAATCTTGTTGTGTAGACGAAGTACTTGGGAATATTTTTAGTTGATTTTCCTTTTTGAGGACAAAAATGAAAAGAAGCAGATGCATGGACGAGAGAAAATATTCTCCTGACAGCCACTTCAGTAATTTCCAGTTTTAGCATATTGTCAATTGAATTTTCTTTCTGTCATTATAAAGAAGGTTATATAATGGAAACAATCCATGGTTTTAAATGTTGGTGAGACTTGAAAATTCATTTCAGTCTTACTAAAGTACAAAGTCTGTTTTTAAACACATCTCCCTGCCCCAAAATAATTTTGAAATAATCCTTGCAATTGAATCTTCTTTGAAATTACACTTTCTGGTGTAGACAGGGAATGTGAAGCATATTTTAAAGCAGGTTTATGGTTAAGGCATCTTCCTCTGTGTTTATTTCCTCCTAGACAACAAGTGAAAGCCACTTGCTTTATCATGTCCCGCTTGTGCAGATTTTTGCTTGTGTCAGTTGTGACTTGGCATCCGCCCTTAGTGCTTACTTTGAGGCTGCGGCTCCTGATACTACTGCAAATCTTCCTAAGAACTTGGTCAGTGAATGGAAAGAATTCTTTTCTGATGGAATTCACAATTTGCTGTTACCTTTGTTGGTGAAAATCACAGGCAAGTATATGACAAGGGGATAACAGCCCTGAAATAGAACTGAACAGGCCATATTTTTGAATTTATAGAAATATTATGTCAATATAGTTTATAACAACTCAGGTTTTTTAACACTTACATGCTAATTAGCAAAGTAATTGCACTTAACATAGGTATTGTTAAGATTAGATGGAACCTGCTAAGTGCAGTCATGAGTTGTTTCCAGGGGAGTGTATTTACGGTGTTATCCACATGTTCTGCATCACAGCTTGTCTTCTTTTAAATAGGAGAAACCAAAAATGCATCAGAAGGCTCTTTTCAGAACTCTGTGTTAACATCTTTGGGTGAAGCTCTAACTTACATCTCAAAGGACCAGTTGCTAAACCATAAGCTGCCACCAAAGTTTGTTGCAGGCCAGAAGACAAATCTTCCAGATAAACTCCAGACTCTACTGAACACACTCTCCCCATTGTTGCTTTTCTGGGCTCGACCTGTACAGGTTTCTGTCTACCATATGCTGCATAAGTAAGAAGCAAGAAATTTCCACTCCCATCACTTCTTGACACCCCTGCCCCTTTTTTTTAAAATGTGCTACAGAATATGCACTTGTAGCATGTTCCGCTATGGGAGAAAATCCTTAACTGGGCAATCTGTGGGTTTTTTTGAGGACACTGTATAAAGCTATGAATGCTAAAGTTAATTGTATTAGTAGACTTAATAATTATAAAGGTATTTATTTTTAGCCCTTATTTTAGCATGCATAGAATTCTAAAATATAAACTGAAATATTCCAGGTTTGATCTGGGCCTGATACTCCCATTAAATAGTATGACCTTTTTATTTTCACTAATTTGGGTAAGAAAGTGAATATAAATAGGTAGTATTCTTGTGAACTTCCTGGATATTTCTAATACCTAAAGAGACAATACAGAATTTGAAAAATAGTATGTGCATTTGACTCCCTAAAATGCAGAGTGCAAGGCAGATGGCTTAAGCCCGCTACCATTATCTTTCACTTATACTGAGGCATAAAGTTGCAATAGTTTTATTCTGATAGAGAATTTCATTTTAGCATGACTCGGGAAAAGTTAGAGGTCTAAAATAGAAGTGAGCAAGGAGACATGCTCGTTGGCTGTCACTCATGAGCCATCTTTGCAATGGTGACGCTTCTCTTAAAAGATTCTGTCTTCTTGTTAAGGAATAATTGCCATTATTTTATTGCCTGTTAGTAATACTGACATTGTTAAGCAAAGAAGTATGCATCCCATATATTAAAACAGTTTATTAAAAACTATTTAAAAATTAAGCCTGATTTCTTTTCCATGTTTCTATAGATTAATGGCTGAATTGCCTAAATATGATGATGAAGATCTCAAGTCCTATGGTGACGAAGAGGAGGAATTGGCATTGTGCGTATTTTTTCTCTCACTTTTTAGAAGACTGTTTTCTGTATTTTTAAAATGTGTTATAAGATTGAAATTTGCAGCAGAGTAGTTGTCAGCCAGAAAGATGTTAAAGAAGTTACATGGCTATGACAACAGGGTTATAAATATTTAAAATATTAAATGTTTTGGTTCTATCTGCCTTTGTGCTGAAACTGGAGACAGCATTTGCAGTTGTTCTTAGGTGCAGTTACTGGACTAAATGCCATGTATATGCTTTATATTGGAAAATCTTGGCAGATTTTCACTTGTATTCAGAATGTGTCCATCTGCACTGGTAACTTCAGTTACTTGAAGCTGAATAAAATTACCCTGTGTGTTTTATATAGCTTGAATCCAGTGAAGTCTATGATTTGAAGAGGTAATGTAACTGGTTAAAATTCCTTTTAACCGCAGCCCAATGATTAATATCTTTCCTAACTGCAGAGCTGCAAAAGGCTTTCTAACCCAGAGCCAACAGTGATTAAGAGATCATTGTTCAGTTGCTCCTTTGTTGGTGTGACTCCAGAGAAAGCAAGCAAAGCAGCTATCCATGGTGTAGGTTAAATCAGCTCAGCCATAGACCACTTCCAGATAAAGTGATCAGAATTCAGTTTAAATTTGTCTTCTAAGAAAGTAAAAACACCAACTATGCCTTTCAGGAAAAAAAATTAAAAGAGAGTAAATTTTCCTGTAATAAAAGGCTCATTTTACGTTCTGCATGCATGGCTTTACTTTCATGACTTTATAGAAAGGCTATGAACATTCTAGGAAGGCTAAACTCAGTTCATGCTGTACTGAAGATTTGAGTTTACTATTCCAGATAACATTTTTCCATAGATCACCTCCAGCAGCTCTTATGTCTATCCTGGCCACTCAAGAACTCTTGCTAGAAAACATCCTGGAATGCATTCCGGTTGGAGAATTTGCAGTTATTCAGCCGCTGAGCGATGAGTTCTGCCTTGTTCTAGGATATCTTCTCACTTGGAAGTTAACATTAGCTTTCTTTAAAGCAGCTTCTTCTCAGGTATATATTCAGAGTCTTTTCTTTTTAGCTGAATTTCTTAACCTACTTGTTTAATTTCAGTCTTGAAGTTTTATCCAGCCTTTTTATTCTTTTAATTATGTAACTTCTTATGCCTTGTTTTTGTGAAATTAGTGAAATTCTGAAAGCATCAATAGACTTAATTTTCTGCACTACTGTTGTTGAGGATGGTAAAATTAGAGCAATGAAGAATTAACATTGATTAAAAGATGACTCTTTCTTGCATTTTCAACAAGCTTGGGACATATTATGGTCTTCCAATATTTCAGAATGGTGCAGAGAACTAACCGGGTCTTCTAAACACTAGTTCTGAATCACACTGTTGCTCTTCCTCCCTGCAAGGACATATTTGTATTATTTACAGAGTAAGCTGTATTTACTGTGTTTTGTTTTTTTTGTGAATTTTTTTTAATACTACCAGCTGCGAGTTCTCTACTCACAATACCTTAGAAGAACTAAAAGCCTGAATAAACTGCTTTATCACTTGTTCAGGCTTATGCCTGAAAACCCTGTCTTTTCTGGGCCAACTTCAGAAGTTCCAAATAAGGACACAAAAACCTTCTTTACTGAAGAGCTTCATTTAGATGTCAAAGGTTAGTAAAAATTGTATTTGTACATTTGAGAGAGTTGTTATATTTAAATATACTTTTTTTTCTTAAAATACTTATTTAAAAAATATTACCTGTAAAACAGATACACAGAGAGACAAATTCATACATGTATTTAAAAATCTTTGGTGAACACTCCCCATTTGAAACTTAACCAAAGTTGACATGTTTATCAGAAAAGTCAAGAAAAACAAAAAACAGGAATACATTGCTACTATTGAATTCTGAATGTCAAGATTCAAAAACACTAGAAATGTGTGATCTGTTCTGGGACCATTGCTTCTAAATATATGTATATTTTTAATACTAGATAGAGTTTCTGTATTTTCTTGTATTTCAATATATAAATTCAAAAGATTTAAAAATGTTTTAATACATGTTTTTAAATGTTTGAGATGTTAAACTGTGTGTTGTCTTTTTCATGGTGTTCAGAAGACCCAGTTAATCAATGATGATGAGAGAAGATATGCTGCTTTTTTTAGCTGAGAAACATGAAAAAGAGAACTAGTTTTTAAAGTCCCTTCATTGAAATTTTTATTTTATGTACCGGTGTAGGTATAAGCAAGGAAATGGAGTTTCCATTTCTTACTTTTTTGCTTGGACATCACTGTATGTTGCAGAACAGTTTATATGGATGACCGTAAGAAAGAATTACTAACGTGACATTGCAAGGGAAAGATTTCCCTTATCTCATCATATAATCATTAAGGTGGAATAGACCCCTGGGATCATCCAAGTTCACCCTTTGGCTGAACACCACTGTGTCCCCTAAACTGTATCACAAAGTGCCCCATCTGCTTTTGTTTTGAACACCTCCAGGGATGGCGACTCCATCACTTCCCTGGGCAGGTTGTTCCAATGCTTATCCACTCCTTCAGCAAAGAATTTTTTCTTAATATCCAATCCAAACCTCTGTTGGTGGAACTTGAGGCCATTTCTGTACATGCCTGCAAAGCTCAGTTGTCCTCCAAACACCTATTGTTTGTTCGCTCCAAAGTGAGTGTTTTGTGATTTCTACAATATAAAATTATTGTTGATTTATGATGTCCTCCTGGAGTTAAATCTCTAAATTAGAAAGTGAATTCCAAGGTGTGAAGTGCCAGGCTGAGGAACACAGAAACCAGCCTGGTGAAGAAGGACTGAGTCAAACAAGCCCGTAGAATAGCAGTAATAGGAACGTGTACATGAATTCCAGTTACCACAGTTATATTGGGATCAGAACTTTTGTATGTGGTGAGGAGGCACCAACATCCATGACTAATGTTTTAAGAGTATTTCAACACCTTTTATTTCCCTCTCAGGGACAGGGGTGCTGTCATCCCAGATCCCACACTTAGCCTGCTCTGTGTACCATATAACACTGAAAGACCTGCCAGCCATGGTGAGGCTGTGGTGGAATAGCTGTGAGAAACGTGTCTTCAATGTTGTGGATAAATTCACAAGCAAATATGTCAGCAGTGTGCTCTCCTCCCAGGAAATATCTTCTGTTCAGACTAGCACACAGCTATTTAATGGCATGACAGTGAGTAACACTTGTTCTCCTTTCTTTTTATTTACTTGAGTTTTTTGCAAACATTTAAAGAAATTTTACTACTCAGAGCCAGACTGTGGTTCTGAGTGTTTTATATGATTGCATTTTTGTTCTAAATGACTGATGAAACAATTTTTCTTGGTATCAATATATTATGTTGATGTTTATTAATATTCTGCTTGAAAAAAATGAAAGAATGGGTTTTAGGATGTGGAGGAAGTTGAGGAAGTAAGTGGAAGGGACTGCTATCTATATACTACTTTGTTTTTAAAAAATGTAATCAATCAGTAGATTGAAAACTGGCTGGTGTTTTCTTTTTAGTTTGCCAAGATACTACCAGATTTTTGTGTTCTTTGAAAAGAAGATCTTACCTGATCTAAGAAAAAATTTTAATGTGCATAGTAATGTATTTATAGTTTTATATGTATATATGTGTGTGTGTATATATACATGTACACAAAGACTAGAGATGTGACACTTTTTAATACATGTATTTTTTTCACAGGTGAAAGCTCGGTCTGCAGCACGAGAAGTCATTGCAACCTATTCTGTTGATGATATATTTATTGAACTAATAATACAGCTTCCATCAAATTATCCACTGGGATCCATTACAGTTGAGAGTGGAAAGAGGGTTGGTGTGGCTGTGCAGCAGTGGCGCAATTGGATGCTACAGTTAAGCACATATCTTACACATCAGGTGAATTTAAAGAAACCTCCTAGTTTTGAAAACTTAAAAAGATTTATAGCAGAAAAATATTTTCAGTAATGCAGTGTTGTATAGATCGGTGTAACAGATCTCATCAGTAGATCACAAAGGCCTTCATAGAAGTGGGTTACTCTTTACCATCTGCCTTTCTGCAGATACAGAAACAGATGCATTATGATCAGCCTTCTAGGTCCTGTTAAATCCAGAGCAAGTTGAATATTTAGATCTCTTGAGACATGGGCCAGTGTTTGCCCTGTGTAGCAGTGCCGTCTCAACTATAATTTGAAAAAAACCACAAACAAACAACCAACAACAAGAAAAATCAAACCCAAAAACCCAGTCCATGGAATTCTCTGAAAGACTGGATGGTTGTTGAAGTTGCATCGTCTGTGGTTAGAACAAAACAAAGCAGTGACTGAAAATTTCAAAGTCCCCTTCTAAGTGCTCCTGAGCACTCTTCTTGCTCTGATGAATACTACATTTCTGCAGATAAGACTATCATAAATTATCCACTGCATGTATTGCATGTAATTTCAGATTATAAATACTTCAGGCTTTGTTTCCTTCATGTTTTTATGAATACAACAGGAATAGTCCAAACAAATTCTGCAGTATTAACAGCTCTTTTCCCTCTGTTAGAATGGAAGTATTATGGAAGGCTTATCTTTGTGGAAAAATAATGTGGATAAACGTTTTGAAGGCGTTGAAGATTGTATGATCTGTTTTTCAGTCATTCATGGTTCAAACTATTCTCTTCCCAAAAAAGCTTGCAGAACATGCAAGAAGAAGTTTCATTCAGCTTGCTTGGTAAGTACCTGGAGTAAATATTTTTTAAAAGACAAAATAACATAGAATTATAGAGTGGTTCAGGTTGGAAGGGACCTTAAAGCTCATTCAGTTCCAGCCCCCTGCTGTGGGCACAAACACCTTCCATTAGACCAGGTTACTCCAAGCTCCATCCAGCCTGGCTATCCATATACTTTAAACCAGAAACTTCTATTGTAGTACCATCAATTTTCGACTTTGTCATTGGAGTATCTGGGATTACCTGAACTCATAAATTATTTCTGTGGATTTTGTACTAAAATGTAAGGGCAGGTAATGAAAGAGGAGCTGTTACACAGTGTGTGTCTAATATGTGTATGTACAAATAAATGTGTATATATACACATGCGTACATGTATGAGTGAAAAGGGTTTTTTACTGTTTCTTTTTGAGTTTTTTTTAAAGTATAGTTAATGTTTTGATAGTTATATTCACAGAATCACAGAATTAACTAGGTTAGAAAACACGTTTGAGATCATTGAGTCCAGCCTATGACCTCAGACCACCTTGTCAGTTGGACCGTGGCACTAAGTGCCACATCCAGTCTTTTCTTAAACATCTCCAGGGACAGTGACTCTACCACCTCCCTGGGCAGCCCATTCCAATGCCCAGTCACTCTTTTTGTGAAGAACTTCCTAATGTCCAGTTTAAACATTCCCTGGCACAGTTTAACAACACAGATCCCTGGCAAATAATGGTTATTATTGGTGATGTACCAGTGTTTCTGTTGCTTAGCTTGCCTTTGTATATTAAACAGCTGTGTTTCTCTTTTTCAGTACAAATGGTTCTCATCTAGCAACAAATCCACCTGTCCACTCTGTCGAGAGACATTCTTGTGAAACAAAATGGTCTTCTTTCTGTGAGCTAAATAGCAAATGAAGAGCAGGCAATAAACTGTATGTTGAAAGAAGCTAACTATTTGGAAATAATGTCAGTTACTTAAAATTCTTCACTAGTGGAATATGATACATATTTACCTCTGGACTGTTTTTTTGTAAGTTTGCAGATTCTTCTTTGATATAAAGAAATATATAACAATAATTTATTTTAATTGGTATATTTTTAAGATACATTAAAAATTTCAGAAATAATGCAGAGTTACGTCTGTAAAGTGGTGTTTAAGCCACAGCATTGTTGATTAAAACCTCTTATTTTAGGCATATTCTATCATGGTGTTATGTAATGAACCCAGATGATACCTCTTAATATAACAGCTGAATATAACATAGGTGGTATAAAGACTTGATTTTTGATTATAATGCATTCATAATAGTCCCTTTTATTGGGGAAAAAAGAATATTGTTGCTGTTAGACATTAAGGCATGAAACTGTAGTGATAATCTGTTAAAGCATAAAATTTAAACATAGCCTGTTCTAATAAACTGAACTTTCACCTTTCAAAGTTTCTTTTTCCCAAAACTCCTCAGCCATCCATTAGCCTAAAATCATGAAAACCCAGAAGCCCAACTAAGTAGAGAGAGCACAATCGTTCCTGCATGACAATGAATGACACCATCTATTTATTGCTCATTGGCTTTTAAAGGGAAGGCAGACACACTGATCAATCCTTGTTTGTCTTCATGTGCTGAAAGATTGGCTATCATTGAATGTCCACTGTAATTCCACTGTTCTAGAATAATAAGGACTCTTAAGTGAACATGCAGATGTATCAGAATTTCATAGCCTTCAACTATACATTTTTTTCATGCCTTTTTTTTTAACAGTGGTAGCATACTAGTATATTCCAACTTGGACTAATATATTCCAGCTTGGATGGTGGTGGGTTTCTTTGACAAGTCAATAAAAGTGGGGAATAAATTAAATTTTGTCAATCTCTGTAGTCTCTGGATTGCTGTCTCTTCCTATGTGTGATAAGCTTTTAGAAATTGTCAGATAAATTGTCAGATTTTGAGTTTGTAGCGTGCTCAATTTGCTGTACCTCAACAGCTATTTTTGAAGATTTTTGGCTCTTGATAACTGGTCTGTGTTTTTAACAGGTAGAGCTAGGCTTCCAGAGGAGAAATTCCTTGACCTTTTGTTTTGAGTAGGAGAGGATGGAAAGGATTTAAAATTGGCATTGAAAAGGTCTTAACTGCAAAGACAGAGTAGGGAACAAGCTGTATTGTTTCATAGTTACTGATGCTAAAACTCCAGCATTGCCTCTATGGCATCACTTTGGTTATTCTAAATTACTTATTTGCAAGGTCAGTAACTGCTCTGAAGGCAGATACCTTTTCATGGATGAGTATTCTTCATCTAGATTACTCCATAGCAGTATCCTTCTTGTAGAATGGAATAAAAGGGAACACAGTTACCATGCTACTGCCCAGAAGATTTCAGGACACTAATAGCATGCCTTGAATCATAGAATTGTTAAGGTTGGAAAAGATCTTTAAGGTCCTCAAGTCCAACCATCAACCCAGCACCACCTCCATGTTCACTATTAAAAGTGTCCTCAAGTGCTGTATCTACATGGATTTTGAACACTTCCAGGAATAGTGACTGAGCTACTTCCCTGAGAAGCCTGTTCCAAAGCTTGACAACCCTTTTTTTGTAATACCTAATCTAAAGCTCCCCTGGCACTATTGGAAACTTGCGGCCATTTTCTCTTGTCCTGCCCCTTGTTCTCTGGGAGCAGAGCAGTTTCCTCATTCACCCTGTGCACTCGATATATGACTGAAAAGAGCCAGTACTAGGTTAAATCATGCAGTGAAGCCACACAATCACAACAGTGCAGGAAAGGAAACAAACAGGCTCAGGACCCATTCTGTGGGAGAGGTGCAGCACCTGCACAGCCTCCCTAAGACATGGTCCAAGGACCTCCAATTTATATTACAGAATTTCCTATGATTTGTCTTTCTTTCGATATTTTTGCATCAAATATTCTGTACAGGTATAGTCACACAGGAAGCCCAAAGAACACAAACAAAACTGTACAGATCCCAAATCCACAAACCAATGTAGAAGGAAAATAGTGAAATCTGTGGAACTGAAGGTCTGTTAATGCCAGCAAAGCACTGCTCTTCAGTGCAATCTCTTCTTATAAGGGAGAGACGTGACTGGTTACTCCCTCCAAAGCAACCCACACAGCACACAAGCCTCTCAAAAGATGAGATGAAATGAGTGAGCGCCTAGACAGTAAACACATCATAGATTTGTGGTTGAAGTCTGAGAGGCAAAATAATTTTCTCTTATGCATCCAAAACAGTGCCTGTGTCAGTAAAACTATAGGATTATTGAATTTTGGTGGGTAGTAAGAAAATTGCCTATTTTCTAGTGTTTCTGGATTACAGGGAGGATAGTAAAGCTATTTAAGTTGTTAATACAAAGAAGTCTACTACCTAAATTTTACATCAGGAATTTAAACTGCATTTTTACACATTCTACAGAGGCTGAGAACCTTTGGGAAATGGCATTTCAAATTCATTTAATAATATATAAAAAAAATGTAGTAACTTGAAACTCCTTTGTCCATGCCTTATTCATTGACAATCACAGTTTTCTGGAGAAGTGGTAGCTTCGGTAGACCCTCCATTTTCTCAAGAAAATCACATTTAAAAGGCTGACTTCATGGTAGGAAAGCAAGGCACAAAAAGTCATGTAATTTGTGGTTGTAGTATGACTACCAGCTCCACAGCTGGGGACCTCACAGATACACACGATTGCCAACTACATTGCTCAGAGGCTGAAACTCCCTGTGACCTATCAGCTTCCTCTTCTCTGCAGTCTGAGAACAACCTTTACTAAAACAGTGGTCCTGCATTATATGCAAGTGATGGAAGTAGTAAGCATGGTTTGATGTTGGACACTGACTTGTCATGATGAAACAAAGGTAGAGCAGAAATGACTTCCAACACCCATGCAAGGCTCTCCTCTTCCAATGTGGTTTCTTTTCTTTCTTAGAGGGGTTACAGAGCTCTAAGCCTACAAAAGAGAAATGAAACACAAACCAGAGATAAATCAGAAGTGTTAAACTACTCTGGCTGACCTCAAATTACAGAAGTGTTGCCAGGAAGCAAGCTCAGAATATAAGTGAACAAAAACAGTGAAGAGAAAAACTCTCCCCAAGACTCTGAAGAACTTAATGGTTTTTTTTGCAGCTGTCTTCCAAGGGTATAGCCCTTGCTGAAGTGCAAATTTCCACTGATATGTGCAAGCGGAAGTGCAGGTTTCCACTGATGAGTGCAAGCTGACCAGTGATCAGAGAGAGATGTTAATTGGTCCAGGTGGATGTGCAAGGCTTCTTCTCATCTTCTGAAGGTTTGCTTGCAGCACCTGCCTGTTGCCAAAAGGATATCTGGCATCAGAAGTAGCACTGCAGCAACTGTCACCAGCACAGTAGGCCCTGGAAATTTTTTTCCCTAGTAAAAATGTGAAGAAACATAAATCATCCCCTTCCATAGACTTTGCAACGCATTTCTCAGCAGGTTTTGCAAAGAAAAAGTACCCATTTTGCATCTAGGAAATGTGAATGCTAAGTGCTTGGAAATCAGACACTTCCTGGCTAACAGTTCCAGTACTGAAAGGGTACTGCCTTCCCAAAATCCATATGCACACATTTTTTACTAAATTTGCTGCATCTGCTTGGTAAAGAGCAGCCCACCTAGGGCTGTTTAACATCATAGAAGATGTCACTTGGATGGAGCACTCTGGCCACCCCTTTGTCTGGCCTGCACTTTAACTGGGGTCACTGAAGATACACTGGGTTGCTCCAGGCTGGGTAGTTTTTATCATTCCACCTTTCCTATCTGCACAATGAATGGAGTGGCATTATGACTGCAGAGTAAAATGAAGAGAATGAAGGCTGTGAAGACCAGAATGATCCAGGAAAAGGATCCAGGACAAGATCATTCAGGATAAGACTGAAGCCACCTTAGACCTTTCACTAACTTACTTCTAAAGATCTTTAGTGATGGTTTTGGTCATTCAAAACCATCTATGCCAGTGTCTTACAATCACTACCAATAGAGACTTTTCCTACAGGTTTATTGTGAGTTTTTTTTTAGACTTAAAGCTATTGTTTCTTACTCTGCTTGAAGTAGACACAGAGAACATTTATTCTCATCCTCTTTACAGGTTTGCATTAATAGTTGAAACTTTGCATCTCATAGTAGACTAAATGACCTCGAACCTTTCAATTCTTCTGACTAGCAGTCTTACTTGCTGTTCTCTCTGCTCTTTTGAATTGGTTGACATCTTTCTTGAAGCACAATGCCCGAAAAATTCGACTCACTACCTTTTAAGATCCTATTTCTCTGAATTAGCAAATATAGTTCTCAATTCCTTAGTTTCTTTACAGGGAAGAAGAAAATCCAGTGGTGCCCTGTGATAGGTAAAAGACTCTGAAAGGTGAAGGCATAGTTCTGGAAAGACCATGATTGTTTCAGAAAATGTACAGGTCCTTTGTAATAGACCTTCACCCTAATATTAGAAAAGCAATTTTAAGGCCATAATGTCAAGGGAAACACGGATTGTGAAAATGCTTTACACCACTAGAAATGAATTTTCAAATTATATGCATTTATTTTTCCAGGAGTTGTGACAATCTTGGGCCTGGACACACCTGCCAACACCTACTTCAAAGACTGTGGAAAGAGGAGCTAGGAATGTAACTTCTTCCTTCCTTCCCCTGCAGAGATGACATAATATACTTTTACCTTAAAAAACAGAGAAATGCATACTGATTAGGCCAAATGTATAACTGAGCTTTTTCAGTGGTGACTTGGCTCGCAAAGTAGTGAAAATAGTGAAATCTGTGGAACTGAAGGTCTGTTAATGCCAGCAAAGCACTGCTCTTCACTGCAATATTTTCTTGCAAGGGAGAGACATGACTGGTTACTCCCTCCAAAGCAACCCACACAGCACACAAGCCTCTCAAAAGATGAGATGAAATGAGTGAGTGCTTAGACAGTAAAACACATCTGCTACAAGCTCTGTGGTTTGGGGCCACAAGAATTCTTTGCAAACCCCATTCCAACAGAACTGATTGAATCACGTGCTTTGACATGAATCCTGAAGACAGACCACAAAGAAATTTAGCTTAGAACTTTTGAAAACTTACCTAAAATCTGTAAAAGCTATCTGGCAAACATGGTCCTACTAGATACACAGGGTGCAGAAGCATAGTTACGAGTGGCTCATTAATTCTGGGGACTCTGCACTGCCTGGCTAGACACTACAGCAGCCACAGCCACCTTGGCCACTTAGTAGGTGAGAGGGAGATGGCTCTTGTCCCCTTGGTTCAAAACAACCACTACCAGTAGACAGTGCACTTCTTTGCCAGAAAATGGGTGAGGAGCATAGCACCTTAACCCATCAAGACTACCTGCTGCTGTGTTCATAGCCACTCATCCCTCATTCTGTCCACAATAATGCACATCCTCTCCATGTCCCTGAGAGTGTGTTAATCGATTATCTGTGGCTTGAACAGATAGATGGCAGACCCTACTTGGGGGCTGATGTTTTATCCCCACCCCAGAGAAAGACCCCCAATGTCTCCTGCCTGCCCTGCTCCTGGCTGAGAGGTGGGACAGGTCCTGGCTGCCAGACCCAGTCTGATGCTCCAGGCTAACCCTGGCCCTATTGAAACCTGACACAGAGAGAGAAATCACCTGTCATCCCACTTCACTGTGCTGTTAGATACACTCCAGTTTCTCTGGGTGGGGGATGGGAAAGGATCTAAATAAAAAAGACAAAGTAATCTCCTGTTTTTACTTTATCTGATTACTGTGGAAAGTAAGGTGGAAAGTACCAGGCTTTTAAAGCAGACTGATGCCTTTAATTTTCTACTTGCATGGAAATTTTGGATGAATGTGTCAAAACATCCTACTTCCTCTGGGAAATGTTTTTACTAAAAAAACCCTGATAATCTGAATCTGCTTGCAGACAAAAGAACAACTCTGAAGTTGACACTTAAAATATATTCAATGTAGCAAAAGTGTACAGAGAGAACAACGTGTACAATTCCCACAGGTGCAGGAATTAGTGAACTGTCAGACCAGTGCACTCACCTGCATTGCTCTTGTAACAGATGTCAACGTCTGAGTTGACCATCCTAATCTAAATTATTCCCAAATAGTTAAGTGATGGTAAAGTCTCACGAAAAGAGTGGAAACAGATGTCAAATACCAAGGAAGGCCACACGACAGGGTTGCCTACACCAGGAAATTTTGGCCCAGTACATGTCAGAATTTTATCTGTCTGTTGCTATGGGGGAATGGCTGGTACAACATCCGTGGCCAGGCTGACCACATCAAGGTGTTCGAGCCTGGAGGGTGCTGTTCCACCCAGCCCAGTAGCACCAAGGACAAAAAAAAACCCGGGCTGTGATTCCACCATCCTCCACTTCAGTCCTGGCCAAACCCCAACTTAGTTATTCAGGAAACACCAAAGGTAAAACCTTAAAGCCCTTTCCAGCCTAGACAAAGTCACAATGAGTGACCAAAGCCTCTGCCACTTGGCCATCCTCTGAAGGGAAGAAAGAAGAATGGGCAGAGCAGAGCGGGCGGGGAGGATGGAGGTGACTTGGCTGTGCAGGGGCAGAGCCCGCCTCTCAGTGTTCCCTCCCCTGGGCATGCAGCACCCTCCCTCCCTTCTGACGAGGGTTTTAAAGCTGTGAGCTGTGGGGCCCAGGACTGGTGCTTTGGCACGCCACTAGATGGCACGAAATGGCAAGGGTTGAGCATCAGCTGTGCATTCTTCCCTGTGAGAGAGTCCCATCATGCTCCCCCAGCTGGAGCCAAGCCTGCAGAACGGTTCTCCTAACTTCACTTGAGCACATCAGAGCACAGGCACAACCTCTCTACACGCGAATTAATTTCTTCTTTTTATTTTCATGTGATACTTTGGGTGTTCTTTGGCATTGCTTTGTCATTTTGCAGTGCTTGAAGAAGTCATGGCACCTGTTTTGAGGTGCCACTGAACTGTGACACGATGGTGATGATGGTGGTGGTGGTGGTGATGCATGAACAGAGCCTGTTCACACTAGGGAAGAGCAGGTGCTTCTCTGTGGTTCTTTGTAAGACAGATTGACGTGCCACCAACTGAAAGTGGTTTTCATTGATTAAAAACAAGCCAAAGACCTTGCAGAGACCTTAAATTATATCCTTAAGTGCTGGCCCTTTTGCTCTTTTTTCCTGCAGTGTTATGTGTCTAGAGAGAAAATCCCACAAAACTGTTGAAATTTCAGGGCTAAACAGCTTTATTTTGAGCAGTTTTCAGCACTACCAGCTGAGGTACAATTTTTATTTGCATTTTTAGCCTGAACAACTCTTTGCTTAACCAAAGAACACCAATACCATTTTACTATATTTATCCCGTTTCAAGTATTTTCTCTAATTTTATGCTTTTTCATTACTCTGGTGTCAGTCAGAGGCATTATAATCCAAAAAGTTATATTCCAAGCAGAAATAAAACAAGATTCTGATTAACAATATCTCTGTCACCTCCTGTCTTTATGGACCCAGAGGAATCCCCTACAAGGATGAAAGTTGTTCCCTGTCTCATATCTTTCTTGAGGCCTGGATGTGCCTGGCCACATGAAGCCAAGGCAGGGAGCTGAACATCTTTTGTTTTGGTGACTCCAATCGCTACAGGTCCCAATTCCTGCTTGCAACCCGCTAATTGGCTGCCTTATTTGCAAGACTTGTTTCTACTTGGCTGTCCCAAATTAAATGTTAAAACTAATTGACTGCTTTAGATTCTATTAAAATAACATGTTTCTTTTGAGTTTAATTTCTCTGTATTTTCTACTCCCAGCCAGGTGTTTCTGGCAGATACAGTATTTCAAAAAAATGCTCATCTTTCCTCAGAGTTTCTTCCTCCTTCAGAAGGCAACTAAGCCAACATAAATAAAGTATTATTTACCACATGGGATGTAACCAAGCCTCTTAAACCTGACCTTGTCATCTTCTCCCTGGACCCCAGCTCTGGTGTGGGATTCATTCCACCTGTTGCAGACAGCTACAGTGGAATGTTGTTTCTAAGCCAGGCACCAAGAGGCTCCCTTGGGACTCATGGGAGAAAAATGAATCATACCCCACAAATTTATGTACATCATAGTTATGTGGGCATTGGATGAATAACCATATCATCACCACTTGATTCACTCCTTGATTGTGAAGGAAACCTTCCCATCCACAGAGCAGGGACCCAGTGAGCTTGCTTCACCAAGAACACATCTTACTTTGATCTGCTGTCATACTCTAATTCTGTCTTGTGCAAGCCTCCTTTCCAACTGCCATAGAAAACGTACACCTGGATCAGTTAAGGCAGGTCTAAGACTGAGATCTGCTCACCTGATCGGTATGCTTGGTCTGAGATCCCTTAGGTCTAGATCCAGGACTGAAGATCCTCAATCCATGTTAATTTGTGGGTGCCCTACAGCTGTTATGGGACAAAAACTGAGCAGAAAGCAAAGCTACCATGAAACAGAGCAGAAAGTACCTGTCTCAGCCATAATACAAAGGATTGGAAGTAACTGAAGCTACAGGGCTGATCTCAGGAGCTCAGAGCAGTGAGCAGGTAATAAGGAAGGTCCCAGTGCAAGAGCTGGCACCCACTGCTCTGCAGTGCAGGTGAACAGAGCTGCTGCCTTCCCCCTAACATCAAAGTCGCAGCAAAGGGAAATCCAGTATTTGTGTGCATAAGAAACTTCAGACCAGACCATGGGTTTCCTCCAATCCCTGTGGCATCTGAAGAAAGACACCAGATTTTTGGGTAAACAAGGAATTTTAGGGTGCTGCCTTCCCCTTCAGGGTGGGTTGTCACAGGGTCTGACATTAGTTTTCATATCAGATGAGTATAAAGGTTAGAGCTGGCAAGAGATTGAGTCTCAGTTTTCTCTTCTGCTGCACAGAAAAAGAATTGATTCAGCTTGTCCCGGCCATTTTCTGGGATAAACACCTTCTGAGGGCTCTTGGTAAATGAACCAAAGGGAAGAAAATTAATAATAAAAGAGGATTTTCTTAGCTTAATAGTCGTCTAAGCAGACAGCATTTGAGGGTAGCAGACATACCACACAGGCTGTTGCATCTAAAAGTATTAACCTCTTTCCATCATGGAAGAGGACAACTTCCTTAAAGTTTGTGGGGGCAGGAATGTTAAATATTCTGGCATGATTTACTGTGAGACCAGCTCTGTTAAAATCATTGAAAGGCAACCATTAGAAACCCTCATCCATCACTGTAGAGAGTAAAGGAAAACTAAAGACTAAATCCTGAACTACTACTTCTCCCTTTTTTCCTTAGCTAGAGACAGGGCTTCTAGAAGAACCATAGAGAGTGGTGTCCATGAAGTCAGGAGAACACCAGGCCAGCCATTGAGGATAATCTGTCTTTCATGAATTGCAGAAATGGAGGAGGGTAGACAGGGAAGAAAAGGAATTTTACTCAAGGTCCACCCAGCAGATCAGTGCAAGCATGGAAAGAGAAGCCAACCCTGTGTTTGACAGTGTGTACCTGGGATGTGAGTTGAAGAGGACTGCAGTATGGAAATTTCCTCACTGCCTTTACTGATCTGATCCTTATAAAATGCCTTACCCCAAGGACTGTCCCAGCAAGTACAGCTTTCCAAAGCCAGGAAATAGTTACTACACTTAAATACCACTTATGTCCCAAAGAACAGAAAACAAACATGACCTACTACAGGCCTCCAGAGAACTGTAATTTGCCCAAATCTGGGGAAGAGACTATTCAAAATCACTCCTGAATTTTAAAAAAAGATATCTAAAATTAATAACCCTAGAATTCTTACATTTCTTATTCTAAATAAATATCGTTTTGATAGCTGCTCTTTTTCTGTAAAAAGCTGTACCTTGGCTTCCTAGTTGCACAGGGTCAGATTTTCTTTAAGTTTTAATAATTTTTGTGCTTGTTTTGGCATTCTGAATAGTAGATAAACTCAATAGTAGATTACTCCGCTACTTAAATACAGATAGGCTTGTTTTAAAAATTGTGTATTGTCATAGGCAGTGTTTTGAGACAGTTCCTACTTTTGAAGTACACAGAATGTAAATATCTACTGGTTCTTCCACCATCACTTGAATGCCACTACTACACCAACAGTTCCATTATGGTTACCATGGAGAAAATTGCACATACTGAGAGGATATCTTGACCTTTGAGCATTTTTTTTTCTTACAGAGCTTCAGTCATTGGTGAGGGCAACTTAGACATCCACATCCCCAAAGAAAAAGGTTGGCAGGTAGTCAGAAACATTCATTTAGAGATGACTTTTGCAATCAGCCCAGCTAAAAATACTCATCCCCCATCCACACATTGCATTTGGGCCCCCTTAGCTTATGCCTGCTGGTTGTTAGAAAGCAAAGGCAGCAGTGTTTTATGGGGCCACCTCAGGCAGTGTCCCTGAAGTAAGGACAGGTAAAGCTCACAGAAGACTTGGGAGCTCTCATTAGGTTATCTGACCTGGCACACAGCTCTGGTGCAGGTTTTGATTTACTCCAAACTCACTCAGGGGTCACAAAACCCATGGAAAGAAGTGAAGCTGCCTACTTTGACAATACAGGAGGCAGCCTTAGAGCAGATGGGAGCAATAGGCCCCTGGCAGGTTTTCCAAAGGAAACAGATCTGAATGACGAAGTTCTGGTTTTCTTCTTAAAAACGGTGACTGTGTTGTGACCCTCTCCAGACCGGAAAGTCTACGATAAGGAGAAATAAACAATGTTAGTTCCTTCTGAGACTGTCCAGAGCTTGCAAGATTTTTTGGAATAATGAGCAGGCACAACACAGCTTTTCAGAGGCCAAACAGAGGTTTTAATGTCCTGCCTTAAAAAAAAAAAAAAAAAATTCTCCTACAATATAATCTTTGTTTTCCCTACATTTATTGCAAATGCAATTTTGTTCCCAGCAGGTTATGTTTGTAGTGGATGAAGGACCATGATTAGGGTTTGATACATACAGAGCAACACCCTATAATTTTCATAGACACACAGGTGTCTGTGTCACTTCATAATTTCTTTGCTATGTCTAGGCCACAGGCTCAGTCTTTGTCAACAGCCACAAAAAGAGAAGGGAGGTACAGACGGGTGAGTGGCCCCAGCAAGGCAGGAAGGGGTCATCATGGGCACAGCCAGGCCACAGCCACGTGTCACCCATCTGGAATTCTATGTTTGGACTGGTAATGTGCCAAACTGGCTCCAACCACTTTAGGAGGGGAAAAGAAATGTTTGGAATATATAATGTGTGTGAAACCAGTTTTTTTATCTAAAGAAACACAAAAGGTATTTGACAGCTCTATTTAGTTGTTTACACTGTGGCTTAGTTCAGTGGTACATACTTGTAATGTTTAATGCAGTCATCTTAAATGATCCCTTTACTGTTTTCCATAGGAAAGCTTTACAGAGTTTGCCTTTTCCTAAGTTCCCCAAAAATGTTGCTGAAAATGTTCAGAAAAAAGCCCCCAATGGCAAATACCATTTTTTGTCAGATTGGTTGTTTTGATTTATCAAAGAATAAAAAGTATTTCTGCAAGACTGTAAAATTTAATTTCCCCCTTGTCTGAATGGGTGGTTTATTATTTTCATTTGAAAATTCTGGTTTAATTCACATGTGGCTTTCTTTGACACCTACTAGAAATCAGCTAGCCTGTTACCATATCAGCTGCTGCTTCAGAAGTGGTTGTCTTGGTTAAGAAATGACAGAATGGGTTAAATACGCCTTTTCTGACAGGCTTAGAAATCTGCCATCTTTATACCTGCATCATTGTGAAATTGCTGTCTAACTCCATGATGATTCATATTCCTTAGAGAAAGAGAAGACAAAGGTTAGAAGCTCTTACAACCTGCTTGCAGGTTACTCATTTCCGGACTCTCTGCCAAGGCACAACGCCCACTGCCTCCAGGCACCCATGTAGTTCCTGAGGACTCTGCATATCCATTCCCTCCTATTCCTCAGCAGACAGGAGAAGGACCCAGGAAGATATGTGCCTCTGAAACACTGACACAGAACACTCAGAGCAGGGAAAGTCACTGAAAACACACCTCGAACATTGAAGTAGACCAGTGCTGTCTTGTCAGCAGATGTGGGACAGCCCCATGGGAAAAACGTAGGTTGAGGCTATGATCATTCACCCCACCCAAGGAGGCCACAGTAAGATAACATGCGTAAGCTTTTCGTTCTACAGTTTCATACCTTCAATTTACATAAGGGGATAACACTGTTTTCCCTATTATTCATCCTGTCACCGGGGCAACACATTTCATTTAGAAGCTCCTTTCCTTTTCATAATTCAAGGGCAGACGGTACTTCCTCTGTCATGTCTTTTCCATTCTTCATGCTTCAGTTAATGCAGAAGAGGAATTCACACCCCCTTTTCCTATGTTTTATTTGCTGCCCATTCCTTGGCAGGATCCTTGTTGCCAATTCCCATTAGACTTGCCAATAAAGTAACCAAAATCATGATTCATCCACTTAGAAAAAAGCATGATCTTTCCTGTTGCCCTCCATGAACTATTTTGTGACAGCACCCTGAGGGCAGCAGACTTCCTCTTCAGCTTCCAAACCCATATTTTGGGCCTCACTGAATATTTTGTGGCCAAATTCTGGTCCAAGCAAGTCCAGGAAATTAAATAAGTCACAGCCAAAACTAAATGCAGTTGCTTTCTACCTAACAACCAAGCTTGGTCATTTTGAGCACAATTTTCAGAAAGTCCCCTCTTCCCAGGTAATTTAACTACTTAAACATTTTTAGGTATTCAAGGGAGTTTTGCTTTTAAAACCCTCACTGCTTTAAATAGGGTATGGAAGAGAGGATCTCTTTGCTGATTTCATTCAGTTCCAGTCTAGGTCAGCCAAGAAATTCATATAATGAATTGGTTTTGGCCTTAAAAAATGCCAGCTAGTGAACTAAGAGCTGGGGAGAACTAGCAGGTGTTTTGCTAAATATGTTCAAGTAAATAGAAATGAAGAATTTATCCTGGACTCTACTAATTCAGCCAAGAAAAGGATATAAAGGCTTGCAGAACATTTCAGAAAGTTTTGATACACAAGTTTTGTTTAGTTTTAGTGAGGCTTTTCTATTTTCATGAAGAGCATTGCATCGCTGTTCCACATAACTTTGTTGGTCATCTTTACCGGGGACTGACATCTGTAAGATTGGATGGCTTCTTACAAGGTCAGTGTTGGGAGGTTGAGGGGTGTGGAATTTTTCCCCATTCCTGGCGCTAGGTTACTAATGGCTGGATACTTAAGGACTATTGACCTTTTTTGTGTAAGAGACAAAGAGTCAGCTTGGGCATGGTGAGGGGAGGCGAGATTGGTGACCCTGATAAGACATGCTAGACCACCGGGAATGGCACAGGACAGCAGAGGGGAATTGTGGATCTTCTCAGCTGCCAGCTGCAGGAAGATCTTTGGATCGGTGCCATTTTTCCTTCTCCTTGGTGAGCGAGCTTTTCATTTGGGAAAAAGGGTGCGCTTCTGCAGTGTACACCTCCTCGGCTGTGCTAGCAGCTTCTACGGAAGGGGCCCGGTGGCCGCCGCCCTGCGTTTTCCCTGCCAGAGCGGATTGAGGAGTCCCTGCCACCTTTTGCCTGCGAGCCCGGGTGATCCCGTCTCTGCCGCCCCTGCTCCCTGCTCTGAGCTCTCTGTGTCCGGCTGCTGCACGCCCGCCATTGCCCTGCCCGCCCCGCCGGCCCCCGGATCCACCGCCATGGCCGTGTAACACAGAGCTGACCGCGCCACAGCGCCCCCTGCAGCTGCGCGGGAGTCATCGCACCCGCCCTGCCCGGCCGGGAGCCCGACAGCGCCCCTGCCGGCTGGGACCGGAACTGCACCCAACGGGAAAAGCGCTTGGCAGCCCAGAGACTTCTGTCACCGCATCTTCTGGTTTTTGTTGGTTTGTTTGTTATTGCTACTGTTGTTGTTGATTGTTTGCCTGGCTGTAGATACTAGTAAAGAACTGTTATTCCTTTCCCTGTATCTTTGCCTGAAAGCCCTTGATTCCAAAGTTCTAATAATTTGGAGGGGAGAGGGTTCACATTTGGTGTTCCTAAGGGAGGTTCCCACCTTCGTTAGCAGACACCTGTCTTCAAACCGCGACAGTCAGAGTGGCAGGTTTCACATGGGGCAGCCCAAGTATGCATTCTTTGTGGCCCTTCAAGACTGAACATATCACCAATCTCATCTGAGCATCACAAAAATAATATTTTAATAACATAAATATGTCAGGTCAACATACTTCTAGGTAATAGACAAGAAAATTCTCCTGAGCTGAGCTGAAGCAAGGACAAAGAAATCATAGAATGACTTGGGTTGGAAGGGACCTTACAGATAATCTGGTTCCAACCTCTCTGCCATGGGCACAGACACCTTCCACCAGAGCAGGTTGCTCAATGCCCCGTCCAACCTGGCCTTGAACACTTCTGGGGGTGGGGCATACACAACCTGTTCCAGAGCCTCCCCATGCTCACAGTAAAGAATTTCTTCCTAATATCTAATCTAAACATACCCTCTTACAGTTCAGAGCCATTATCCCTTGTGTTATCACTACCTGCCATTATAAAACAGCCCTCTCCAACTTTCTTGCAGGCTCACATTCAGGTACTGAAAGGCCACAATAAGCTTTTCCTGGAGCTGTCTCTTCTCCAGTCTGAACAGCCCCAATTCTCTCAGCCTTTCCTCATAGGAGAGATGCTCCACCCCTCTAATCACATTGGTGTCCCTCCTGTGGACCTGCTCCAACAGGGCCATGTTCCTCCTGTGCTGGGACCCCAGAGCTGGATGCAGCTTTGCAGGTGGGGTCTCACCAGAGCAGAGCAGAATCCCCTCTATCCATGCTGGCCACTCTGCTTTAGATGCAGTCCAGGACACATTTGGCTTTCTGGACTGTGAGTGCTCATGGCTGGGCCATGTCCAGCTTCTCATCCACCAGCGCCCCCAAGTCCTTGGCAAGGCTGCTCTCCATCTGTTTATCCCCTGTATTGTTACCAAGGATTGCCCCAAACCAGGTGTAGCACCTTGCACTTGGTCTTGTTAAACCTCATGAGGTTCCCATGGGCCACTTCTCGAGCTTGTCCAGGCCCCTCTGGATGGCAGAGCCATATCGTTCTGTCTTACCCACATCTTCTTATTTAAGTACAGAAGGAGATATTGCTCCTTTTCAGCTAGCACATACACATTTTTTTTTCCAAGCAAGATTCTTAAAAATTTCCACAGTTTGCCAAAAGAGCATATAATGCTCTGTAAGTGTTTTGTGCTGCTTGGAGCCCCCACCTTCGGTGGATGTTCTATTTTGGATTCAAGGTTATATTCATATCTATATATATACACACACCATATATATACACACTATATGTGAAGATTAAATCTTCAGCTGGAATTCCTCTAGGATTGTAGCTAACAGCCAAAGTCTTCTAAAATTACTTATATTGGGTGAATTCAAGAATACGGTCATGTAAGATCAGCTTAGTACATTTGAAGCCTGGTCCAAACCACAGCGCACACCTATTCAGCAGTACTAAGTACTACATCAATCAGTGTCTGCCACCTGTCTTTGAGCTGAGCAATAGATCCAGATAACATAAAACCACAAAATGGAACATATGCAGCTGTTTCACATGCCAGTAATTAATGAGTATAATTCACAGCAGAAAAATTTACTCCACATCAAATGTCTCAGAATTCTCACTGAATAAGAAAAGGAGATTTAATGCCCTGCAATCACAACCTCTACATGAAATAGGCTATCTAGAAGGCTAAAGCTTTACTCTTCACTACAAGCCTTTATCCCTTGAGCTAAGATGTTAATAGGCGATATGTGTAGCGCACATGCTCTTCCAGGAGCTATAGATGCCAACACAGGTTGGCCTAGAGGGTAAGATAACATCTTTCAGGAAGAGAAGCAACACTCTCTGCCTCTTCTTCTACGCTGTGGCTGATAAAGAAGGGACAGTAATAAATTCAGAGTCAGTCCGGGGACCCTAGCATTCTACTGCTAACCTGCTGCAAGCCAAAGATACCAGGGTTTACATTTGCACTGGCAGATCTCTCTCAAGTGAATATTCTGCTTCACCAGCCCTCTAGCAGACCCTGCAGAGGGTACAAGGTACTCCAAACATGGACCAGTCCCTCTTTTTACTAATTACTATTCCTGGAAACTGAAGGCTGTTGGTTTGACAGCTATGTAAATAGAAATAAGTTTAAATTCTGTTTAAATAAATACTTGATGACAATTTACAGTAATGGGAAGATGGTTACCAGTTTTAGGGACAGGAACACCCTTGAAGCTAACTTTGGTAAAACACTGGTATTCATGGATTTGTCTTGTCCTTGGGACCTACTTAAATGCAGACTTTCTCTGGAGTTTCCTGTAATCTATCAATTTGACAATCTTTCCTGGAATATTCATTTAATAATAGCAGCCCCATATTTATGGAGGCTGTCATTTTTCCTTTACTTTTGTTGGAGGAGAACTGAATGTAACTGCCCAAATTAGATGCTGATGTCCTTTGGGAATATGGATGTAGAATAACTTCCTGGACAGAAAATAATAGAACAGTATAGTTCAGCTGTAAGGGATCTACAGCAATCATCTAGTCCAACTGCCTGACCAAATTCAGGGCTCACTGAGAATAAAAGCACGGTGTTAAGGACATTTCCCAAACGCCTCTTAAACACTGATAGGCTTGGGGCATCAACCACCACTTTAGGGAGCCTGTTGCAGAGTTTGACCTCTTTCTTAGTAAAGAAGTACTTTCTAATGTCCAATCTTCACCTCCTCTGGAGCAGCTTTAAACCATGTCTTGTCAAGGGATACGCGGGAGATCAGCACCCCTCCCCTTCCCCTCCTCTGGGCGGTGTAGAGAGCAATGAGATCACCTCAGCCTCCTTTCCTCCAAACCAGACAAACACAAAATTCTTAGCTGCTCCTCATAGGATGCACCTTCCACCCGTTTCATTGCCTCCTCTGGATGCATTCAAGTAACCAAACACTCTTCTTAAACTGTGGGGCCCAGAATTGCACACAGAACTCCGGGTGAGGCTGCACCAATGCTGTATACCCTAGGGTAATCAACTCTTTTTACTGCCTGGTGATGCTGTGTTCGGTGCATGCCGGGATGGGGTTTGCCTTCTTGGCTGTCTGGGCACAACGCTGATTCATACTGAGCTGGCTGAAACCAGCACCCCCAGATCTCCTTCTTCAGGGCTGCCCTCCAGCCACCCCTCTCCCCACTTATACTTGTACCTGGTGTTACTCCATTCCAGGTGCAGAATATGGCATTTGGAATTGTTAAGTTTCATCCTATTAATCATGCTCCAGCCTATCTAGATCCCTCTGCAATGCCTCTTCTCCTTTGAGAGAGTCAACAGCATTTCCCAGTGTTGTATCACCAGCAAAGATGCTATTGGTTCATTCAACTTGTACATCCAGAGCATTGATAAGTACAATAAAGAATCCAGATCACTGATAAACACAATAAAGAGAACTGGGCCTAGAGCTGAGTCCTGAGGAATGCTGCCGGTGACTGGCCACCAGCCAGATGTAGTGCCATTCACTACAGCCCTCTGAGCCTTGCTGAGCCAGATCTTCACCCAACACACCATGTACTTGTTCATCTTACAGCTGGACAGATTGTCCAAAAGGATGCCAAGAGGAATAGTATCAAAAGCCTTACTAAAATCTATAAAAACTACCTCTATCACCTTTGCTTCATCCACCAGGCGGGTAGCCTTCTCACAGACAGACACCAAACTAGTTCAACAGGACCTTCCCTTTGTGAACCCACATTGGTTGTGTCTGATGATTGCATTGTTCTTTAAATGCCTTTCAATAATATGAAGGATGGTCTTCTCCATAATTTTTCCAGGCACTAACAGGTCTGTACTTTCCTGAGTCTTCCCTCATGTCCTTCTTTTAAATTGGAATAACACTGTCTAGCTTCCAGTCAGCGGGGACCTCCACAGATTCCCAAGATCTCTGGCAGATGATCTAGAGGCAGATGATCCTTCAGAACTTTGGGAGGACTTCCATCAAACCCCATGGACTTAATAACATTCAGCTGATGCAACTGATTCCTTACAATTTCAGTGTCCACAAATGAAAAGTCATTGTTCCTACAGCCACAGTCATGATTATTAGGGACTGAGGCAAAAAAAAAACATTGAATGCTTTCCCTTTTTCTTCATCCCTATTTATCAGGTGACCATCTTCAATAAGCAGTGGTTCAATGTTTTTCTGAGACTTCCTTGTTCTACTAACACACTTAAAAAAGTCTGTTTTGTCATCTGACCTAGCACTGGCCAGTTTCACCTCTAGTTCAGCTTTGGCCTTAAATGTCTTCTCCCTGCATGTGCAAACTAGAGCTCTGTAATAGTCCTCTGAAGCCTGACCTTGCTTCCAGAGATTGTACCATTTCTTTTTCCTCCTGAGCTCTGTGTTCAGCAGAGCTGGTCTCCTGCCCCACTTACCTGACTTACAACACAATGGATTTGTCTGCTCCTGTGCCTCTAAAAGGCAGTTATTGAAAATTGACCAGTGCTTGTGGACTCCCAAGCCTACAAAAGGAGATTCCCAAGGGATTCTGCTAAACAGTTCCCTGACTAGCTTTAAGTTTGCTCACCTGAAGTCCAGGGTAGAAACCCTGACATCCTTTTTTCTCATTACAGTGACAATTTTAAACACAACCATTCTGTGATCACTGTGGCCAAGACAGTCACCTACTGTCACATCCCCCTTGAGTCCTTCTTTATTCACAAATAACAAGTGTAGGAGGGCATCTTTCCTAGCTGACTCACTGAGTACTTGTGTCAAGAAGTTATCTTCATCACTACTGGAATTTCCCAGACTTGCTGTCACATCAGTATGGCATTTCCAGCTGATGTCTGGGAAGTTGAAATCTCCCATAAGGACAAAAGCTACTGATCCAAGTATTTATCTTGACTGCCTATAGAATAACTCATCAGTCCTGTTATTCTGCCTGGGTTACCCATAGCAGACACCCACCACAACATTTGCCTTTTTTTCCATCCCACTATTCCTCATCCAGAAGCTCTCAAACACATAATTTCTACCTGTAAGGACTGTACATCCAAACCTCTCCCTCACACACAGAGCAACTCCACCTCACCTGCCCTGCGTGTCCCTCCTGAGCAGCCTGTGGGACTCATCCCACCACATCTCACTAGCACTGATGGCATCATGGGATTGGGAACAGAGCAGCTTCAAGTTCATCCTGGTCGTTTCTCATAACTGTGTGCATTGGTGTACAAGCATTTTGGATGAATAAAGTAAGTGTTTTGGTGAACAGGAGTACAAAACTTAAGGACTGGTGTTTTAATCAATTAAAACCTCAGATTGTGACCTTGAATAATATAAGTGTTTTATGTACATGCATAAAACGCCCCTTATTTTATACCAACAGGTAAAGGTGAGCAGTTTGCTTGGTTCAGTGCTAGCTTTCATAAAAAAACTCACGAGGAGGGGACCACTGACTGAGGTGGATGATCATTTGGCCTTGACTGGCAACTGAGGTTTGCTGTGACACAGTCACCACACACCTAACCCTCCCTTCTTGCATCTCTGCCTCACTCGTGGGACCTAACAGGGTACCATCAAACTTACTCTGCAAAAGATTTTCCAAAAGTCTGAGAATAGCTCAGCCTGCCTCTGTGCAGGAGCTTTGTATGGGGATAGGGAAGGGACTAGTGCTTATCAGATTCATTATCCCTGGAAAGAGGGATTTGCCACTGGTTTCTAATATGCAGTCACTGTTCAGAGGCATCCCAGGGCATAGGCAAAATGAGATAAAGTAACAGAGTACACACGACATTGATGCTGCTCCGGGACCTCAGCACAGCTGTGCTTACATAAGTGACAGCAGAATGCGACACTGTACTACATCTCTGAAAATATTTCCCTTATCTTCCCAAAATTGATTTATAATTAATTATTTCCCAGACTGAAACTCAATGAGTACTGGCACAAAGTATTTCCTTCTTAGTCGTCACAGCTTTTCAATTGTTCTCAATTAAAAAAAGAAAATGGCAAAACACCTACTTATCAGCCAACCCCACCCCTCCCCCCCAACCAAAACCAAACTGGAAAAAATAACAGAGAAAGTTACAGTTTATGACATTTAATCAGAGCTTCTTAGTTCTGGAAGTGAAATGCATTAAGATAAGTGAAAAGAGTAAGCAATGCCATGTTTTTTTCTCTGATGTGGACTGAGCAATTCAGATAAAAGTCAGCTGTGAAATGTACAGTCTGCACTAGTTTCCTTTATAATTATATTTTTATCATGTTTACAGTAAGAGGTTCTGGAAAAAAATGGGGCTCCCTCCCACTTTTTGGCCTTTTACTGTTAAAATAAATATTTAAAATAGTTAATATTTTAAATATTTAATATTGTACAAGTATTGTACATTTTAAAAAGATAAATCCTCATCTAAAGGGTTGATGGCACACACTGGACTAACCACAATATTCACAGCACATTTGTCCATGGCTGAAAATAAATGGCACGAGGTCTTCCTTTGACCCAAGTCTCCACACCCTTCTTCAGCCCAAAGCAAACCTTTCGATTACAGCCACAGCAACATGAAACCCACGGATGAAGATCTGCAGCATCTCAGCAGCAGTACTGCCAAAATATATGCAGTCTACTGGAGGCCAAAATATGCACTGCTGGCTTATTTTCACTGCACTGCGTGTGGCCCTTGGGGATAACAAAAGCGATGGCAAGTAAGCAGCCAAAAGGGCCAACAAATTATGAAGTAAAAAAAAAAAAAGTAGAGAGAGAATGTGGGTAGTGAGAAAAGTTAAGGCACAAGAACAGAGAATATACTAGATGGGGAAGACAGAGAAAAGCTGTGAATCTGAACCAGGAGGGTCACCATATAAAACTCCTTTCCTACCCACACCAACAAACTGCTCTGGCTCTCACTCCCCCTCCCCTCCTAATAATTTCTTGCGACCTAAAATTCACAGGTGCACATTCTGTTCCCCCTGGCAATTTTCAGACACGTTTCATGGATTCAAGTAGTAAAGGTTACAAAATAAGAAAATAGCTCAGTTACCAACCCATACCCACATGTACATCTGTCACCCTCCCTTCCTCAGCACTCTGCTCGTAGGAAATTAGTGGTAGCCACCAGAAACCTCTAGGAAAAAACAAAGGATGGGAGTTAACCATTTCAAAAGTTTTGACTACAAGACTGAGACACTTCACCCCTTCCCCTCTCTCTCCGGACTGGGTTATTGTAGCAACAACATTGCTCACAGGCAGCAAGGCAAACTTGTGGGTTGCACCTCTTCCTGCACAATTGCTTGGGAAGGGAAAAAGAAGTGCTGTGAAGAAAGCAGTCTAAACTTTCTCAGGATGTGGAAAAGCCAAGGGATTGCTGGTAGCTCGCTCTCTGGAGATTTGGATAAGAAAGAAAACACAAACTCAAAATTAGGATTTAGTGAAAAATTGTAATTCCTACCCCTGCAGGACAAAACAATTTTCCTTCCAAGTTAGGGCAAAAAAAGTGTCATTCTTAGTAGTTTTCTGCACTACACTGCTTCATCATATGTAGAACAATAACATGAGAAACAACAGCTAAATCTCCATATTAATACCAGAAGATTTTTTCCAGCCTGAACTCATTGGATTTACACAGCTGGGCTATGTCACATCTCTTTCTTTTAGTATTGCATTTTCTATTTTAATACATTTTCTTCCCAAAAGACTCAGTGGACTGAGTATTTATCTAATTCCTACTAGAAAAGATTAAAATCTCTGGTATGTCGCAAAATCAGACATTTTCCTTCTGGAAGACAAGATATCCTGGACAACATGGACTCAAAGCACACACAGAGCAGTGATGGAAGCAAGGACCTGCTTACAAGGACACCACAAGGTGGGAACAAGATACACACAGGGCCTTTATTTCTGTGTCACCTCAGTTTTCTCTTTCTAGAATGTGAAGACTTCTATCTTAAATACTAACTAAACCCTACTTTTTTGAATTTACAAGCCATTCTGTTCATCAGTGGAAGATCTTATCTAGGGAAAAGGGCTACTAAGAGTAATGTCAAAGCTGGAGTAATCTAAGGATTTCATCACAGAAGTCAGCAAGTGGCACAGTAAAGTACTAGTTCCATGTACATATGTATGTTCATCTTAAAACAGAGGGCAAAATATGACTACATGTGCCCCAAGAAGGAATCTGGATTATTCCGTAAGTGTTTCTGCAAGAATAAAAACCAAACATCTGTATTTCCACATATTTCTATTTGATCCTATTATCCAGAACTAATGATATATGTAGAACTAAAGTCATAAATTATCTTGTACACATGAGAATTTGTGTGAGGCTGGTTTGGGATGTTTTAGCACAGAGCCATTAGCTGGAAGCAGGTGAGCTCATACAGGCAGCAAAAATCTGAAGTCCTGTATCAGGTTTCTTTAACCATAGACTTTCCAGAGGGGCTCTCCTTCTGTACTTCAAAGTGCAGCTGATCTCTGACTTGCATTCCCATCAAACCGTTCTCCATGACAGAAAAAAGTGGCCTCCTTCAGTTCCTCTGCACAAAAGCAAACTCTCTTTCCCCTGTAATCCTCTGTAATTCCCATAATCATGTCTGCTGCTTGCTGTAGCTCCTCTCCTGCCCTATAGCCCAGTGTTGATGGCACCCCATATCACACAGGGCAGGCTCAGAACCTCTTCTCTGCCCAAGGGCTTGGCTCCACCATCATGTGTTGCTCAGTGCTCTGAAGACGAGAACACAGAGTCATGTGGAGGTTGCTCTCAGCTCTTCCTTTCAGACAATTCCTCTTCAAGCCAGGTAAAAGGCAATTCCATTTCCAAAAGTTACTGATTTGAGAATGCCACTGGAAAAGGAGATTAATATTTTTATGAATTAATAAAAAGTCATATTTTTATGAATCTCACAAATATTTATGACTCTTTCATTTTATGAATCCCCTTTCCCACTGGCATTGTCAAACTTCTACCTAAAGTCTCAGTGGCACTTTGAAACATCTACCTACCATCTCAGAAGAGCTTATTTCCTTTGTTGTATATCCTAATCATTACTCTCTCTTTTCCCTCTACTGTAGTCTTTTATCTTCAACCAGAGCAGCAATTTAGAGTCAGAAGATGTAGAATTTTACATTATTTAGGGTTGTTCACAAGCTATCTATTCCTTAACATAAAACATTTCATAGTAATTTATAAAGGTAAAATAAAACATTAAGGAACACTTTAACTGAAAGTCTTATCAAACCTTGAAATACTTCTCTCATAAAATATTTATTTATTCCACAGAAGGTACCTTCCACCATTTCAGTGGGAAAGGCAAAAAACCACAGTTGTTTATACTTGCCCTATTTTTAGAAGCGAAAGTTCTCTCAGTGGAGATGGTGAAGTAATATTTTCTTCTCTTGAGTCAACATTATTTACATAAGATGAATAAACTCTTAATTTCAAAAATAGAAGGCATTGTATATGTATATGTCAGTAGATAAGAATGTTTGTAAAAAGCTAAATCATACCATATCTGAACTAAAACAGTCAGTGTTTTAGGACTGGGTTGTAAAAACAGACCCACTTCTCCAAATGTCTGTGCAGGGGAATTTACTCTGAGAAACAGCTCCAAGCCACTCACTTTCTCAAAAGGATATAAATACTTTTAATTCTAAAACTCTTTCCCAAATATCTCAGCAGGAAAGGCTAACAAATGTGTACCAATACAACCAGTTAGAAATACAAAATACTAACTATATGAAAGCTGTGTCTGCCCAAGCCCACTCCATAATGGCACAGATTATTCACACAAGATCCAAACAGCCACTCTGTACACAGTGCAAGCAAGCAAAGCAAGGATATTAAACTGAGACTGCTTGTGCTACCCCAAGACTGGAGTTAAGCCACTGAGCAGAGGATTTTCAGCTAGTGCTGAATAATTTGTCGTATTATCCACATAATACAAATTAGACTGATAAAAAATAAGTTCATGCCTCTTTTTTACCACTTAACCCCTCAAATGTTAAGACTTTAAGAAGGTCATAACAAACAGATGAAACAATTGTGCAGTTTCCAGGAATATCTTCCCTCATATTAAAATATCAACTTTTCAACTAATACAGAAAAGTGTGAGGAAAGAAGACCTTGCATCAGAAACCTCACTTGAAACACAAGGGGAAAACGTCCTGAGGGCTGCTTCCAGGAAACCAGAAATCCCTTCTAGTTCATTCAGTAAGCTGCTTACATGCACGATTTGAGATTTCCACATCTGATCTTTCTCAATGGCTCTGTCTTCCCTGGTTTTAGCACAACAATTTTTCAGGGTGCCCATACAGATTTCTAGGCTTAATTTTACCCCTAGGTTCTTTACATTTGCTAGATTAACATGCAATGCTGTGTCAGAAGGGAGAGAGAAAATATCTGGGCTGCCTAGCAGAGATACAGTTCCTACTCCTATTGGGAATGAGATTTTTCCCATAGATGGAAGTCCTGCTTACATGCCAAAAACTAAAGGCATAATAAGCTCTTTATATGGATGGTTAGGCACAACATTTATCCCACAGCGAAGAGTTTTATCTTCCCCAAATTTAATATCAGATTAGCATTTCTCACAGAAATTTGGTCTGCACAGCACAAACAGAAATGTGTCTGAAGACCCAGAGTCCAGATCTGCATGAACCTGAACGGTCCCAAAAAGCACTTCACAGGAAATCCAACTGGAAAACTGTGGCAAAGCCCTCAGCCTTGATAGTTAGACAGGGCCATGCTGAGGACCCCCTATAGCTGGAGGCTGTAGGTCCGTCGTGGAGCTTCACGCCACCTCTGCTCCCTGACCGATTTGCAGGGGACAGGACCACACTGGAGGGATTTCACCTCAATGCTTCTCATTCTAGGTAGACCACCAAATAACTCCAACGTAAATCCCATGAACTTGTGTCTTTTTTACTCCTTGACACTGGGATTTCTGCTCCTCCAGAGAAAACTCAACTTCTGCCTAAGAAGCAGCCAACCTGCTCAAGGAACTAAATTTCTCCAATTTAAATTTTTCAGTTTCTCATGCGGCCAGTCTGCCACTGCTCAAACACTGCAGTTCTGACAGGCAGCCAAACCAAAATGTGGCTGGGCACTGTGGGCAGAGTAATGATTCCTCTTTCCAGTGAAGCAAATGGGAAAAAGATCTCAGTTCATGATTACTACTGCAATTTGCAATAAGATTTAGCTCCTCTGTTGCCCAGATCAGTTTAGAAGGTAGGACTCTCAGCTGCAAATTAGGAAGAGATGAGAGTGGGCAGCAGGAGAGGGGAGCTGTTCACTACAGAAGAACCCTGGCCAACAGTACTGTTACCCTATTAATGATAACATTGTGACAAACTCCCCGAAAATTCTAAAATTAAAATATCAATCCCAGGAAGCACTATATACCTAAATGCAAAGATATTCCTGAATAATTAATCTGAAATCTTACCATCAATTCAGGTCAAACAGAACACATTTACCTTTGTTTGACTCAACTCCAATCCTGTTCTTCCACATAGGTAACAGCACAAGCAGCTACTTAACTCCAGACACATCATTTGGAGGCAGAGCAGGACACATGAGCTCTCTCTCATCTCACCAGTGCAACCACTGGTTGCTGCTGGGATGCTCAGGCCTGTCAGGGAAACAAGCCAGCTTTCTCTCACCCCAAGTCTTCTTATCTCTCATTCTCAACATTATGCCTTCATCATACTGTCCAGCAAATAATTCTCTTGTGTTTCCATCAAAGCCTTACGAGCTTTCCTAGTGCTGTTCTCATCATCAGAGAGTTCTCACTCCCAGGTTCATTAGTCCAGAAAGGAAATAACCCATACCAAGTAAATTTCAAAGTTATCACAGAATCACAGAATATTCTGAGTTGGAAAAGACCCCACAAGGATCATCAAGTCCAACTCTCAAGTGAATGGCCCATATGGGTATGAAGCCCTCAACCTTGGCTTTATCAGCACCATGCTCTAACCAGCTGAGCTGTCTTATCCCAGACCATGGCATGATAAAGGAGGCCAGAGAATGCCAATATTTATCATCCCTACATAGGATCAGTTAGCTGAAGTAACCAGCTGCTTAACAGAAATCAAACTTAATGTGTGCAACAATGGTGAGAGTGTGCTTTCCTTTTACTCCATGGTGAAACATTGACCATGTGACTCAGGTCCCCAGTTACACATTTACTTTTTCTGTACATTTTGACAGGACAATCATGCAGCCCAGCAATGGAGATGAACAAGTCAGTGGGCTCCACATGAGCTCCAGGCAGTGTGTGCCAAGGATCTGGGCTCTGTGGAGCTCCTGCAGACAGAAGGTCATCTCTATTTTTATAGGTCTGTCTACTGGCTTTTTGTCTTTCCTTGAGGGGCTGCCTCCTGGTTTGGAAACAAGGACAAGCTTTCACAGGAGCTACTTTCACTGTGTGGTTACTGTGACCCAGGAAGATAAAAGCACTTTCCAGTGATGGAGTGACTGCTCGAATACCAGAGAGGGAAAGGGAGAAGTCAGGTGGAGAGTGTGTTCATATAAGCAAGAAAATAGCACGTTCAGGCCAAGTCCTTTGCAAAGAACAGGAATGACCAGGAAGGAACTTGTCCAGGACCAAGAGGAAGCCTGAACACAGAAGGGCAAAATCAGGAGGAAAGAAGTTGAAATCAGGAACACTTTAAGAGTAGATAAAATAAAATATAAATCATTCTCTTACTGTATGTTTCCTTACCAAACTACATTAAGAAACTCTTGTCAAAACAAGCAATCTGTCTGATCCCTATTTTATCAGGCAAGGACCAATCTGCTTAACCTCTGTTTCAAGTAAAAACTGGGAAACTACACTCAGCTACATTGTATTCCAGGAGTAATTTACTAGACTGCAATTAGTAAGGAAATACATCTCCTCCTCTTCCTCTAAGGAAACCCAGATTAGTAAGGCTGGTGGTGCAATCCTATTCTTTATTCGCCCGCTCTGCCTGTCCAGGTGGCCAGACTTCCTTCCTGCACGCAGAGTGACCCAAAGCACCAAGTTCACATTATTACCATCTCTGAGGATGCTCACTGAACATAGTCTCAGAAAACCAATTTAAGTGCTTTCAACTTGAAGCTGAAAGACTTTTAAGCCTTTATTGGTGAAAAAATACTGGTCATCAACATGCAAGTTCTTGTTCAGTGCTGATTCTGACACTAATTTCAATCCATCTTAAGGAAAAAAATATCCAGACAAAACCCCACCATACATTATCCTGCACTTTCTTCCTTGACATCTTGTTATGCAGCAGACTTTGAGAGCAGCTGCCACTATGTTTTCAAAGCAAACAGAATTTTAGTTAGCAGAGCAGCAGCCAGGAGATACAGAAGTGAAGCAGGCAGGCACATGGCATGACATGACATGGAAAAGGTCACTGAGAAGCATCCCAAGACTACTCAGACTTGGAAACTGGAAACATTGTGCAGAGGAAAAATTCATGGGTTGGTGAAGGGTAAGGAAAGGATAAAGGACAAACCACAAGCATGCATTCACTACTTCAGAGGCAGCTGGCTGACCTTGGACTGGGTGGTCAGTGTGGCAGGGCAATGGGAAAACACTCAAAACACCCAAGGGAAAAAGGAAAAGTTGTTCTCACAGTGCCATCAGACATGGGTTTTGTTTTTTTGTTTTTTTTTTTTGCAAATTCCAATTCCATCTTTCTTAGGAACCCAGCCCTGCATACTGGCGGTTTGAAAACCCTCACAATGGTCATGCATAGAAGTTGTTATCTCTCGCAGACACTTTACCTTCCTCCTCCCTATGTCAGCACAATTCAAGAATAAGAGTAATGACAAATGACATCCTTGAGCACATCAGAGACAAAAGCACACAAAGAGAGGAGACAGCTGTAGAAACTAAACAATGTGCTGTGATTTGAAAACTACAGCAAACATTTTGACAGGTTCTGAGAACCAGGCTGTCAGCCAAAAAAGCAACCTTTTATAGATTTTACAGCAACCTTGAGGTTTCCCTGAGGAAACATGCTGTTCTGCACATTTATGTTTTGTGACGTTAAGGGTGGCCAACCTACCCTTTCTAAGGCCACTCAACTCTGCTACCACACTTCACACCCAGCCTGAACCACCTCAGCCACACTGTTTGTTTCCTGCCCTGCTCTGTTAGCACAACTCACATTGCAACTGGTGGCTTGAGCAGCCCTTGACCCAGCTCTGCCAGGAACTCCTGGGCCAGGCAAGCAGCTCTTCTGCTCTTGTGCATGGTAAACACTGTTCTTCTTCACGGGGAAACCACAATTTGCCCTATGCTGTGCTCAGGGCAACAGCACTGCTGGCTTGCTGCTTTCCCTTTGCATGGAGAAGTAATCTGGCTGATCTGAGAGTGTCAAGATTCTTAGAATCACAGAAGAGTCTGGATTGGAATGGAGCTTTGAAGGCCATCCAGTCCAACTCCCCTGCAATAAGCAGGGACATCTTCCACTAGACGAGGTTGCTCAGACCCCAGCCAGCCTGACTTTGAACACTTCCAGTGGTGAGGCATCCACCATCTCTCTCAGCAACCTGCACCACTGTTTTACCACTCTCACTGTAAAATACTTCTTCCTTATACATCATCTAAATTGACCCTTTTTTAGTTTAAAACTGTTATTCATTGTTCTAACGCAATGAATTCCCAGAAGAAGAAACTACAATCTCCCATCATGCAGAGTGAGGCATAGCAGCAAAAAGACTTGCACTTTTGGCCAGCATCCAGGAGGAAGCTCTTTAGCAGCCATCAGCAACAACCATTTGTTTCCTTGAGAAAATCAAGAGTTTATGATGCAATCTCTGGAAAACCACTGGAAATCACTGCCTATTGTATTTTACCAACAAATACAGCTCAGACAAGCAATAAACTGTTGCCTTTCACTAGTATTGCAAGATCTAGGACACAATCCCATGACACTGAGCTCCTCTGGGCATACAGTAGCATTGACACATCCTTTTAACTATATTCAAGTTTCTCATTATCATATCTTTAAAGAAGAAAAGTGCAAGTTGATGTCATGAGAAACAAAAATTATTGTGGTTTCACAATTAATCTCAGAACGCCACATGTATTAAAGAGTACACTGGGTCACCACTGCTTTTCCCAAAGGAATTATTCATGCACTTAGAGCTCATGCGTGATGCTTCTCTCATTGATTTATAAAAGCTCACAAGGACTGTGCTACAAATGAAAGAAATTGTGTGGACTTATGTTCAAATTTGCTTTATTTGGATTCTTTTCATTCAGAGAAATACAGAAAACAAAACAGACAATGCATCGGTAGAGCATGTAACTTTAGATAAAAAATAATTAAGCAACAAACATGACACAGACAATAACCGTATAAATACAGAATACGCTGTTTTGATTGATAGAAGTTATTTTCAAATCTGAACTAAACTAAACTGCAGCTGCTATGGTCAAAAATACTTCTGTAAATTTATGTCAAAAGTTTTGTTCAAAAACTTTTTTAAAAAGAAAGAATACCCCAAAACACCTTAAAACCCCCACGAACTCCACTTTCTGTACAGAAAGGAAGCAAAGTATAAATCAAAACTACTAAAAAGCCCAACTTGCAATGATGCATTTCTGGTATCCCAAACAAGTAAAGGAAAAAAGAAAGGACCAGCTGGTGATTTGGTTGGATCACTTTTTTTTTTTAAATTAGAAAAAGTGAAATATACAAATAAATAATTTATATTGTGCCTACAATAGTAGAGCAAATGCCACTCATCACATCCTCAGTAACACAAGCAAACGTACACACAAAAACTTTTTTCCAGGCTCTGGAGAGGACACTGCTCTGGGACCAATAAAATACTTGTTCTGAACACTGAGTCCTAAGATTTAAATCTTCATTGTTGATGTTTCAGATTGACAGTTTGTATCCTTAGTAAACATTTGACACAAAAAACACAATCCAAAATGCTACAGACTCTGGCAAGATGGAGCATTTCAGATGCACAAATGCTCATCAAAGCCAAAAGAGAAGGGAATAGTGTTAGCAATCCCATTACAATGACAATGTTCAGACAGAAGAAGACTGAGAAGCATCTTAAATATTAGCATTCATCAGCTGAACGAAAAATCACCAGAGGCAACTGCTGTCTGCAGTCCTCCCATTTGTCTATCCTGTCAGTAAAATGGGCCAGTAAGAAGGTACACCCAGAGGTAGGCTTGTTTTTAGCAACCTTACTCCTGTGGGGCAGGCACAGAGCCCTGTGAAGGTGCTCAGAGGCTGTCATAGTTTAACCCCAGCCAGCAACTAAGCACCACACAGCTGCTTGCAGGAGGGATGGGAAGAGCTGGAAAGGTACTGTCATAGTAGCTTCTATCAAGAAAATTAACTCTGTCCCAACCAAAACAAGCACAGGGGGCAGAGGGCACCTGGAGACTCCTCACAAAGATGAGGAGCTGCAGGGCAATGCCCAGTGCATGGTTCTCATGAGCAGCCTGCTGCTGCACAGCAAGACTGAGTCAGGCAACTGGAACTTTACGCCTGGAAATGGCTGGATCAGCAGGCTTGGGAGGCAGTGATGAGCACCTTGGGGTGGCGGGAGAGGAGCTCCAATCCAGCCTGGGACAGCAGCAGAATAACCTCCCAGCTCCTAAGAATAGTGCAGGGTCTTTATCTGCTGCCAAAAGCGTGACAAAATCAGTAAGCTCAGTCTCTGTCAGACTGCCACCTGATATCACTACAGCCACAGCAGTGACACAGGATGGTGAGCTCAGCATGTGACATCCCACCCAATGAGGCCCAGCCATGGAATAATGGCTTTTGGCCATCTAAGTGATTTATCTGTGTTTAAAAAGACACAATAAAAATGTATGAACACAGGGAAGACTATTCTGAACTATGCATAAGATGAGCAGAAAAACTATTGACAAATTCCATGACTTCTGACAGCTCAGAAAGGAGTAGGATACGGTATTAACAGAAAGGAAAGGAAAGATGGAGAAGACAATGCTTCCACTACTGGTCTTTGTTTCTACCTCCTCCTCACTTACATATTTAACCCCACCACATACATCCCTAAAAAAACCCTAAAAAAACCCAGAAGAAAACACAACATTCCAGGATTAGAAAGAAGTCAAATAAAGTAAATTACTTACATATTAGATAAATTACTTACAACTCTTCTTTCCAAACTGTCTTTATTTAGTCAGCTGCTTGGAGACCTATTGCTCTTCTCCAATAATTTTGACAAATTTGGTGTGGTTTGAGTCCTGTGATTTTGAGTTCAGCAGGTCTTTCCAGACAGAGAAAAAGGAGCTGGAATAGCTGGATAAGAGACGAAAAAAACGGATGACAGGAAGAGGGTGATGAACTCAGAGTTGCTGCAAGTGAAACTGCAGACCAATGTTGGCAAAAATTAAATCCCTCTGTACTGCAAGAGCAATTAGGCACTGGAAGAGAATCCCCAGAGTGTTTGCAGAGCTTCTATCCATGGACATTTTCAAAACTTAACTGTAAGAAAAATACATTTTGCACAGCAGCAGTACCAAGAGTGGCATGGGCAAAGGTTTTGCCTGGCAAAATCTCCTCCTCTGCCGAGCAGCAGACCAAGTGGACCCTTCAGTCCTACTTTTTAAGATTAAAGACCAGATAACAAACATCGTGCTAGTTGTTTCAGTGATCAACTCAGCTTCTAGATAGGGCAGTGTATATGACATCTTTTTTTTTTGCTGCTTCTTTCCAGCCAGGTCAAGTCACTATGTGTAATGTTTATTTCAGGCTGCTGGCTTCTAATGATCTCGTAGATGGATGGGAATCTTCTAGGACCCTAGAAAACACAAAAACAACCCCAGGAAAGATAAGTTGTGGCCACTGTGTTGCTGTCTCAGGTTTTGCTTAGCAGTGTGGTTGCTGTTGGGACAGGAGGAAGACAAACGCACAGTGGGGAAAGTGGGGAGCAACAGTTACAAAACTGCCCTTTGGTGAACAACTGTTGGATTTTCCCTGATTTTTTGATTCTGGAAATCACACACACTGCAGAATTCAGAATATGACAGTGAGATAAGGAATATATAAACCCCTGAAAGGGTTTGTAAACTGTGAAAAATAAACCAACTTTACTCACTGGTGATAACACACCAATAACTAATTAACACACAGATACTGAGTATATAAATAGCTTGATATTTCAGAATGTCATTTGGATGTTTGAGATCCAGTCGTTACTCTACCTTTACGTGGCTTTGAAGACAATAATAAATAATAATTTGGCATCTTTACTTTTCATGTAGAAAAGTATGAAAGATGTTCATTATCTAATAACCCTGCATACAGCCAAAGTATTTAGTAAAGTATTTTGGAATTGAATATGTAAATAATTCTTACCAAGGAAGTGAATGAGAAATTGAAACAGTGAAGCAACTATTCACATATCACACAAATGCTATTTTTCTCCCTTTCAGCTGCCAGCCATTTTATTTTCTGGTTATATACAAAGCCCTATTGTTGGAATGAAAAGGAGACAGAAGGACCAGAAAATTATTTCGTAATGAAATATGAGCACAAATATGATACACAGGATAGAAATTGTACTAGTCACATATACTAAAAGCCTCCCTGTTTGCAAAGAAAAGGCTTTGAGTTTTAGTAGCATAGACTTCAATGCCTTCCCTTTAGATGGGCAGGACAAACTCCAAGATGTTTCCTACACCACTACCTTCATCCTGCTGGTAGCAAAACAGGATTTATTTCATCCTTCCAGACAAAAACCCCAGCCATGGCCCAGGAGACCAGAATTCACCCATGTGACCTTCCCCTCCTTCCTCCTCTGCAACTCCCTTTTCCTGGCTCTTCTAAATGGAAAGCAGGATAAGGAACATGCTTTTCCCAGCAAAACACCCTGGGGAAAAAAACATGATGGGAAAATGAACAAAGCACCAGCCATCCCGGTCCTTCACAATGAAAACAGGTAGCATTGAAGTGTGGAAAGCTTGGAAACAGTGCCCATCCTCCCTCCATATATGATATAGACCAGAGGGTACTTCTAAGCACATTTCTGCGTAAAATTAAGTGGAATTACTAGGGAACATGAGCTGTATGGAAGCAGTATATGATTAAACCCAGAAAACATCTTCACTTGAATTGTGAAATATTTATGTCTGTGGGAAACCTGATGGGGAGCCTGACAGCAAAATTACTCCTTCACGGACATTTTTGTCATGAGGGTTGTTGTTTTTTAAATTCCTCCCCTCAGCTCTGTTTAGGTCTGTTTGGCTATACTGTTTTTACACTGTGGCTTTTGGGATATTTGTTTGTTTGGCTGGCTTGGGCTTGGGCTTTTTTCTGGTGTAATATTAAGAAGGGTAAAGGAATGAGGCTGTTGTATATTCACTGCATATTTTTTGCTATTTTGCAGGAATTCAAAATAGGACAAATATAATTGCCTACTCACATCAAAGCCACACTTGAGGGGAAACCAAGACTACTCTAAAATGAGCCTCGCCATCTGGGACATGACGGCCAGAAACCCATTCCTCTGTGAGCAGAGTGCATTATATCCATCTGTCTCATGAAACAGCAAGTTATGTCCCAAGTTTATAATCTGAAAGTCTGGTATTTAGCAGTCCTCTCTGGAAAAATTATTCTGAAAATTCTCCTAAACCTAAGGTGCTATTTTATTGTTCTCCGATACCAAGTCTCTCGCTAATAAGAAAACCAGATGCATGTCAAAGCAAATCCACAGAAGAAACATGCCAAGTCATAAGATAAAATAAGAATTGACGTAAATTTTAAGCCAAATATTAGAAACAAAGCCTTCCCCAAACTGAATAAACAGTAGAGAATACTGCCATGATGACTCTTCCAGAATTAATTACTATTTTTACTACAAACAACGCAATGAAAAGTGCAACTAAGCACTTGTTCTTATAAAGTTACCCAAATAGCTGGAATCTCCCACATAACATTCATTTCCCAACTTTCCAGGACACATTTGGCTACCAAAAGTTGGGTTTCTCATACTCACATATTATAGCTGATCAGCCAAGTTGCTATTTTACACTCACCAGATGTGATTCTATGTTATCTGTAGCAACTATCAAACTTCAGAAGGTAACAATCAGGGCATCTTAAACTCCTACTCAGGGCATTAAGTGATCTCCAGGTCATAACAAAAGAGGTATTTTCAACCTGTTTTGTAGTACTTGTGTAACATACGAAGCACACTGAGGTCCAGCATTTCTTTGGAAAACAGACAGCTGGTTGTATTCAGACACAAACAGAATCGTAGTATCATTAGGGTTGGAAAAGACCTCCAAGATCATCAAGTCCAACCTTTGACTGAACACCATCTTGCCAAGTAAACCATAGCACTAAGTGGCAAAGACAATGCTGCTTACATCTGAGTTCTATAAAATCTCCACTTAAAGGAATACCTGAATGTTTTGATTTCCAAATAGGAAAAACATATTTTTATGCTGGCACTTTCTGCAGAAAGGAATTTTTGGTCTGGCCTAGTCTCTTCTTCTATGACTCTTTAAGTTTTCTTCTTCCAGGTTAACCTATTCTGTTCAGCTTTCTTATCTATTCAATATCACATCTATTCCATTAGAAGCCCCATCTCTTTTTCCCTGTTGTTATAGATTTTAAACACAAGCATACTATCTGACTATTTCTGAAGCTTTCCACATGGCAAAACCTGCATAAGCTACCCAAGACAGATCAACATACTAATTCTTAAAAATCAAACCAAACAAAAAAAGCCCCAACAACCATTCTGAACTTTATATGCATTTGTGAAGTAGTCCTTCCTCACAGGTCACCACAAGCCTTCAGAAAAAATGTATGAGTGGAATCTTATCCCCCTGCAGACTGCTACATCCTGAGAATTAACTATAAAGCTTTTTAATTGGCCAGGCTGAAATATGAGTATCCTGAAAGCCGTGAAATAAGCAACTGATGCTATGGAAAGCATTCAAGTCAAGACATATAAATAACAGGTAAGTCACAGGAATTTATGCAGGCTAATAGCCTTTATTTTGAGTCTACCCAGGCACTTGGCTTGTAAACTGGACTGCTTTGTCTTGGTGTGGTCTACAGTTAAGCTCTCTAAGTTGAGTAAGGAACGAAAGGATTTAACTTTTTATCAGATGAGCAGCACCAAGAAACTTCAGGCATGGGTGAAGTTATGCCTGGTGGTTCTTCTCAGCCTGCTCATTGCACTTACATGGAGTGATAGGCACAGCTAGGTTTGCCTGCCTTCTTGATAGAGGATGAGATGTGAGTTTTCCAAAGTTTGTGTGTCAGCACTTGCCACAAAGGCCACTCAGTTTGATTCTGAACAAGTGACTTTTCCACAAATGTTGTGAAGACATTTCATTTTGAGTGTTTTCAGGGAGAACCAAAATGTATGTATGCTCTGCAACTGGTACACAAGGCAAATTCCTGAGGGATGGGACATAAACTTTCAGCCCCAGCTCTTTACCTGACTCCCAAGTATGTACCACGAAGAGGAAGGAAACAACAAAACTAAAAGCAAAGCAAAAACTAACCATACTCTCAGGAGAAGAAGCAGAAGAAACTTTGTCAGAGAAGTGTCCCCAGCCACCCAGATGACAAGCTGCTGTTTTACTTTAAAAACCAAGCATCTTGACAAGCCTGGAAAACCTGTGCTTGTTACATAGTGCAGAATAAAAAGAAGTATTGAAGCCTCAGACAGACCCTGGCATTCTCCAGCCAGTGCTATTAGCTCTCCATTGTGCTGTTACAAATAGCGTGTCCAAAGTACATACGTAGGCACTGCTCCTCATTCCAACACAATCTGAAGACAATAGAGGATAAAACCAGAAAAGGGCTTTCTGCAAGATATTACTACCTTTCGAGTGAATCAACTACAACCAATGCTTTAAAAAGCATAAATATATTTTACAGATGATCAAGGAAAAAACAAGTTACCACAAAACCAGACAAGGATCCATAGCTAAGAAGTTTAGGGGATTTCCTCATGACAATACTTGAGGAGTGGTAATGCACTGTAAATATAATCATAAAAATTACTGTAGCTCCACAGATATTCTTAGCTTTCTAAGGATGGCCAGGAAAGTGACAGTGGAATCATATACAAGATAAACTGTAACCCTTAGCCACCAGAAGAAAAGAGTATCCTCAGAGAAAAATTAAAAAAATCAGACGGTGACAGGTGACAGAGTGATCAAACTGCACCACCACTGAAGTTTTACAGAAAACTAATAAAGGATGCCTTCAGGGAAATTGATGTAAATTAGGAAGACAGACCACACATTTCCTTAAGATGGTCGCTGTATGAAGGAATATGATCAGCTGGTCAAAATTACTCTGGATAATGTAATGCTGCCTTTATTAAAAAATGATCCAGGTCAGTGCATTACATTTTTGAAACTCAAGACCAAAGAGCAACTGAAAAGATACAGACTATGACTGATAAAAACTAGACTACATGAAAAGAACAGAGACTCAATGACTTACAAGATCACTGCAGAAGTCACATCCTTGCATCAGAACTAACCAAAACCCATGAAAAACGGGAACACAAAAAACAGATGTCATTCAAATTCTGCTCTTCTTGATAAACTTTAATTCAACGAACTCATACACACTACTTAACACTGCTCATCTAATTTATGCCCTCTGCCCCAGTGAACAGGGCTTTACGTTATGTCTTGACCTTGTGACACGTTGGCTTACATGTGGGGCCAAGAATCTTGATGTCTTCCCAGGCAGCAGGACATGAGACCCCACTTCTCTTGGTGACACAGAGGGACTTCAAACTTTGAGCTTTCAGCTAAGGAAGAAGAGGCACAGTGCTTTCAGTTGAAACCGATGCTTTTCCGTGTCTTACACTTTCCTTAAAAGAGGGGGAAGGGAGATCTGTTCCAGGTTTCCCAAATAACGTACAGGGTCTGTTGTTGTGCATCATGGTGGTGTCTCTGCAGCAGTAAATCATGCCTTACATGACCCATGTCTTGGCACAAGGATACATGAAATGGCTTGGGAGGTTCCAAGCCCGATACCTAGAGGGTGGTGCAGGGATAAGAAATCTGGAGTCACTGCCTGCTGGGGATGGCCCTGTCATAAACTATCGCTGAACCCATGTAAGGGCACTGTCCAGGGAACTGCTAATATCCAAGGGCCAGAATCATGCCAGGACACATGTTAACATCCTCAGCTTAGTCTAAACATGAACAACCTAGTCTTGTCAAGCAGCATTTCACTGAGCAATACTGCTCTAGCTTCGTCCCAGCGCAGACACAGCACCCCAATGCGGTTCTCATCTGCCGTGCAATGAAGGGGCTTCAAAATACTGCAAGGCAGCATCTGTGCTTTTTGGTACTCTTTTCCTGGTCAATCTCAGATCTGCTCTAGGGGGTGATCCCAAAGCTCTATCAGATCACCTCATCTCAAGGTCTCTCCGTCAAGGTGTGCTTAGTACAAGCTCATTTATGTTTGAAATGGTTGTTCTAGAATACAGATACATCTTTCTTGTGAGCATTTCACTTTTTCTTCTGATCCTTTAAAAAACAGTATTTAAGAACAAACTCCTTGCACTTTAACTTCCAGGTTGACCTGAAAATTCAACAAGTAATGTTATCTTCTGAATTGTTTATTAGATCAATGGAAAGCTCACATACATTTTACAATTAAGGTATATCTGGGGTGTAAGAACTGTTCATTTCTCTTTCTTCTCAGTGAAACTTTTTTTGTCTCTGGCAGTAGCAGATTCATTAGGTCAACCCCTCTTCATAGTAGATGCTGTAGATCTAAGTTCACAACAGACAGGTGTGACAATCCTTGAAACATTTCTTCACTTTATATCACATTATCACCCTGAAGAAGGTATCTAAATAGTCATTGTCGAGGTTTGACACTGGCCAAATGCCAGGGACCTACGATGTCTGCTTTCTATGCTCTCTCCTGCTGCCATTTATGCAGAGGAGAGGAATCAAACTAACACAAACACACTGGACTCATGAGCTGAGATGAGGCACTGGTGGGGAAGGGACGCAATAAAAACATGAGCAAACAGGTGAGAAACTTAAGTTGCAAAGTGATTTATTAACCTAACAGAGTTGGAGGATAAATGAGAGGTAAAAATAAGATCTTAAGACACCATTTCTTCACTCACCCCTCTCCCTCTTAAGACACTGTTCCTCAGCTCACCCCCCTCCCTCTTTCACACAACCAACAGCTCCGGGGTGGGGCAGGGTGTGGGGGTTTCCCTTTGGTCAGGGTCAGTCCACCAGGGAGAAGAGTCCTCTACTCAGCCATGGGGTCCCTCCCACGAGAGACAGTCCTCTGAGAACTTCTTTGGCGTGGGTCCAATCTCACGAGCAGCAGCCCGGCCGAAATCTGCTGCAAACACGAGTGCTTGTCCATGGGGTGCAGGCTCCCGAGCCGAGGCCAGGCTGTTTCCATCCCGGGGCCAAGGCCTTTCTCTCTCGTCCACAGCCTTTGCAACTCTCAGTCTCTGCTGGGACTCCCACTGGCTCACAGCTTCCTCCAGGCATCCACCTGTTCCTCTGGCATGGGCACCTCCCCACGGGCTGTGGGTGGATCTCTGCACCCCCCTGGACTCCATGGGCTGCAGGGGGACCACCTGCTCCCCCCATGGTCTTCACCACGGCTGGCAGAGGGTTGTCAGCTCTGACACCTGGAGCACCTCCTGCCCCACCTTCTCCACTGACCTTGGTGTCTCCATGTTGTTTTCCCTCACATATTTTCACCTCCTTCTCCTCCTCCGGCTAAAAAGAAGTGTGTGCACCCATTGTTTTGATTTCTTCTTAAATATGTTTTCACAGAGGCGTAACTAACATCTCTAATTGGCCCAGGTTTGGCCAGCAGCATGTCCATCATCTTCAGAGCCATCAGAGAGTGGCTCTGCTGGACAGGGTGAAAAACTTCCAGAACCTTCACACAGGACACACAGGAGCCGTCTTTGTGCCCCTCCCTACCCACTAGTAAAAACTGGGCCAAGTAAAACCACCACAGTCATGAACTGAGTTAATGTGTGCTGGAGTTTCTAGCTATATTAGTGGAATTTAAAGCCAGACATGGCATTTGAATTTAGTTAAACAAGAGTGAAACTACCAATGACCATCAAATTTCTGTGATTTCTGAAGCTTATGGCGTCGTCCCCCCACCTTGCTAATTTGTTTCAGTTCATTATGTCACTAGTAATTAAGACTAGAGAGTTGAATTGATCCACAACCAGGTTATTACACATGCAGAGACATTATGCTGATTGCAATTCCTCCTTAAGTCATCATTAGGAAGCATGCTCAGCTGCCAAATTTGAGCACACTTCTTCATCATATTCTGTTGTCATATATCATACCCTGTTTGTCTTAAAAAATACCAAGATGGTGCCACGACCAGTAGAAACTGCTTCCCCTGATGGAACATCACTCTGCATGAGTGGGTTTCTCTCCAATGTTCACTTTGTCTGCCAAAAATTATCTGAGCATACTACACTTCACAGGCTTCCATGAAAAGGTGGAAGGTGAGTGAATTAATTCTGCTGAGACTGCTACCTGAAAGCAAACCATGAGCAGCATGTCCTGCTCTCCTTGGATCTTTCCATCACAATTTTCAGCCTTGGACTGTCCCCTGGCAGGGGGAAAACAGCTCTTAAACTTACACACAACTGAGGCAATCTCTAAAAACTGTAAACATATTTGTTATTATTATGTTGCCCAATATGACACTCTCACAGCCCCAATGGCATCTCAACAAAGGCTCATTCTTCTCTGCAGATGATCAGACCTTATTATGGGCTCTAAAAAAACCATGTGTTTCCACACATCAGTGACTCACCACTTCAACTCCTCCTGCATATTATCCTCCTCCAGAATAGCATAATCAGAACTATGATGACTACCAAAATCACGGCAATAACCACCAGCCAAAGCAACGATGATCCCTCTTCTGTGAAAAGGAAACAACAAAAAACCCACAGCAAATTAATTTCGCTTATAGAGAAAAAATGGAAAGTGCCATTAATCAAAATGCTAATACAAATGTTCATTTCAATGTTCATTGACATTAGATGGAAAATTGTATGACTTAAAAATTTATTTGACTCAAACAAAACTATTATGTATTTTAACAAAGCTGTGTTGAACTCTGAATTTCTCATCCTCTAAAATATGATTGTTAAAACAACAAGCTGTTAACTTATTTTTTACCCACTTAGCAAGAAATAACAACAGTCGTAGTTTTCTGCTTTCTGAAATACACTTTTTTTTTTAAAGACCAAGACAAAAGAATACTTGAGACAGGACATAAAGATTTAATATGCTTTTTCAATTAATGTAATTCAGAATTAAGAACTAAATTGCTTTTGAATGTTTAGAGAGAAGGTATTAAAATCAGATCCTGCTCTTTATGACTATTCCTATAACAATCACTTCTTGAGCAAGTAATTTCAGAATTAACCCACAGCTACAAGCTGCTTTTCCTGTCTTGCTAATTTACAAGTGGTCTTCCCTGTAAGTCTCTGGATTTAGACATGTGAATTTTAAATCACCCAAGTCCATGCTCCTGTATGAGCTAAGACTGATATTTCAGCTTTTAATGTTTCTGTTTCTGATCTGCAGAACCAGGGTGAAAGTCTTTCCAGCCAAACAAAATGTTGGAAGAAGAAATAAATTAACACTACAAGATATCCAGATGTTACATTAATGTATTTAAGATTTCTGTATAAACCAAATGTAAGTATCTTCAACTGACCCCCTCCCTGTATGCCTTAAAGTACTGTTCCCCCTGACCATTACGGCAGTTGATATGTGCCTTAGCAAAAACATCAGAGAAACTAAAACATAATATGCAGGTTAAATACAACAAAACATATAGTAAGTTGAACCAAAACATCTGGTTCAAAGACAGTTTGTTATGAATTTCAAAACTTCTCAGTTCATCAAGCAACCCACAAAGTTTCTACTCATCTAAATAGATAGTAGCTGACATATTTATTTTTAGATTATTGAAAAAAATTATGAAGGTCTATGCGAAAACCTAAGTTCAACTTCCTGCAAAATGCATGGTGCCTCTAAACCCTGTATCTCCCTAGCTGCTTAGTCTGGCTTTTTTTCCCTCTTGGACAGGAGTCCAATATTTTATTATCTCAAAGACAACAATGAATGCTAACAGGACACACATCTCATTGCCTCCTCTTCCCAGAAAATTCCTATCCAAACATGCTACTGCAAAACAAGGAGGCGAAGTGAATGCTATCAAGTTGCTTGTGCTGCTCACCTACCTCGTTTTATTTTCACAGGCAATTCAATTTCTTCATTTGTGTTGCTCACTCTGCAGATCAAATCCTGTGCACTGATGCTCTGACTGCTGTAGATTTCCAGTTTACTGGTGATGGACACAATCCCATTTTTGTGTTTGACTATCTTCTGTGTGGGAGTAGAATTGAACAGGTTGTTCCAGGTAATGGTGGGCTCTGGGAGGCCATCAGCATTACAGATGGCTATCAAATAACCTTCAGAAATGTTGTAATGGACAGATGCATTGAGACCTTCCAACAAACAAATGAGACAAGTCATCACCACAGTGAGCACCTGGTCATAAGCAGTAGTAGCAGTCTAACCATTATGAATCAGAGCAAACTTTACTGGATTCACACTGAGCCCAATGGCAAGGAATGCAAGAAGAGTCCCTTGGGTCAGGTCCCCTCCATGACTCAAAACTCCTTCCCCATACTGAAGTATTAAAAGATTTCTACCCCAAAGATTTCATTCAATTCAAACTCCAAGTATTAAAATAATCTGTTAAGTAAAGTAATTTCTTGGTCCGATTTGCTAATTCCCTATCAATGGTAGGGTTTGGCAGAGCAGCTCACAGCACTGGGGTTGTACCTCGCATCAAAAGGAAACTGCAATGGGCAATGCTGGTTTGCTCACGTTCCAGCTGGGACTGATCAAGGACTTATAAGGATCCCACTCCTTGCTTTTCAGCTGCTACTCAAGGAATAACAAGAGCCAAAACAACCACAATAGTCTTGAATATGACCCACAGAGTCTTGCTCACAGCAGTAGTGCTCTGCTTTTACATCGTGTTTCACCAAGGGATGCTCCTATCACTGCATTTCTTGAATCTGCTCAAGGAAATACTGTGGGTGAGAAAACACCTCTTCTTTCACTAGAAACACATCCCTGCAGAGAACCTTACCAAAAACACTCAGGCAGGGATCTCCAGAGAAGGAGCCATGAGGAAAAGCATTGAAGAGACACTTGTAACACCCTGAATCATCCATTCTAGTGTTCCAAAAAGTTATGCTTGTCTTGTTGAGTTCCAAACTTGTGAAATTCATTCGGTCTTCATAGGGCTTGTGAATCTTTAATCCGTTTGTTTTACTGTATGTAGCTATATTATCGTGTGATCCTTCCAAGTCCTTTTGCCACGTAACTTGCAGAACATCCATGGGATTTTGCAGGGCACAGCTCAGAGTCGCATTGCCACCCATCCTCACTTCTCTGTGTGCAGACACCAGAACCACTGCAATGATAATAAGCAGTTAATGAAATGGGCAGATATCACACACATTCAGAAGCCTAATGTTGATTCTAAGGCCTGGGTTTCCCACAGACACAACTCCTTCAGTTACATATTTTTTCTATGGTTTTCCCATGCCAAAAAAATCCATCTCCTGCATACTCCTAGAAATAAATGAAGTTATGTTGATTTACATTGGCTGAGGCTTTAACTTTCTTCTAAGCCACTTAGAAGAAAAAAAGACTTATCCTGCTCCTGTACCCATCCATGCAGACTTCCCTCTTAAGTTTTACTAAATCAGCTCATGGCTTCTCATTCTCAGCAAATACTCGATTTTTGTTTGCTAAGAGCTAGAGGAATGCATAAGGGAAGTACACACCAAGCCGTTATCACAGAAGTAAACAGCAAAATGGCTTAAAAAGAGTTTCTGAACTGTAGTTTCAGAGTTCAGAGTGCATTTGAAATGGAGGAAAGGCAGTTCTCTAGGAGACACCCCACTCATGGAAGCCGTGAACTCAGGTGAACAACAGTGTCCAGTGTCATTGTAGATATGGGGTGCTTCTCGTCCCTCCCATCTCTAAATGCTGCTCTAGGAGGTTTTGTGTCACAGCTACCATTTCTATGTCTCTGTCTCAGCTATGTAACGTGTCAAACAGCACCAACAATCTGTATTTCACCTATTTTTGTCTCTTTCTCTGTTGAAGCCTTGGGAATCTAAAGTCAGTTCCCCAGACATTTTCAAGCAGATTTCAGGAAATTCAACTTACCATTTGCCTTTCCAAGCCCAGAACATGCCAAACACAAAACCAGAACTCGTAAAGTCATTTTGGAAGAGAAAATCTGCTTCCCCTGAAGAAAGAAAAGGAGAAATGACAAACCATCTTCTGGTGATATTGTACAGTCAGGATGCAATAATAAAATAGAGAATCAACTACAAAGCATTTTCTATATTATACAGGTTTAAAAAGGAGAGCTAGTAAATAAATAATGAGAGGAAAAAAGAATCTAAAAACAAGTTGCCAGCAAACTTGTGTATATACTGCATACACATACAACCAATAGCCTGCTTTTAAATTTTAAGCACACTATGCTAGAACAACTACTGATAAAACTCTGCCAAGCATGAATAGAGACCAAGCTGCTATATGTAAAATCAGGAAACAAGAACCCATCAACAACGAGCCAAATGAATAGAGTTTGTGTAATTAGGTTTTTGAGCATGGCTGTAAGAAATTCAGATAGATATTGCAGAAACCAAGGGCCACCATAGCAAGCAGAAACTATGGAGTTACAGAATTGTTTTTAAAGCAGTGAAAGACGTGCCACACCTGAAGGCAAGCAGCTTTCACTAACCTTCTGCCTCACTGCTTTAGCACCCGTTAAAGCCCTTAGTGTACCATCGTACACACCCGGGGTAGCTGCAAGATTTCACACAATGAGGAACCGTGCAAGCACACGCAGTAGCCATAGCGGGCACAGAAAGGAAAAAATCCCTTAAGGTCACAACTCCAATAACGGGTACTGAAGGGCGGGGGGAAACAAAAACGNCAGAAACATGGCTTGCAAGAAACATTCAGTTTGGTAGCACTGCAATTAAATAATAGTTCTGAGGAATTCCACATGCAAAGGCAAAAAAAAAAAAAAAAGAAAAGAAAAAAAAAGAAGGCGTTAACGAGTGGGGCAAGTAAAGCGCAAATCTTCTACTGCGCCTTCCCAAACCGCACCGAGGAGGGCTCCTGAGCCACCGGCTGTGCCCCTCGCTGGACAAACCGCTCCCCCGCCACTTTCTGGGAACCTCCTTTAACTCTGAAGAAACTTTCACCTTTCTGGCGTCCGGCTCCAGAATAAATACTGGCGTCACACAGGCTTCCGAGGCAGGTGCTGACTGAGCCCGGCACCTGGAGGACCCTCTCGGCTAGGAAAGAGGGAGGAAGGAGACGCGAGTCGCGTGCGGTGGCTCCAGCCTTCCGTCCCGCCGGCGGGGTCCTGCTCCCGGCGGCGCTGTCAGGCTGACCCACGCCCAGCACCCACCTCAGACCTGCGAATGCGACCGGGGAAGGCGGCGAAAGGGATGCTTGCTCACGGTCAAGTACATGGAATCAGGGAGAAAGACGGCGAGCGGGAGGCGGAAGCGCCCACTCCGCGCTCCACCCCATCGATCCCTTGTCCCGGAGCTGGCAGTATCCCGGCACAGCAGCGAGCGGTAACGTGTCCCTCAAGGGTATTCGTAAGAGAAAAGACAAATGACTTTGGGCTGTATCTCTTTTATAATTGGGAGTAGCCTTTTGCGTCCGCTGCTACCTACCTGGAGAGGAAAAGGGGCAGCAGAAGTGATACTGGGCAATCTTGCTGCCTTTGCTATTGTTAGATTAGGATCTTCCACTGATAAAACTACAACAGGGATAACTTAGCAAGCTTGTCCCGGTCTTGACAGAAACAACCCATTTCCCAATCTGATTAATTAGATGCAGCATTCTTAGTGATCAATACAGGACATTCAGTGTCTGCTCTTTCTTCAGCTGCTTTCATACACATGCGCACGTTCATATGCTGTTCAGACCAGTTGCAATAGTTATCTTGCCAGGCCATAGAAGGTCTCCTGTTGTAAACCATCATTGCTCACAGGAAAAAAAACAAACAGCACAATTTCAACCCCCTGCCAAAATTAATTGACAAAAATGCCCACATAAATGCAGAAACTCATTTAAGACACAGATGCGTGGGGAATATTTGGAGCAATGTTAAGGAAGTGTCTTAAGGAAGAAGGTGATGTTTGCAGATTTCTCAAGTCATCCCAAGTTCACCATGTGTTAACCTTGCCTGTCCTGCTCTCAGTACCTCAGTGCACAAAGGAGTGCCTTTTGACCTGTAGAAACAGAAAGCTGCTGCCCCCACCAGATCAGGCCTAACTTGTTGCTGGGGTCTGGAGGTCAGGGCAGTGTCTCTTCCAGATGGGTAGAGCTGTACTTGGAAACATCATCCCTATGCCTGTGCTTGATTTAGTGCAGCCTTTTTTCTCTGCCAACTAACTAACCAAAACCCCTTGCCTTCTCAACAAAATTTGAACATTACCACTACTTTTATTTCCACCTTTCTTTGTATCTCCTAGGGTCAATCTGTAGGTCTTAAATCACTTAAATTTCCCTCTGCCAGGCTTCCAGCCTTTTCTCTCTAAAGCAAGCCAGCAACTAACCTACTGGTTGTTTGAGACTGATGTACCTACACCCTTCACACTCTTTTTGTTTTCATGAGAAAAATGTGTTAGCAAGTTCCCTGTGTTTACCTCCCTTCACTAGCGCTGAGGGGATTTTAGAGGGAACTCCAGAGAACTGCACAACTTAAATTTATCCAGAAGTGCCCTGTGCCATCAAAGCAATGAAAGGAGGGAAATCCCAGTGAAATCTTCCTGCTCTTATTTTATGAAAATAAAGGGGACTTTTGGGGGATTTGAGTGATATATTATAGTAACTCACATCTACTGAAGTGGAAAATGTCTGTATTTACGCAAATATTATTACTTCTTCAGTGGGCTGGAGAAACCTAGAGAAGAAAGAAAAAAATGATTAAAGGGTCTGGAAAAGAGGAGGACTGCTGCTTTGGAAGAGAGGGAATAAATTAGAGCAGAGGAGAGAAAAGATAGTACTGAAATAGTAGGTAAAGACCAGAGGTAACCTCAGGGCAGACATAGGCAAATGAAAAATACTCCAGACAAACCATCAATGGCAGAAGATTCAAAATATTTTTATATTTATATAGGAGAACAAGGCACAAAAATCCCCTTCTGCCCTATTCTGTGTTCTTATGTCAACTGTTTCTTTTTACAGGAATCTGGCTCAGCTCAGCAATCTTTGCAAAGTTTTACAAAGTTCTTTGTTCATTAACTTTTCTGGAGTGGGTGGTGGCCAAGGTGACACAGACTGTCTGGTATGATAAAACCTTTGAAGTTAGTGAGAAAGTGAGTAGAGAGTTCTTGTCCTAAAATCCAGAAAGGTCTTTATTCCTCTTTTTTTATTTATTCAGCTGTAACACACTTGAATGCTGCTGGAAGAAACAATCTAAAATTCCTTCTGTCACGCATGAGGTCTATACTTTATTCTTTCCTCTGCCTTCTGGGTGGACACACTCTGCCATTTAATATATTTCTTCCTTCTTCCTTTGATTTCTGAACTCTTATAAGCAGAGCCATTTGAGCCACTAGCCAGTGAAACCTGTACAGGCTTAAGGCAAATATATGATACAGCTGATCCAAGCTGCCATTATTGAACAGGGAAAAGGAAAAAAAAGGATGAATGGAGTCAGTGACCTGGACTCCAGCAAAACCAAACACACTAAGTTTTACAGTACTGCCTGCTGGAGGCTTATATCAGAACAGCAGCTCTGCTGATTCAACTCTCTTCTGGCTCTGCTTACATAAATTAGCATATCTCCTGTAATCATCACACTCAAGCAGTGCATCCTCAAGTCATAAATGCTCAAATGGGTCAACTAGAAGGTCTAGCCTGGTCCAGAGAGTCTGTCACCAGCTATCATTTTGCTGGTGATTCAACCACATAATCATGGTCAAGCCACATCTCTCTCAAGCTTACTTCTATAAACAAGCAAATGTTGAATTATTTAAAGTTTGAGATTCTGCCAATTTCTCCAGCACAAACTGCACAACATTTTCCAGCAGAGAAAGTTAGCCATGTGGGTGGGGATAAAAGCACAAAAAAAATTTTGGAGTCCCTTTCAGTGTCAATTTATCAGTGTATAAGGGGAGACTGGATTGAGGAAGAGGAACACGGGGGAACATGGAGTGGATGTGGAATTGGAAGAGTAAGAAAGCGACCATGGTATGGGAAGTGTCAGGAAAAATTAATCCACAAACACCAGAAGTTTATGTCCAAAAAGGAGACAGAGGAGTCCTGTAATTTTATTCATGAATAAAGGGAGAGGTCATGGGCATTTCCCATGGGGTCTCTCAAATTGCTAGAGGATGCAGCCTCTTTTTATCCTCCTTTCCCGGCCGCAGGTTCCCTCTCTCTTTTCCCCATTGTCTGAGGTACTTGAGAGGTACAGACTTCCAGAACACCTAATGCAGACACTTGTAATATACATCCTCCCTTTCTTCTTTTTCTTATGTCTCTGTTCTTGTAGTTTATCAACACAGCCTTGGGCGAATCAGACAGTGGAACTCCTATGGAAATCATTCCCATTNACAGTGGAACTCCTATGGAAATCCTTCCCATTGTTTCTTCTGTCTCTCAGTATGGGTCTTATCTTACCAGCAGTTTGTTTGGAAAGACACCCCCTTGTTCCTTTCAAAAGTTTTAGCCCGTAACAGGGCAGACAAGGGGAACGAGGAGGGGGGGGGACGGGACACACACAGGTAGTACATGCCTGGCTGTAGCAGGTGGTAGGAGCTGAGGAATCCATAATTGTTAAGGTGTCTGTTGACGGTGGGGGAATTTTCTCCGTTCTGTTGTGAGGAAACTAACGACCAGGTACTTAAGAGACAAAATATGTAGGGGGGGCACCTACCTGGCCGCTTGGACTTCACTTGCTCATTGGGCACCGGAGGGAGAACGGGGGAGCTGCTCTTTTCTTTTCGCTGTGATCGCGGAAAAGCCAGGCCCGCTCTGCACTGCCTTCTCTTCCTTGCTGGGTGGGTCTTTGTTTGGGAAAAAACAGGGGATCTCGACCCTTTCCCCCCCACCGGAGTGCACGCCTCCTCCATCCAGCAGCTGCTGCTGTGGAGCCCGGCTGCTGCTACCCCATGCCCCCGCCTGCCAGAATGGACTGCGGCTTCTGCCACAACTGTGGAGTTTCTGCCACCTTTTGCTGGCTAGCCCGGGTGAGCCAGTCCTGCTGCTCCAGCTTGCTGCTCCAAGCTCCCCGCTGCCATCCAGCCCGTCCTCCATTACCCAAGTGAGACAAACCTGACCTCCCACCACAGCGCCCCCTGCAGCTGTGCTGGAGTCATCGCACCCGCTCTGCCCTGCCGGGAGCCCGACAGCGCCCCTGCCGGCTGGGACCGGAACTGCACCAAACGGAAAAGTGCCTGGCAGCCCAGAGACTTCTGCTAACGGGTTTTCTGGGTTTGGTTGTTGTTACTACTGTTGTTGTTGTTTGTTTGCCTGGTTATAGATACTAGTAAAGAACTGTTATTGCTTTTCCCATATCTTTGCCTGAAAGCCCTTGATTCCAAAGTTAAAATAATTCAGAGGGAAGGCAGATCATATTCTCTATTCTAAGGGAGGTTCCCACCTTCCTTAGCAGATACCTGTCTTTCAAACTAGGACAGTATGTTGTATAAACTATGGTCCTGGAAGAGAGGGGCTGTGAAGGCCCATGAGAGGCCACGAGGGGAGAAAAGGGGCTGACAGAGGCAGGACTTGGGGACTTTCTTCCAGCTGCAGTCAAAAGAGGCATAAATGGTCAAGCTGATGGAGGAGTAGAAGAAAGGATTTTGGGCTTGGAAACCGATGAAGATTTTAGTCCTATAGCACAGACTTGTAGGGAAGACCCAGAGAAAGTCGTGAAGGTATGTGATGATCGGATATGTTATTCCTAGGAATTTGAGTAGGTTGCTAGAAGCAGCATGGAGTGTGTACAATAATTAGGAGTGAAAGCTGCGTAAACGAAACAAAGCCCAAAAAGGGGGGGCGTCATAGGAGAGAGGCAGAGAAGGAATTACAGGCAGTTGTACAGAGGTCTGTGTGCTACTTAATAAGAGAAGGGCCACTGGAAATGGGAATGTCTGTGGGGAAAGGAACAAACAGGAGCTGCTGGACCCTGGACCTCACTCAAGGCTNAGGCCCATGAGCCCATGAGAGGCCAGAAAAGGGGCTGACAGAGTAGATGAGGCAGGACTTGGGGACTTTCTTCCAGCTGCAGTCAAAAGAGGCATAAATGGTCAAGCTGATGGAGGAGTAGAAGAAAGGATTTTGGGCTTGGAAACCGATGAAGATTTTAGTCCTATAGCACAGACTTGTAGGGAAGACCCAGAGAAAGTCGTGAAGGTATGTGATGATCGGATATGTTATTCCTAGGAATTTGAGTAGGTTGCTAGAAGCAGCATGGAGTGTGTACAATAATTAGGAGTGAAAGCTGCGTAAACGAAACAAAGCCCAAAAAGGGGGGTCGTCATAGGAGAGAGGCAGAGAAGGAATTACAGGCAGTTGTACAGAGGTCTGTGTGCTACTTAATAAGAGAAGGGCCACTGGAAATGGGAATGTCTGTGGGGAAAGGAACAAACAGGAGCTGCTGGACCCTGGACCTCACTCAAGGCTCCTGATGTTAGAAGATGTGTGACAGGGACAGGAGGTGTCATCCCCAGCTGAACCTCTGGTTACATTAACACTGGGGAATGACAAAAGGAATTTCTTAGTAGATACTGGAGTGGTGCATTTGGTTTTAAATATTCCTAAAGGAAAATTTAGTCAGGAAACAATGCATGTTGTTGTGACAGCAAAAGGAAAATCAGCCATTCTTTCAACATTAAAATTTGGAATTGGTAAATGGGTGTTAGCCCATCAATTTCCTTATATACCTGAATGTCCCATACCAATACTAGGAAGAGATGTATTGAGTAAATTAAATAAACAAATTACATCTGGAAAAGAAAAAATCCAAGTTTCTGGCCACAGGCTCCTCTGTTACAATGAGCTGGTTGGGTTTGTCCTGAGGCTGAGGAATTGGTGCAATACTACAGAGGCCTGGGCCTGCTCAGGTGAACTGTTCTGTGGAAAGGCTTTACCTCATAACTGGAAGGGTACTTCCACTTTAGGAGATTTGCTGTTTCACAAGGACAAAGGAGTCTGAGCCAGGAAAGAAAGGAGGCTCTCTGTCAAACTCCCAAGCTCCTTTCCAAAAAGGAACTGAGCTTGAATGCAGGAAAGCCTTTCAGGAATTGAAGCATGCTCTATTGACTCTCCTGCACTGGGAATAGTGGACTTAGAAAGACCTTTTGAACTAGTTGTGCATGAAAAGTTCCATTTGGCATTAGGGGTATTGATATAACAACTGGCATCCTAGAAGAGCAAAGGATGGCCAGCCTGCCTCAGGGCAGTAGTGGTAGCAGTCCTCCAAACCCAGGAAGGAAAAAAAAAATTACCCTGGGACAGAAATTGACTTTTTTTTTGGTGCCCTGTACAGTTGTAGTGGTGTTGGAACAAAAATTGTCCAGGAGACTATTGGGAAATAGACTTTGCTGAGCTGCCATGGCAAAAGTGCCACAGGTATTTATTGGTACTGGTAGATACTTTTTCAGGATGGCCAGAAGCTTCTTCTTGTTGCAGTAACAAAGCTGGTAAAGATTTTGTTGAAGAAAATTATCCTGAGGTTTGGAGTGGGAGTGGGAATGTCACCAGACAGAAGTTCCCATGTCATTGCTGAAATAGCACAAAGCCCAGCTAAAATGCTAGGGGTAAAGTGAGACTTGCATGCTCCATGGAGACCTCAGATGAGTGGGAAAGTAGGAAGAATGAACCAGTCTAACAGAATATGTTATATCCCATGGGAAGGTGTTGTCTTGTCTCCACAGATACTTTGTGCTGGCAGCACCCGTGACACTGGCTGTCACAGCCCATCCGTAGCAACCTGGAGACTGAAGAGCCTCTCCAAGAAAAGTGGACCAGATCAAGTGCTGCTAACCATCAATACTGGTGTGAAGGTGCAAGGAGTAGATTTGTGGCTCCCCAACTCAGGATGGTTAAAACAACTGTCTGTACTTACTGTGATGTTTTTATTTGTGATCTTAATCACTTGTTGCAATGCATACTACTGTATAGACTAGGGCAATACAAGAAGTGGATATGAGACTTTGAAGAAATTGTTAGAGTCTCAAAGGGGCAGTTTGTTACCAAACAAGTTATATTATTATGAATAAAGTATTGTTGCCTTCCTAACCTATCATATGGCTTGTAGAACTTATTTCCCAGTTTTTGATGACACAATGTCTTGATTAAAAAGACAAATGTCTGCCAAGGAAGGTGGGAACCTTCCTGCAATGGAAAGATAACCCCTCCCTCCAAATTACTGTAACTTTGAAATTACGGGGCTTTCAGGCAAAAATATAGGAAAAGAAGTAACAGTTATTTATTGTTATAGATATATATAAAAGAACAGAAGAAACAACACCGCAGTCACAACAGTTTCTCGCCCGCTGAGCACGGTTTCCTCTCTGATGTAGTTACCACCACGGCCAGCGAGGCAGAGAGGGTGCAATGATCCCCTCTGCCGGCGCCGGGAGGGAAGGAAGGAAATTGCTCCATTTGCAAGCTCAGCAGGCAGCGACAGATCTCGACACTACCAAGTAGCAGTGGGCAGAAGCAGGGAGAGCAGGCAGATTCTGTCGTAGCGAATTGCAGCGTAGCGAAGGTCCGGAGCCCAATGCACAACTCCCGCAGCACATTGCCCTCTCTCTCTGCTCCCCCGAAACGGCAGAAAGGGAGGAAGGACCCACTCCCACAGCGAAGTCTCAGGCGGAGCCCAAAACTTCTCACTCGAGATCCCCAGCCTCCCGCACTGTGAGGGGGAGAGCCCACCCCCCCATCCAAAACCCCCAAACGATTCCACTGGAATGCCAGTGGAATTGGCCACCCCCATGTTGTATCCCATGGGGGATCTGCCACCCCCTTTCTGTCTTAATCGTTGTCTGCTCACCGAGAAAGCTGCCCCCTCCCCCTTCCAGCATCTTCCTGCTAAGAACGGGAAGAAATTCACTGAGCAACCTAAACACACCACACACGAGAAATATGGAGGTGAGGGCATACCTCTCTCCCTATTTCAGCAGTCTCTGAAACACTCACCTGCAGTACCACTGGTTGCTGTCTCACAGTACTGAGCATGTACATTTTCTGTCCACAACTTTCACTTCCCAGGAAAAGAGTAAACTTTAAAAAATGGTACTTAAACATCGTCTTGTGTTAGGTTTATACACATACGTTGATGGCTTCCAGTCATAGCCACAATGGAAGAGCACACACACATCCCTGACAACCATGAGAAAACCCCACAGATAAATTTTCTACCAAAAAAGAAAAAAAAAAGAAAAAAAAAAGGTAATGAGCACTTAATCTCAGGAAACCCTTATTTGAGGAATACCAAGGTGAAGCCCTCATTGTACCCACATGCATGCAATATGACAGACTTCAAGGCAAACTGAATTAGCATGGGAATTTCAGAATCTGAGGAATGATTGTCTTTTAAATGCTGAGCAACTCTTGCTTAAAACATCACTTGAGATTGACTTCTAAAGGTCCCTTGGCCAAGAAGCCTGAGATTGCTTTCTGAAGGTCCATTTACCAAGAAGCACAGCTGCAGAAAAGTCTGCTGTGTCAGGAGGCAACCCTGGGCAGAATTTGTCAGAGGGATTTGGGCAGTCTGGCTGCCTTCCCAGGTACTACCAAATACCTGACATTCCCATTTTTCATTGAAAGGAATGGAGGGAATGTGTCTGTACAAACAGACTTGTAGAAATAAGGCCAGGGTCTGAGAGATGAGATAGTAACAGGAGGAGCGAATCAGAAGAATGTTACTAATTGACAGGGATTGTTGCTCAGCAAAGGCCATGTTAAATTCCTGAACCCAGAGTAGAAGAACAAAGATACAAAGGGGATGTGTGTGTGCTCATTAGAAGGGGACATGTAGTAAGCATATAAAGAAGCCTGTCCTTTCCAAGAACCTCAGCCAGTCGGGAAATGGAGAGGGTGATGCAGCCAAGAAATTAGGATAAAAAGAAGACTTCATTCTCCTGCAGTTTGAGAGACCCCAGGGGAAATGTCCCATGGCCTCTCCCTTTATTCAAATGAAGTTACAGGACTCCTCTGTCTCCTTTTGGACATATACCTCTGGCACATGAATTTATCCACACGTCCTCTAACACTGCACCTTCTTTTTACCCACTACTGACCAGCCTGGCAGCATGGAGAATAGACTTCGGAATATTTCCACATTCCGTCCCCTGGTCCTTTGAAAGACCTCTTTCTCCAGGAGAGCAAGGAAGCACTGAAACCCAGTGCCCAGCTCCCTCATCATCTTTCAGCATCTTCTCTTCCCACAACCACAGACAGTGTCTGCTGCTGAGCAGCCCTCATAGAGTCATTTCATCATGAAACGACTTTGGATATGGTGGTTGCAATTTCTTGCTACCAGAGATAGGATTGCTGGATACCAAAAGACCAAAGAGTATTTGAAAGTCCGAAGAGGAAAAGCACAGTGCTGGTGAGTTACTATTTCAATGGGAGGCTCACCGAAGGCGTTTTCCCTTTCATTGGGCATCGCTCCCACTAGAGGGTACTGTGTGCTTGCACAGACAGTGCTCGGTGCTGGGGCTGCACCACCTCAAGAGCTGTCAGAGCAGCCTTTGCAAATACATTGGAAACACATCTTTGAAACACCTCGTGTAATGCCACAGAGCTGGAGGGGAACTTTCCCAGAGCAAGGCCTTGAAAACGTAACTTCTTTTCTTTTCTTCTCCGCCCCCCCCCCCCCCAAATACTTATCTTGGTCTAGTTCTGTTGGTCTTGGGCCATCCACAACACAGATCCTCCTGCCAGATTACTTGTTAGACATCAAAGAGCATCCCGGGACATGTCCCCTACCCACCTGGGCTGGTCTGGCTCGACCCCTGCTGGCCCTCACAGGCTCACCCGTGCTCACTCCAGGTACTGCACCAGGGATGCACAGGCTCTGACCCTGGTCCAGGCTGGTGGCTGGCACTTGGCTTCTCTCACTCAGGTCTCCCCAGCTGCTGGCACCTGGGCACATGGGGCCCCTGGTTATGGCCCAGATGCTGACATTAGGGCCCCCTACACACATGCACAGAAATTGGGGTGTCCCTCACACAGGAGAAGAGTTAGAAATGGAGTTTAATGAGAAGGCAGACAGACTGTGGTGACAGAGCACTGGACCATTCCAGGCAAGTGTACCAAGCAGCCTCTGGCATAAACAAAACAGGACGCCTTTATTCCTTCATCCATCCATTTTCCCAGGCTTTTTATTCCTCCCTTTCTCACCTTTGTGTCCTCCCCTGAGAATCCCGTAACAGTCCAGTGCAATCTCCAAATGCATTTCATTTACATGGCATCAGGTGTCCGTAGCCCTCGGTTCAAAAGCTGCTCTACTGATAGACTCATCTGGATGGGTCAGACTCTAGGGCTTGGGATCTCCTGGGACATCCCTGGGAGAGGCTTGGACAAGCTGCCCCTTCCTCTGAGTCCTTAGAGTGGGCTCCCAACCAGCCCCTGGGCCCCTGTGCCCCTCGGGGCTTCTGGAGATGGCTGATGTCTCTCCTTCCTCTGCTGGGCTGGGGAGCAGCGAGGCTGGGGTGTCACTTGGACTCCCTCACCTGCCATTGCCTCTCTGTCCTCCTTTATGGGAGAGCAGCCAAGCTCGTTGATGGATAATCCAGCAGGTTCACTCTTCATCTCACTTTGGAAGATGCTGTTCAGGTTCTCTCCTTCCTCCAAAAACAGGTACCTGCCACTTTTTCTCAACCCCAGGTTTCTCTTCCCCCTTTTGCGTAGTGTGGAGCCTGGTGCCTGCTCCTACAAGAGACACAGCACAGTGGTGTGGTAATCTCTACAGAGCTCTACACTACTCGGCAGAGACAAGTGATGAGTAGACAAGAGGGTTCCCAATCACAGCACAGGCCCACCAGGATCTTGCAGGGAAAACAGGGAACACATGGGAGGTCAGAGCAGTGTCTCATGGGAGTGATTCCCAGCTGCGACCACTTACTGGTTTTGCCTGTGGATGCCAGCAGCTCTCCAAAGCACCTTTGTGTCTGCATGAACAGGAGGGCAGGGCAGACCCTTGTGGGGAAACTTTTGTGTGAGGCAGCTCTTTACAGCACCCAAGCTCTGCAGGGCTCGCTGGTCTTGTCCAGAAGGGACATCTCATCTGCCCTCCAGGACACTTCCAGTGCCTCTTCCATGCCTTTGCACCTAAATAACTTTGACTAAATTTTCTCCTGCACCCTCCAGACCAGTGGTGCAAAACATTAAGCCGTTTTTCCCGAGCATTACTGGAGGTTAAATGGGGCACATGTTGTGTCATCTACCCAGTGTGGCTGTCCCATGCATCAAAGATATGGCAGCAGAAGCAGATATCCCTAATGGAGGATGTGAATAATCACTAGAAACCTTGGGTGTTTGTGTTACCTCATTTTGATAAATTATGTTCTGGTCTGTTGGTGTGTGCAGGCTCACAGAGGCTCTCTCACCTAGGTCTTGCTGTAAGCGTGTCTCCTTTGCAGGAGTTCTGGGGCCACTGTGTGTTTTCTGCCTGGAAAAAACCCACACCATTAAATAGTCACACAATGCTTACTATACCCCTTGTCATTTAGAGTGAATTGTGTTATTTTAAAGATGCTGTTACTACCTGGATGAGTTTCCAGGACAGATATATAAAAATACCAAGAAGAAAGAGAAAGGCAGATTGCAAGGTGAACACAGGCAAGCCAAGTAATTTGCAAGAAAATGGAAACTATTCTTACTTGCTCCTTTTGCATTTGTTTAGTCTCATGACACAATATATCAAGACTTGGAAGAGCAACACAGCTGTTAAGATCCACACGATGATGACTGTGCTCTTCTGAATACCTTCCAAAAAGAAACCAGTAAGTTCACACAGAACATAAAGTGATGCTATCATGTTTCTGGTGTCCTCTTCCAGGGGCTGGGATTGAAGTGCAACATTCAGCATTTTGTGCCCATTTATTCTTTGAAGAAGAGAAAGAAACAGTGTAACAACATAACTCTACCAAAGGTGAAGGATTATTTTATGTTTTTAAATAAATACTGATAATGTTTCACACACGCTTCCCTGGTATCAGGGGTGTCAAACACCAGAATTTTACTCTTGATCTATTTGTGTTTCTCTATCTATTGAAAAGTTTTATCACAAGGGAATTGTCCCATCCTTCCTGACACACATCCTACAGCAAGATAATCCATATGAAATGCTGTTCCCCAGCATTTGTCAGCCAGGAGCCTGCTCTGGTGGTACCCTCCAGCTGTGAGTACTGCTGGAGAGCAGATCCCACCTGCTCTAAATCAATGGTTGTATACAAATGTAGACATAAAGAGACATATATACGTGTGTATGCACACATATACATATTTATTCCATCTATATGTACACACACCCACCACACACACATTAAGGTACTATAAGAAGGAATCTTCTGGAAGGTTTCAAATCCTGACATCTTCATCTGGCATGAGATCTGACCTCACAGAAAGTTGTCTAGCAAGACCTATGTAAGTACAAACTGCCATCCCACAATTGCATGTGCTTCCCTGAGCACTCCCCACTACATGTTACACATCTCCACACACCTGCAGCCTACCTTTTTCCAGGTGAAGTGCCTTCACTTTCTTTCCTTGTGGGTGCTCAAGGAGGCAGAACAAGGCATGGAGATGGTTGGCGGAGAAGGTAAGTCTGCTTGCCACTGTTACTGTTCCATTTTCATTTTGAATGTGGTGTATTTCAGGTGTCTCCTCCAGGTCTCTGTCATCCAGCCATGTGATGTTGGGGGCCGGCTTTCCTGTTGCTGAGCAAACTGCAGTGAGGAGACCCTCAGTGGTAAGGATGGAGTGGAGTTCCACTGTGAGCTCAGAAATTGCTGGCAGCAAAAAAGAGAAGGTGCTTTTTACACTCTGGTGAGTTTACAGTCAAAGCTGGGTGGGTTTATCTCTCTGTAAAAGGTTCTTATCCAAAAGCATCTGCTGGCTTATTTACCTTCACTTCCCCTTAGGAAAGGTGTGGCAATCTGGACACTATCCACCAAGGATAAATGGAAAAATGTCCATGCAGATAATGACTTACCCACCGCCTGACTACATCAGACCTGAGCTGAGTGCCAGAAAGAGAGAAGGTGTTAGTGGAGAACTTATTTTGGATGTTGAGGCGTATCTCCTTGCTGAAGGAGCCATGACGGAACACATTGAAAAGGCATCTGTAATAGGACTCATCCTTGAACACGAGATTTTGGAGGGTGATAGCTGAGGCCCTTGGGGTTGCTATAGTGAAATGCACCTTCTTGTGAAATGACCCTATCAGCCTCAGCCCATGTATTGGGCCGTAGATAGCCATGCTCTGGAAGGAAGTCCCACTTCTCTTCTGCCAGGTGACTTGAAAAACATCCATCCAGAGTAAGAAGTTGCAATAGAAATTTGCCTCTCCACCAAGTGCTGCCAAAGGATGCGATTAGATTTGATGGATTCCCTCAAAGTTAGAAAAAAAGCAAACCCCAAAATCAGGGCAAAAGGAAAAGGAATTCATTTGGGGAAGGCCATATTGCCTTGAAACATCCGGTCACAGTGTTCTCATCTTGCAGAACACTGGAGTATGGAACTCCACCACAAGGTCGTGGGGCACACCTTGTCACAGGTGGTCATCACATCATTATTCTCTGCTGTACATTTCCATGGAGAGGAGGAAGGCAGCATGGGAACAGAGGGCAGGCAGGCTCTTTAGCAAGCACAGCAACCAGCCAGCAAAACCAGCTCTCGCTCCCAAGAGCACACCTGCTCCCCTCTTGCCAGTTCCTGCAGGGCTGCAGGGAGGCAGAGCAGCCCAGGGTACCCCCTAGCCAGGAGGCAGCACAAAGGCTGCACAGGGATATCCCCTGCTCCAGCCTCGCCCCAGAGAAGTGTGCACCATCCAGACACGTACACTGGAAATGCAAAACTGCTCCATCCCTTGCGCTGAGGAGATTAGCAACATGAACAAAGAAAGGGAATATACAGGTAGAACACACAATTTGTGTGCAAAGACTGCCCTGTGCTCCCTCTGACCAAGCCTTACCCAATTTGGCTGCTGCTGACTCATCCACTTAGCTACTGTTCCAGTCACCAAATAGTATTTTTTGGTCAGCATGGTGTCCACATCTCTCTGCTTGCTAGGAAAGGCTGGTGGTGCTTCAGAGTCAACCTGGTGTGGGGAAAGGGTGCTCCACACCCATCGCTGGTTCCACTCGCTGGCAGCCTCTGCAGAGCAGCAGGCGGCAGATTACAGCCCAGAAAAGCAGGGGGGAAATTATCGTGGGTCAAAGCAATTGCCTGGGAAAGCTCATCCCTGTCCCCATTTCCCTCAGGTGGCAGCTAACATTCACAGGGAACCATTGAAAATTTTGGCACCTTTTTCAGTGCATTCATTGGTGGCCAGAGAGCAGCACCACTGGTCAATCATTGATCATCATTGTCCCCTGCCTGCCAACAGCACTGGCTGCCAGAGCTGGAAACAAATGGCACTCACTCTTTTCTTTTTTTTCCTCCTTTTTTTTCTTCTTCTGCAAAGTTTAATGGAGTCCCTTGTTTGCCCCATCCGGCTGTGCATTGCTATGAGGCACCAGAACTACTTGTACCTCTCAAGGTGTAAATGTGGGATCTTCCTGGTAAGTATGGGAGGTGTCTGATTGAGAGGGAAGAAACAAGGGGCCAAAGACTATGACAGCCCCTGCTCCTTTTCTCTTTGGCAGGAAAGGGATGGTGGACAGGGAGGTGCTGCCTGTGGATCAGTGCCTCTGAGGCTTGCCAGACACCACACTGGTTGCCAATACTGGAGTCCTCAGGGAGATCACTTTTCTCCGTTGGATCTGGCACAGAGGAGTCACAAGCAAGGGCATCAGATTAAACCCCATCAGGAGGACAGTGTGGAGACACCTGCAGATGCCACCACTTCACCCTGAGCCACAAGCAAAGCAAACCCACCAACTGGATTGTGAAAAGAGTCACTGCAGAGGGCAGGTTTGGCTGAACTCTGCTCACCCCAGATGTATTTATATCTGATATAATTCCAGAAAGGGAAAACCAGGGGTGTGACAGTGCTCCTGGGCTCAGAGGTGATGCTCTGTGCCCAAGGGTGTCACTGTAGAACTGCACAGTGCAGCTCCTGCCCCCATGGTCACCCAGCACTGAGATCAATCACCACGTGATGTTCCAGGTTGTACTTACAGCAGGATACCCACTGTACTCTACACAAGTCTTCTGTAAGAAAGGGAGAAGGCTATTTTACAGGAAAATATGAGAACCAAATACCAGTCTGTGTTCATCTCTGCGGTTTATGAATTTGACTCTTCCCTCCATCAGGGGCAGCAGCATCATGTTCTCTAGTTCTCATAAGCTCTTACAGAGTTCTTACAGTTCCACCCCCTCCCTTCTCCCCATTTTGTAGACGAGTTCTGTACAAGGTGAGGTGGACTGCAGAATGTCCCTCCTGGCACCTCCATTAGGGGAAGAGACTCCATCCAGCCTCTCATTTATAGCTACAGCACCAGCTTGCCCTGCAGAGAGCAGGGCAGTGAAAGCAGCACACACCACCATGTCAGTGCCTTTCCTCCTGGTCCCTCAGGAGTTTTCAACTTCTCTCCCCTGATGCCAGCTCCCATCCCAGCCTCCTCCTTCTCAGACTTCAGCTTTGGGCAGAAGGGCTATCCCTACTGCCAGCAAGGCAGAAGCATTTTGGGCCTGGAGCAAGCTCCCAAGGCCTGTCTGAGTGATGCTCCAGAGCAAACTGAATGCATGGAGCAGAAAAAGCCATGACAACTCCCTTGTGTCCCCTTTGCCGGCGTCCGAATTGCTAACCAAATTCAGGCACTTTGTTAACAAACTCAAAAACCTCAACAAAAAACAAACATTAGAGATTTTGGCAGAAGGAACTCAGGACAAGAAAGAACAGGTAAGGACAAGAGAGGATGCAGCTAATGCTGCTGAGCTCACACAGGGGACTTTCCTCACTTAGAAGAGCCGAAGAGCCTGTGGAGCTGAATATGCTGAATGCACATGGGCAGCTGCACGGAGGCACAAGGTCACTGCCCCAAGCAAACAGTGTAGCTAACACAAAGCAACCAGCACAAATACCACTGCAATGTGTATCTAGCACCCAAGATACAATAGACTTAGAAGAGCAGATCTGCTCCTTTCCCTTCAATTCCCAGGGCCTGGTTGGAGATGGGAAAGCAGACCCAGGCGCAGTCATCAATGGAGGGTTACACACATAAAGAGTTTTGTGGAGGTACATCTTCGACTTCTTTCCTATATAAGAGCAGGGATTGGTGCAGTCATCTTAAATAATGACCACTTTTTCCCTTCTAGAAACTCTTCATTGTCCAGGCAGCAAAATGGGGCCAGCTATTTTGATTAAAGAACCATTACCCTCGGAATCTCACTGCATTTTTTACCTGGGCAAGGATCCTACTGGCCAGCTGCATGTTATGGAGAAAAACTTATCCCAACTTGCTCACATACAAAATAACAACATACAGAAATGGCACTAGCATCTCTAGAATGCCCTGGCAACAGGTCAGATTGTAGAAACAGAATCTGTCCAACTTGTTTCCCACATGCCCCTTCCCCAACTTTTGCTTTTCTTTTGTATCGTCCCTGAAGATAAGAAGTCAAAAGAAGCAATCTGGTTTTCTCTTTTCAGTCATTTATCAAAGTTTCTGGAAGATGCAGTTATTTGTTTAAACAGAACTATTCCAGGGGACTGCTTGTCCAAGCCAGACCTGAATGCTTTCAAATTTTCAGATAAAGCAGCATGTTTGGACTGTGAATACTGGAGAGTGTGACCTTAATTACTTAATTCTTATTTTCTGAAGTGGAAAAAAAAGAGTTTCAAAGCCTGCCTAATTTCCCTGTGTTTAAACTGAAAAGACAACTTTCTGGGGGCTTCTCTCTTTTTTTGGCTTTAGTTTTGCTATTTCTGCTCATGCCAAAGAAGAGAATTACTAGTAAAGAGTAAGTTCATCATCAGCTTTATCGCACTGTATTTCCCGCCCTTTCTGTTGGTTCATGTTTCTTCTCAATTCCGCCAGAGACCAAGGGGCATCCTGCTCCTGGTCACAGCCTGTTGATGAAAGGATGAGGAGGAAACAAAATATTGGCTCACACCTGGGTGCAAGCCCAGACTCACTGCTGAGCAAAGAGGGGCAGACATTCAACTAGAAAATACCATGAGAGGAGGTTATCACCAGAAAGGATCATTCCCCTCATTTTCTGTTGGTAGCGTGTGTACTTCAGCTGGGAAGTTATAGGGATTTTATCAGAAATCAGTCGAGGAACAGTGATATCCAGTGCCAGATCCCTCCTGCAGCATCAGCTCTCAGCTGTGCCCAGTCCTATCTTCCCTGGCTGCATTACCCACAGCCAGCTTTATGTCATATGCTGACCAGCAAGGGAAAAAAAGGAGTGCAAACTGCCCACATCCATTGCTAGCTAACTGCAAACTTCACAAAACAGGGACTTGCTCATATTCTTAAGGGGTTGTCTTTCTAAGCACTCCTCACATTACTTTCACCAAGTATCTCTGTGGTTTGGTTGTCCAGCTGGCCAAACTCCTCAAGCCAATTAGCTGCTAATGCCTGCAGAAGCGAGAGGCCACAGTGAAGTACAGATTGCAGGTAACATGTGTGTTCCAAAGCTAATCTTTCGAGAAATGTTATTCCTGGAAGCAGCCTCCCATTTTCTAACAAATTGCCAACTTGAGAGTTTTCCTGGGAAATTTTTCCCCCATTTGACCCATGTTGAAGGTTGGGGAGGGGGTGGAATTTTTCCCTTTTTCCTGTTGCTACACTAATGGCTGGATACTTAAGGACTATTAACTCCTTTTGTAAGAGACAAAGAGCTGGCTGGGCGTGGGGAGGGGAGGAGGGATTTGGTCATCCCGATAAGACACTCTGGATCATCAGGAACTTGGGTGAGGCGGTGGGGGGAATGGCGCTTCTCCTTTTTTGCTGTGGGAAGGCTCAGCTCAGCGCTGCTTTCTTCTCCTTAGTGAGTGAGCTTTTCGTTGGAAAAAAGGGTGCGCTTCTGGAGTGTACACCTCCCTGGCTGTGCTAGCAGCTTCTATGGAAGGGGCCCGGTGGCCGCCGCCCTGCGTTTTCCCTGCCAGAGCGGATTGAGGAGTCCCTGCCACCTTTTGCCTGCGAGCCCGGGTGATCCCGTCTCTGCCGCCCCTGCTCCCTGCTCTGAGTTCTCTGTGTCCGGCTGCTGCACGCCCGCCATTGCCCTGCCCGCCCCGCCGGCCCCCGGATCCACCGCCATGGCCGTGTAACACAGAGCTGACCGCGCCACAGCGCCCCCTGCAGCTGCGCGGGAGTCATCGCACCCGCCCTGCCCGGCCGGGAGCCCGACAGCGCCCCTGCCGGCTGGGACCGGAACTGCACCGAACGGGAAAAGCATTTGGCAGCCCAGGGACTTCTGGCACTGCGTCTTCTGGTTTTTGTTTGTTTGTTTGTTATTGCCACTGTTGTTGTTGATTGTTTGCCTGGCTATAGATACTAGTAAAGAACTGTTATTCCTTTCCCTGTATCTTTGCCTGAAAGCCCTTGATTCCAAAGTTATAATAATTTGGAGGGGAGGGGGTTCACATTTGGTGTTCCTAAGGGAGGTTCCCACCTTCCTTAGCAGACACCTGTCTTCAAGCCAAGACACCCCACATTGAGATCTTTCCCCTGCCTTCAGGCTCTGTGAGTACCTTTTTGCTCTTTTCTCTCCTTCACAGCTTCCTCTCTAGCTCCCACTTCCCAGCTCAGCCCTGTGACAACCCTGGCTGGAGAAGAACAAGAGGTGCCCAGCAGAAGAAAGGTGATCCACGTAGGTGGACAGCATCTTCAAAGGTGTGGTAAGACAGAATAATATCAGGGAAAAGAGACAACCTTGAAACAACTAGGAGAGGCAAAATAGGTGGCCAAGTCAAGCAACAGAAATACAAAGGACAAACCTGTTGTTTGGGGCAGAGATATTGCACTGGGTGGTAGTTCAACATCAGGTCTGGATCCCATAGAGCAGAAAAAGAGAGAAGGAATAAATGTGGTAAGGGATGAAGGAAGCTGTAGAGAATCAAGTAGAGGGTCCCCAAGCCCTCTTGCTCACTTTTCAGGAAAAACATCTGTCCCACTATTGATGACTGATGCTGTTTCTTGGCAGTTTCTGGCTTCAGTTTTTCCAAGTCTCCCAACCCACGTCTGCCAGATTGACAGCAGAATGATACGGTCACACACCTGCAACTAGAGGAATTAAAACTGCACAATGACAACAAGATCCTTCTGCTGGGCCAGAGCCCACTGGAGAGCCTGATACATCACATCCTTTCAGCCTGGGATGTTATTACCTGTGGCCCAAGATGTGGCCCCTTTTGTTTTGCATGCTGGTCAGAAGGTTTCCACCCTGGTGGAGCCTGCAGGGAGCTCAAACCTTTCTCTTAGTGATGCAGCAAGGTCTTGGTTTCCCTGTGCAGCCTGAGCTAGATTCCAAGGAATATCTTCCAATTGTCTTGATGTGATCAGAAATTGTTACAGTACAGATTTTCAGAAAGAAATGCTGAAGTTATATACATAAACACTGAAGTATTGAGTAGACAACAGTCACCTTATTTCTATTAATTATTCCTAGAAAGTAGGCAGCCTACAGTTAATACCCTTAAAACATTCTAAAGTAGGTATGCAAAGATTCTCAAGAAACTATACTAGGGACATTCCCCCTTTTCCCTCCTTGTGTATAAATTCTGGTATTTAGAGAGAAAGCTGCAGCAAACCATGATATTTCTTGTTACTCAGATGATGGGCAGCTAAAATCCACCACAATCTCATTTATGAAAATAGCTACATTCCTGTAAACAAGGAAGGCTCAAGGCACATTGTTTTCTTTAAACCAAAATATAAGCCTGGGTGTTTATGATGAGAGCTGGGCTTTCTGTAATTTCTCTGAAGGATAATATAAAATCAAATATTATGATTGGAAAAAAATTTAGGGTTTGTTTTTTTCCTACTAAGAAGTGTAGGTTTTTTTTCTGCAAGCTTTTCATTCCATCTTAGCCTTTCATGTACAATTCCAAGTGCTCTTTTACTAGACAAAGCTGCCTTTTCCTCCTTTTTCCTTAAGGTGGTTAAGGACCACAGCTTCTGACATGTTAAGGAATTTAAAACTCTGTGTATATCATGTATGGGTCTTAGACTAAGGATTCTCTCAGGCTTCCCAGAAATTTCAGGTGGCTTTTCTCAAAGTTGAGCAGACTACAACAGAGTCCATCCACAAAGAGTTGGATGAGTGTTCAGTGCTCCTTTCACACACAGCTTTATATGTTCAAAGATGAAAGCAGCAGAGATATGAGAAGGCCCTTTGTATGGCTTCCAAAAATATGAGCAATTTCTGGTGTACTGAGAGTGAAAACAAAAATTGATTTGTATCTGCCTGGTTTTTAATAGTCTTATTTATGAGAGAGAAAAATGCAATCAATTAGTGCAATTCTCTAGTTTCAGCTGATTTCCAGAGGCTCAGTGCTGAAAACTGAATGAAAAACAATGGGTTATATTTTCTTCCATGTCTGACTTCATAAGAAAATGTACTGGTGTGGTATTTAGATGAATCATTCCCCCAGGGTCATGCAACAGAGAGCTGATGAATGATGCTTTCAAATGTCTATCACCAAAACAAAGTTTCTTTTCACAGAATAAATTTAGTCCCATGCTTCTGCCAGTACTGTTTCAGAGGAAGAATATTCTTCGTATTTCAGCCAGTGCCTGTAAAATATCTAAGGCCAACATTTCAACTACATTTCAAAGTCACATCTTCTGCCAGAGCTGTTGGGACCAATTCCCTTGAACCTTACTGCTCTCTTAGAACCAGGAACCCAGTAGCTGAGCAGAGAAAAATACCAACACAATACATCTCTGAAATAGCCTGACATGCCAAAACAGAAACATGGACATTTTATACAGCCTGAAGAAACTTCATTTTATATATATATACCAAAAGTTAAAAAGGACATTTCTTATAGGAGTTAAAACCTTAACCCAAACTGGCTAATGGCATGGTCAAAGGATCCTAAAGCTGAGAGATGCAGGCTACATTTGCTTTATAAAGAGAAACACATTACCCAGAACCAGTTTTATCTAACTGAGAGGCAAGCAGGAGGGTGGCATTCCTGCTTGCCCCACTTGCCCTCTTTCCATCAGGAGAAATTATGCCCTGCGTCAGCACTACCACCACTTCTCCCTGGGCTGGACAAAATGCAGTGACACAAAGTGGCCAAAGGCAGAGTGGGTGAGACTGACAACTGCCCAGCCACAAAACAGGAAAAAATCCGAGGTTGTTTTTTTTTTTTTTTTCCTTCCCTAGACTGCAGCAGTAATCCTTTGGCAGCTTTTGTGTTTTTTCCTTGAACTGTCCAGCTTGGTTTTAGTCCAAGATCAGACAACTGACAAGAGACAATCAGCCACGACCTGTGGGGACCTATGGCAGCTGCTCCGTCTGGTCCCAGGCCTTGGAAAAGCTGAACCAACAAAAGAAAGGACCCCGAATCCACCAGCTTCGTCTGGCGTGAGGAGGAGACCAATGCCGGAGATTCACCAGGTTCTCATCTGGTTTTTTTCCCCAAGCTGCTTGGGGAAAGTGTGAACTTTTCTTCCTTCCCTGAGGCAAAGGCTATCTGCCATTTTGTTCTTTCTTGCCACGTGGTTGACGGAGTTGTATTTTTTTTTCCCTTCTCCTAGCATTTTGGGTTTTTTTGTTCTGCTGTGGGTGTGTGTGGGGTAAGGTTCTGATAGTTCAGTATCTAACAGTTATTCACTTTTTCCCGTGCCGTGCGGGCAGTTTGTTTATCAATAAATGGCTTTTTTTTTCACTTTCACCCACTAATGTTAATTTCGTATCGNGTGCCGTGCGGGCAGTTTGTTTATCAATAAATGGTTGGGTTTTTTCACTTTCACCCACTAATGTTAATTTCGTATCGGCGGGAAAGGATTGCTGAAACCCTTTTCTTTAGAGCAAATGCACATTCCAGAGTGTTTTCTCCCAAACTTGTCCCTAAACCAAGACAATCTTGTACAGAATTTTACTTGTAAGCCATTGCACCCCTCTCTTTCACCCAGCTGCTGGACCTATCATGCTCGTAAGCAGAAACCTCTAAGAGCTTTAAGAAATTCAACATTCAGCTAAAAAGTAAAGAAAATACAATCCCAGACATTAACAGATGCTTTTGTGACTCCAAGCCCTGCTTTCCCCCACTCCAGGTGGAGGTGGGCTTGTAGAAAACAGTAATAGGTAATCTCTGCCATGTTCCTGGGTTTGACAAGGTTTCTCACTGGCCTTGTGCCTTTCTATCTTCCCTCAGGAAATCCTTTTCTTCTCCCATGTCCAAATGCCCTGTTTCTGCAAGAGACTTGTTTATCTTTTTTTTATTAAAAAACCCCAACAAACCAATCAGCAAAACCTTAGTCTAAACATTAGCAGAAACCTCATGTTAAAACTCAATTAAACTGCTCTAAATTGCAAGTGCAGACTCCGCAGAATGGCAAAGGCAGAGGCCACACAGCTTGGTCAAGAAGGGTGCCAGGGACTCTCCACCCTGTTCCCGCCCTCCATAAAGCCAGGGAAAAACCTTCTTCTCCCTGGCCTCTTCCCTCATGGAGCTTCGAAGAAATAAAGCTGCAAAGGTGGAAAAGTTTGGACGAAACCTTACTTCCTCCTTTAACAAATAGGGGACCAAGGAGAAAAAAACCCCAATTGTGACAGCTGTATCCAGTTCCCCTTTCCCCTCATTCACCAGCTGTGCTATTACTAAGTGTTAGGGGGGGCCTAAAAGAAGTATTTTATAGCAAAAACCAGGTTTACTCATTCTCAACTCACTCACTTGCTTTCATGTTAGTTTCTCCTTCCCTCAGTCTAGAAGACTTCATGAGCATATGGTGCAATTCAGGGAATTACAGGAGATTACAACTCAGATCTGACCTACTGGTATATGCAAAGCATTTTCAGAACAGGGAACACTCCTTGCCCTGCACTGATGTTTATCTTCCCATATGGAAATAAATAAAGCACCCACCCCCTCAGACCTACCAGCCTCCTGCTTCCCACTGCACTCACCTGCTACTACACCAGGGCAAAAATAAAATGAACTGGGCAACCTACTACCCCTGCAAATGCCGTATTATTGCCCTGCCTCCTCCTCCAGCTGGGTGGGATGCCAGTAAACACAATGCAGCTGTGATGGATCAGGGATATTCAGAAGGGGGCTGTGGAAACCACTGAGAAAGAGGGAAGAAGGAAACATCTATGTGCCTTTCACATTACTTTCCAGGAAAGGTTGGTGGAACTCAAGACTTAGCACTTCCTAATTCCTCATGACTCCTGGCTTGAAGCCTGTTGCTTCTGGCACCTTGGTTACAAGTTCAGGCTGGCTGATGTCTTGTGCCCTTTAGGGAGCAATTTCAACACCTGAAGTTCACAGCAGTGTGCTGGGCTGTTCCAGAGTTTCTGCAGCCCAGCTCCTGGTGGGTGGCTCCTTTGGTCCATCACAACACTTTCTAGGCCAGCAGCCTTACAAAATGCTGCCTTGTTTCAGACAATCGTCCATCCACTTTTGAGTTTGCAATGTTAAAATATCAAAAAAGAATAAACAATGTTCAAGACCCCCCAAAAATACAAGGTGTGAGTTCCACTAAATGGATCCACACAGTCAGCTTGGGTTTCAAATAAATAAACTTTACAGTTTTTCCCCACAAAACAGAATATTTTCGTGTAACAAAATAAATAAATATGTATTATAAATTGTCCTTTTTTGTATTTCTCTTGGAGAAGGTCACAGGAGGTTTCCTCAGAAGCTTGAGGTGCCATTTTAAGAGTTTCTCTCTTACATATGTAGGGTGGGCATCTTCTCAGATGTTCAGTGGTGCACCGAGTCTGGGGGACACTGCAGGAGCCCACGTGCCTGCAGCTCCGTACTGCCTGCACTTCTTGGCCTTGGTACAGGCAGGAAGTACCTGATGAAAGAGAGGTTGTTGTGTTTATTTCTTCAAAATACATGGATGTTTTAAGTGCGAGGATAAAGATTCTTGATATTTGTATTGCCAAATGGGTCTTTGCATCTCCCTGTGAGGGGAGACTAAAGTTTTCCCCTTGCGTCCCACTGTCCGTCTTCAGCTTGGATGTAGAGGTACAACATCCATGAAAGATGAGTTGCATTTCCTCCACTGCTTCTTTTTCTCCAAAATTTTCATCAAAAGTCAGGGTGCACCTGCTAGGCATATACTGCAAGGAGCCTTCACAAAACTGAACTGTGATTTTCTGGAACTATGCCACTTCACTCAGTTTACCCTCACCTCAAGCTTGTATCCTGCACCCCCTGCATTAGGATGGCCTTGGTGGACAACCAGCAGCGGCTCAGCCCCTGCTGTAGCGTGGCACCCTGGGCTTCCCTCACAGAGGCACAGTTTTCCTTATGACCACATTTTGTTTGAGACACACCCTCAAAGCTGCTGCCTCTGTGCGCTGCACTGGCTGTGCAGAAGGAGGTTATTTTGTGAGCTGCAAAGGACCAGTGCAAGGGTCTGGCCACTGCTTCCACAACTATTCTGTGCATAAATATAGTAGCAGAGTGATGCTTCCACCGCAGCATGCCTTGTCATTGGCACAGCGAATGTTTTCTAGTTGCCAGCAACTCTTGAGCACCTGTAGGCTGGCTATGCAGAGTCAGGTTTCTGCTTCCCAGCTGTCTGGCTGGGGGCTAATCCCTGTGTCCCTCTCCAGCCCAGGTTCAGCCTGGCTTGGGCAGTGTGCAGGCAGCCCTGGTGTGGCTGGGCAGAGCCAGGTCACGGTACTGAGCCCCATGACCTGTGGGGTGACCTCTGCAGCACCCTGAGGAAGGGCAGACCTACCCAGCATGGCCAGGTTGGGTTCCTCTCTGGGTCACGTAGGTGCCTGAGGCAGTGGTAGAGGAGGCAGGCGAGAAGGAGAAGGGAGGTCAGGGGGATCAGGGCCCCCACTGCAATAGCAACAGCTGGCGCTGTGCTGCTCTCTGGACCTGTGGGGAAAACAGCAGGTACTCAGTTTGTGCTTGAAGAAAAAAAACCAACCTGGAACCCATTTCAAACATCCCTTGGCCATTCTCTGGGGTGAAATGGGGAGGGTAGGGGCACTGGGAGCACATGCCATCATGATGTACATAAGCAGCGCTGCCATCAGACTTGTGCTTGGGGTCTGATGTCAAGGTCAGGCGTACAGAGCCCAGCCCCTCTGAGGTCTGATGTCAAGGTCAGGCGTACAGAGCCCAGCCCCTCTGAGGTCTGATGTCAAGGTCAGGCATACAGAACCCAGCCCCTCTGAGGTCTGATGTCAAGGTCAGGCGTACAGAGCCCAGCCCCTCTGAGGTCTGATGTCAAGGTCAGGCGTACAGAACCCAGCCCCTCTGAGGTCTGATGTCAAGGTCAGGCGTACAGAGCCCAGTCCCTCTGAGCTACCCAGCGCTGACACGTCTTGTGGGTGTGTCAGGCTACGTGACAGGGAAACCTGTCACAAATAGTCCTTCAGAGAGACAGGGAGGCTGGGACACATCATGGTGGGTAAGGGGGCCCGATGAGCAGTAAGACATTATGTGCCATTGGCCAGGGCATCTGGATGTTCCCAGGCACCTCCTGCATCCCTCCCAAGCCCAGTCACAGCTGCTCTTCCAGGCGCCTTCCCCACCTGTTCCCAACCCTCTGAGGAGTTTTCTGATCTACCCCAGGAGGTGTTTCACAGTGTCTGCCCCACTCCAGAGCAGGAGCAGAGTTACATACTGACCCTGCTCCAGGCTGTCTGTGGGCAGGACCAGGGTCACATTTAGAGAAGGGTGTTGGATCACGCAGGCGATGGGATACTCCTGAAGGATTTTCGAGTAGGCATGGGTAAAATTGCTGATGACAGTCACGGTCTGGTTGCTGAACTTGATGTGGTATTCCCTTGGTTTCTGCTGCAGGATGCTGGGAAGGTGCCAAGTTATTTTTGGAGCTGGTTTCCCTGTTGCTGAGCAGCTCGCCCCCACCATTTTCTCAGAGTCCTCAGCTTTGTCTGGACTAGGTATAAACTTAGTTTCCACTTTGGGGTCTGAGATGACTGTAAACAATAAAGTGACAAAGTCCATTAGTTTCTGCCCATGTTTGAGCAAAGAGCATCTGTATTTACAATTATCTTAGAGGACAAGCTTGCTATCTAATCTTACCCCCTTCCCCCAATCCCAGAGCCCCAGCAGTGACAAATAAATATGAAAGTGATCAGACAGCAGTCTGGAAGTGAAGACCTAGGCAAAAGAAAGGGCAAGCGGGTAGAAGCATTTGTTTCGATTCTGTTAGTATCAGCAGCACTGCAGTATCCCAACTGAGAAGTGGTGATTATGGCTGAGTTAAAAACAGAAGGTAGGGAAACTGTGAAATCATATGTCCTTTTTCCTCTGAAAGAGCTGAACTGCTTGAATGAGTTAAAATTATTTTCCTTTAAAATTACCTGCAGGATTAGCTTTACTGCTGTTTGAGGTGTGTAGAGTTGCAAATCAAGGACTAAATGCAACTATTTATGCAAGACAGTAATAGCGAATTTGTATGTGGTTACACCATGGGATTTCACCTGTGGAGGGTTTGTGTTTGTATAACTTTCTTCCCTCTTTTAGTGGGTTTTGAGTGCATCACAGTATCCCTCAAAACCTTCATTAAAGATCACTTCTTGTGAACTCTCACACTCTAGAAGATTTGTGGATGCTGTCACATTTAATTTTAGTCTGCAAGAATGATGAACTACAGGCATCATTCATGCTTACTCACTCACATGAAGCCTACCTGTTGATTCCTATTTAGACAAACTGTATTTGCAAGGAATAGATAAAGGGGAGACATATAGGTAACTGGTTTCAACCTGGATAAAACTCCAGGTGAGATCTGAACACATAAGGATATATCGGTCCCATGTGGAAGCTCACCTGTTTATCCTTTGACACAAAATCATATAATAATTTAGGTTAGAAGGGACTTCTGGAGATCATCTAGTTCAAGCCTCTGCTCGGTTTGATTAGGTCAGTTTGCTCAGGCCAAAATCTATAAATGCATGTAATTCCATTTGGGAGTGCAATCCATGGGCTTCTGTGTGGCAGCTCACCAGCCTGCCTTCTGCTTCAGTGCATGTGCTGATGGAATAGAGGTCCAAACCACCTCTATTCTAGGTTTCTGTTTCTTACAACATTACTTTTTTTAACCACTTAAGTGCAGCAGCAATTCTAGTTTCAATCAAGTCTCAGTTACCATGAATGCCCTCTGATTAGAAAAGTATCCATTACTATATTTAGTAGAACTCCATGTGTGCGTTACTACTTACAGAAGAAACAGAAGAGTGGTACATGCAATATTTATGCTGAAATTAATTTTTGTCCCAACATTACAACATACCATTATCATGCAGCTATCCGGCTTTTAAACAAGCAAACAAAACTTATTTTTATTCTTCTTAGGAAAAACAATGATTTTTTCCTTTTGTGAGGTAAACAAAGATTTGTCTGTGAGATGTAGGAGACATGGTGAAAAGGGGAAAAGGCTTGTGCCAGGTGCATAATGACACCTGTAACCTCCTGGTACAATTCCAGATGCACCTCAAGAGGCTGTCTGTGTACTCCAAACCGTAACTGCCAGAGGGTTAAAGCAAGACTTTGTATACCAACAATTTCACTGCTTTTTGTTTGTTGTTTGATTTTTCTTACAAGCCTGACCTCATTTACTTACTATGGTTGTGCCAGCCTAGAAAAAATAAGCTTGTATTTCTCATTTTTTGCATCACCCATAGACAAAAACTCAAACCCCCATGGAGCTGCTGAAACCTCTGAGAAAAACAAGGAAAGCGTGCAGGGGGATTTCAGCTGGAACTTCTCAAAATCTCCCAGGTATGAAAAGACTAGTGTCACAAACAATTTAAGTTTTGATTAATAAATGATCTCTGAACTTCTTCTTTCACTCACGGGACGCATAAAAATAGCATATACCCACCCACAGCATTAACTTCAAATATTAGGTTGCAAAATTGAAAAGCAGTCAAAGGGAGAAGTCACAGATGTTACCAGAGAGGATGAGAAAAATTGCTCAGTGTCTTGCCAGAAACATATGCACTCCACACCTGCACTTCTTCTGACTAAGCAATTCTCTCTCTTCTCACATTGGACCCCAAGGAATGATCCTGTAGGGCCGAGCTTCTCTCTAGCAAATGTCTGTAACAGATGCACTGTCAAAACCTGTATGTGCCTTGCTTTTGCAGTAAAGTCCTGCTACACAGTTTGCTAGCATGTGCTGGTTGTTGATGTTTGATGCATACGCTTAAATTAATGGCTTCTTTTGCCTTTCATAAAAATATTTGTTTCCAGTGAAAAGGTCTTTGCATGAGAGGTTGTGTGCAAGTACTTGCTTTAGTGTCTCTTGCAGATCAGTATTGCAGATGTTCCCAAATTTGAGCTCTGTCAGCATCCTAAATATTTGAAAAAGGGACTTTCTGTAATGGCTTTCTGTGATTAGAGGGTGACAGTCAGGTCATGATATACTTTTCATTTTTAAAGGCTTATCAGTGGTGTTACAGAGAATGATAAAAGATGGTAGGAGTTACAGTATGCCCTGTGATAAGAGAAAGCCTTTTCCAACCATATGAGTGCTCACCAGCAGCACTGTGCCTTGGTTTCCCTGTCTAAGAAATTGCAATGGCATTTTTCCATTGCACTCAAGAATTCCAGCAAATGGTGCCATCTACAGTGAAGGCAGGCAGTCTCCAAAGATGGCCCAGCAAATGTCCAGGGAATTTTGTGACTCAGGAAGTCTTGCTAATCCTCATGAGGCACATCCACCTCTCTCTATACCTCTCCCTTGTCCTGGATTTCATTCTCATCTTCTTTGACAATGAAGGTTGGCAAAATATTTCCAAAGTAAAATGAAGGGGGAAGGGGAGCAGGCTGTTCAAAAGAGACCAACCAAGCTTGCTTGAAACTATTCTTTTCTAAAATGGATTTTGCTACAGAGTAGGAATTTCTGCTTCTTCCTGAGTTTGCTGTTTTCAGCCAGGCAGGTCTGTCATCCCTCCAGTCATACCTGTTTCTTTTTTCACAATGTTGTATCCAGTCCTTACATGGTTTCACTTCCCCTCATCACATGGCGGTGGTGCCCATCCTGTCCTGGAACAGCTGTGCTTGCAAAGGCTGCTGTAATCGGGCAATCACCAGCTCGTAAACTCCCTGGCAGTCCCCTCTTGAGGGCAAAGACATGGCAGCATTTCATTTTCAGCTGGTGGCTCTGGCTTGCTCACCTTGCCCTGAACCCTTGAGCCTTGGTAGATTCCTGCTGGCTTCATTCTCCCTCATGGGCCACACTCTGGGCTTGTTCAGATGAGTTGTTCCCATCATTAGGAGTTGAGGAATAAGGGAGTAAGACTGTGGCTTTTAAGTAGCATCATATAAATCAGCATCAGTGAAATAACTGTGTATGAACTAAAATCTTCTGTCACAGTGCCACATACTCAGTTTGTTCATTGTGACCCTCCAGGGCAGGTTTGGTACAGCACATTACAGGAAGACCACCATGGCCTTGATGAGGCAGCCTCTGGCAGTGGCCCATGAGCCCATGACAGAAGTTAAACCCTTCTCAGTTGATGCGTTTTCATCTGAGATGCAGGAAGAGATGCTTGCATGAGTGTGTGCGGCAGCAGAAAAACATCCTTTTTTTTTCAGAAGTATGCTCTGGTGAAGGATGAACCATAGCCACAAGGTTCATGATTTTGGGAAGGAATTCCCCCAGTTGGATAGAAAAAAAACAAACCAAAACCAAAACTAAAAAGAAATCTTTGTGTTTAGATTTACATGATAACAAAGAATGGAATCCCTCTATAAGGCACTTCCATGTTTTTCCTGTAATGTATAATCAGTGTTGACCCTCTGAATTACTTAGAACTGGATTTCTTTAGGAACTTTCCTCTTCATGTATGAAATATTGCATGAGTTTCTCCTCATTTCTCTTTTCTGCCCTAGGAGTTTTCCCAAAAGAGGGGAAAAAGAACTTCTGTTCCAGATTTTGTTTTCCCTTGTATTTTCCACCACCACCACCTCCTTTCCCCTACTGCTCAGCTTATCTTTCCCCTATAAGCTAGGAGCTTCCTTTCTCCACAAAGAGGACTCCAGACACATGTGTGTGGACATATGTGTCTGTATTTTTGTCAGCAGAAGGTACTAGGGATAAACAAAATACTCTGCAGGGGCCATATCACCAGTGACAGGTCACAGACACTGATACTCTCTACATGGCATATGATCTTTCGCCAGTGTCCCCACAGCAGTCTCTTCCATGAGAAAGCCAGGAGACAACAGGGTGTCCTCAGAGCATGTTTAATGCCTCAGCTTTCTCAGCTGGACAAAACCCAGCAGCTTTCCTCAAAAGACAACCAGCTTTTCACTCTTGTTTTGAGTTCATCCATTTGTCTCTATTTCAGGTTGCATTTGCTAGTTGATGATTTCATATGGAGGTGACAAATATTGCCATCTTGACTCACAATTTGTTTCAACTCTCTTCTTTAAGCTAATTGATGCTGATCTGTTCAATATATTGATGTGTCAAATCCCATGAGCTGTACAGTATTTCAGCTTGCCTTTTTAAAAAATTTATTTTATTTTATTGTTTTTAAAATAATTTTCCTGACCGCAGCCCAACTACTGTTATTTTTACTCTAGCTTCAAAATGATCTTCCAGCTATTCTGATTATGCCTGTGCCTCTTTGCCTTTTAAATACATTGCAATTTTAAAAAAACCAAATGCAGAGCAAGTTAAAAATTGCCTGATTTCCAGGATTAGGAGGTGAGAGTAGCAGTGAAAGGAAGCAGAAGAGCACGGGGTTCATGGCTGTGGCCAGGCAGCTGTCAGCACAGCAAGGGCCAGGGAAACTTGGAGGAAGTCATGGGTTACGCATCAGTTTTGAATCTCGCTGTTGCTGACTTGAAAGGGAAGAAAATTAAAGAACTGTTAAACACTGGTTTCCCATCAGAGGTAAAACCAGAGAGGGAGAGAGCCAGGAAGAAAGCTGAACTATTTTTCCCGTATCTATGTAGCAATGTTAGGGAAGGTTTTTCCCAGGGAAAATGACTTGGTCCTCAGATGAGTGCCCGTACACAATTACAGTGCCTTACCATAAACCTTGAGACACATCCTGCCAGTGACAGCCCCTGAGGGAAATGTGTTGAAGATGCATTTGTAGCATCCTTCGTCTTGGAGGGTGACTCCATGAAGGCAGATGGCCGAGGCTTGTAACTCGCTGTGGGCAAAGCTCACGTGGCTGACGTAGGCCTTGGCTATCTTCTGGCCGTTCATTGTACTGTAAGTTGCTATGTTGTCTTCGGCCCCGTCCGTCTCCTTCTGCCAGGTCACCTGTATCACATCTTCTTTCGTGACTGACCGGCACGAAAAAGTAACGCTTCCTCCTGCCTGGACTGACTGGACCTTTCCGTTCATCACCTGCACAGAGGCTAGGGAGAAGCAGGTTCCACACTCAGTATTTCTCACACTCTTCTGCAGCCCAACCCCAGCACAGGCCCCTGCAGCCCCTCACCCTCATTTCTAAGAGGAGCACCTCTGGAGGATTTCTCTATCCCTCCATCCAGGGAAAAAAATGGAAGTGCAGCTTGAAAGAACTCCCCGGAATGTTTCACTGGACCTGCCACCTCTCACACCAAGCATCTTGCCAGCCTGATACCTGTGCTGCAGAGAGCACCACTGAGAAAGGCAGCTCTGGTGTTGGGAGCCACTGATTTCTGTCAGCTAGGGCTGCTGTCCCACGGGCACCCACAGAGAGGTTCCCTAAACTTTCAGCCATGCTAACAACCAAGCAGTTGTTGGCCCTATACCACCCTCTTAGACCTCCTGTGGTGTCAGGTGAAGCAAATCAGTAAAACTGCTAAAAATTATTATGTGTCTCCCTATACACTGTGTATTCACAGTTGTCAGAGACTGGCAAAGAACAGAAAACCAGAACGAAAAAGCAAGGTGGGGAGGACCAGAGGCAAACTGTCCTCTTATCTCAGAATCAAGGTCATGCTGCTGGGAAGCAGTTGCAGAAGAGAGCCTACTGAAGGCCCACAGGCAGAAAACTTCACAGCATGAATGCCATGGTATTAAAAGTCTCCAGGGAAAAGAAGAAAACAATCAGTCTCCTCTCCCAATGCATAGACATGAAAAAACTGTTAAGGGTACAGGCAAGGTAAAGCTGACAGCTCAGCTACACAGATCTCTTGGGATAATAGCTTTCAAAATTTATTTGTGCGTGCCAGCATGGGAAGGGAGGTATCAGCAGTAACAGTTGCAGCACTGAAAACATAACTCTATTTACAAGAAAGGGAAATATCTTTGCAGACCTTAGAGGAGTGAGGCTGTCTGCAGTGCCCAGAGGTACACTAGGCTAATCCACTCAACAAAGTGTTGTGAGATTCTGGCTATGACCATGGCCAGGCAGATTTCCCCTGAAGACCAAGAAGCCAGTTATCAAGCTGGGCCAGTCACTTTGCCTTCCAGATCTCAGCAGTGCCATAGGCAGACTACAAACCATGATCATGGAACCTAGTCTGAAACTAATTCAGCCTTTTGTACATGATTTTTAAATACAAAACCAGCGTTATACACCCATGCTTTTGATGGCCTGAGCAGACACCTAGAAGCACAGTTTGCCTCTTTTATAATTTGCCCATTGCAATAAATTTATACATCTCTCTGGAACTTATAAATGCACTGGTGGATGCTATCAATGCCACCAGCAGTGACACGTCTGAAGCCCCAGGTGAGCAACACAGTGCCACAAGTGCCATGTCACCACTAAGGCTTGCCCCAGGAAGATGCAAGGTGGGGACTGCAGCACCCAGCAGCACAGAAGGAGGCTGGCATGGCCACTGAGGTCCCTCACGCCATTAGGATAATGACACAGACACCCAGACAGACAAGGGAGTTACCTGGAGCAGCGGTCCAGATGCTGGAGAGGAGCAGGCAAATGACCATCATCATTGTAGCTGTGCGCTCAGCAAGACGAGCAACTGATCCACTGAGTGCTGCTTCTCCTTTTTTATACGCTTCGCTCTTACTCTAGGGACATTCCCCTCCATGCAACCACAGTAAATGGCACCTTGTGAAAACTTCCTGCCTCTATGACACTCAACTGAATTTTAGGGGACATGACAACAAATGTCAGAGCCAGAAACTCAGGTTTTCCCAGCTTTGCTACTAAGCAGACAGGGGTACTGGGTTTTTCACGAGAACTTTGTCCATAAGGTTGGGTTTTCACAAGTGCCTAAATACAAGCACAGATTTCTAAACTGGCTGAGCACCCAGTGGACTGCAGAAGAAAAGGCCACCCTGGCCCTGACCTGAGCTCCAGGAAGGGCCATGCTGCAATGAGTAGTACAAATGTCCCCACATGTAACTTAGAGGACCCACTTAGGGGTCTGCACCTTTTGTGTAAATCAGCGATGACCCAGGAGCTGCTGATGCTTCTGTAACACAACTCTTTTTCTAGGTTAAGGAGACCAAAGCAAGCCAAGTGCCAGACCCAGGGCCCAGGTCATATGTTGCCTCAGGGAAAGAGCAGAGCCTTGGTCTCACCTCTCCGCTATTGAGGTCTCCCCCATCTCTACAGGTCCATGATCCTTCCCCAGACCTGTCCCTTGGAAAGACAGGGCTGCCATTCTGCAAGCACACCCCTTCCCCTCCACCATCACCTGAGATGACATAAAAATAGGTCACACAATTTGTTTGAGTCATTGTTTTTGTGTCTTTTTGCTTGGTCATTGTTTTGCCTGTGTTCCCCTTTCTGTGTGAGTTGTGATCACACTGCTGAAACCAGCCATGGCTCACCCACAGCACAGTGGGGCAGCCAGACTGTGAGACCTCATTTGCTAATCAAACTTCTAATGGTAAATTGTGTTTCATGTTTCTGATTTCTGATAAGGTGGCTTACATTTTTGCAAATTCTTACTACTCCAAATGATTCTGATTGCAAATAAAATGTCTTCTCTCAGTTGAATGGCTGCACAGATTCACCTCATATGATGCAAATCAGTTGGAAACCAGCAGGCCCAAACCATAATGTGATGAAAAATTCTCAAACACGCTTTAGCATTTATGGTTCCTTCTCTCCTTAGTGGTAACTAATCTGAAAACAGAAACAGCTCAGGTATTACTATTCCTCTAAAGAAACATTTTGGGCATGCTTTTGAATAGGTTCAATAATTCATACCCATTTGTCTGCAAAAGGCAGTTGCTTCATACTATTGTCTTTTTACTTTGAGGTATCTTATTTTCCTTTCCTTATTTTCATAGTTGCACTTAACTGCAAAATTTCTGGAAGGGCATTCTGGCCTTATTAAAATGTGAGACCACCACTTAGCCATCACAAAAGGAACTGCACTTCATTTTAAAAAGCCCAATTGATATGTAGGAAATATTCTTGTCAGCTTTAACCATCTTATTTTCTCCCAGGAACACTCTAATCTTTCAGAACCTTTAAAAACTGCATGCTGCTAGAAGAAACACTTTTCACTGAAGAACAAACTTTCAGTCTTAGCAAAGGACAGAGATGGCTACTGTGGTGGGAAAAATTTATTGGCTTTAAATTGTTTACAGCATCCCTGTATACCCAGCATACCTGGTGATAAAGAGCCAGGTATGATGGCTGCTTCTTCCAAGGTCTGCATTTCCTCTGGCAGCTCCCGGTGCCACAGGGAACCTGAGCATGCAGGGACCTCCCTACCAGCCTTCATGAGTGGGTGTTTGCATGTGTATCTGACTGCTGCAGCATCTCTGTCGGACCTCTCCCCTTTCTCCAGGGACCAGGCAACATCAGTAGTCGATTAATTACTTTAAACACAACATTTTACTCATAATGTGAGATCCATTAACCCAAACACTAATTTAAAATTTGTGAGTGTACCTTTAAGTGCATGGGTTCCTTCTCTGTTCATCTTTGCATAGACTTGTGCTGGGTTACAGACCTTCTCCTTCCTTGTCAGTCAGATCCCATGCTCTTCTGCTTCAGTTGCACAACATCTTCCTTTCTGAGAACAGCACACCATGCCTGAGCTTCAGTTACATTCCAAAGACAGTGAAAGCTTGGGGATAAATTAGGCAGAAGTAGTTCTACAACTACTGCTTGAAAAGCACAGTGATTCATATTATTTTCTTCCTTTTTGCTTCACCAGGATGTTTTCTTTAGTTCCGAGTAAGTTTGAAAAAGGATATACAAGAATTGCACGGTCATGAAATGCCAGCATTTCTCTGCAGACCAAGTGACTTGGTTATTGAAATTAATAATTCACATGGTTGAACTTCCAGAAAATGTTGCCAGGGGGAGTCACTCAGGCACAATTACAGTCTAAAACACTGGTTTGTCAACCACCAGTCTTAACCACTGTTTTTTCAACCATCCAAGCCCAGGTTAGCAACTGGACAGCTGCCTACCTTGTCAGAAGAATTCAGTGGCACCTCTCAAGATGTTGCCTTTAAAGAGAACAAAACAGGTGAAGAGGGGTTTATCCACTTCTGAATTGCAGTGATTTTTGGAGGTTGGTTCCTCAGCTCGAGTTGTAGAACTACACAGTTTTAGCACTGTTGGGAAGCTGCCTGTCGAATGCAATTGAACAGGCCTGGAATGTTATAACATGTTTAAGTAATGCCTGCATATGGCAAGTCCCTCTACATTTCCTCTTGCTTTGGAGAGCTGCAGTACACTGAGGTAAAGACACTGGCTGCATCTACCAACATTTGCTCCAGCCTCTGTCCTTGCACCTGGGCAGGCTGTGGTAGTTCAAAGCCAAGGGATGCTGCACGACCAAGTGGTGCTCCTTTGGGCAGGGCTGCAGACAAATTGTCGTGTTTGCGCACAAGTTTCAGATCAGACGATTCAAGGGCAGTCTGTACACAGACACAGCTGTTTACCCTTGTCGTGTTTGAATTGGAGGTATGTGGTCTGTGATCTCTCCCCAAAATGAACTCCCTCCCTCTGCTAGCACACTGCTGTCAGCTGCAAGTTACAGCTTCTGGTGCAGAAATCTGGTGTTGGACAGCCTAGCAAAGCGCAAAACAGCAACAAAGGAGGGGGTTACTTAGCTGAGACCTAGCTCATGGTGGTGTACCTCCATCTGCAAACCCACGTTCTCAGGGAACAGCACGTGTTCTTAAACTGTCCTGTTAACTGCCTGACACTTCTTACCTCCAAGGTTTGATGAAATTGCTGCAGACACCTGAAGTCTTACAGAGATTTTGTTTTTTGTTATCAGCAATGTACTGCAATTACAATGTGTGAACTAAAACTTGCTTCCTCCCCAGCCAACCAGCCCTGCAAATTATATTTCCAGTTCTTCATCTTTCTTCTTCCTTGTAGCTCAGGATAAAGGAAAAGGGATAAAAATAGTAATAATTAAAAAAAAAAGAAAAAAAAAAGGGAGAAACAGGAGATGAAGAAGCACAAAAAGACTGCACTGGAAATCTTCAGTAGCAAAGGTTATGCTTCACTGGGGTTTGAAGTAGTTGGTTTTTACCATTCAGCTTGTCACACCATTTCTCAGAAGAGAAAGATGGCCAGGCATGTGGTTTCCTCTCGCCAAAAGCACCCTAAGTTGTTATTTCAGACATGGGGACCTAGAGGGAGTCCATTCTGCAACACACTAATCACTTTGTGGAGGCTGCAAGCTCACCCCAGAACCCCAGGAAGCCACATGACTCATCCATTCCACCCCTCTTCTTCTTCCCCATCCCCACTTGTTAGTGTTTGCCTGCAGTGGAGGCTTTGGGGTGGTTTTTGGCTTTTTTAGGAGCGCAACATATGAGTGCTGCATACGCTTACAGTGAGAACTGAGCTGCTTTGGTCACTGAGTTTCACTCTGTAACACAGCCAGTACAGAAAACAATTCTGCCAGTAAGGAAACCACACCAAAATTGGCTACCCAAGGGCGCAGAGTTCCAGTGGAAGGATGGGAAATTGCCTACCAAAAATAAGGTAGGTCCAATACCATTTTATATTTAATTAGAAAATAAGAGGACTAAACGAGTGATAATGAGGGATAATGAGCTGCTTTGATCACTGAATTTTGTTCTGTAACACAGCCAGTACAGAAAACAATTCAGCTGGCAAGGAAACCACACCAAAACCGCACCCAAAGGTGCAGAGAAACTGCCTACCAAAAACAAGGTAGGTCCAATACCATTTTATATTTAATTACTAAACAAGAGGATTAAGAGAGTGCTTCCAAAACAAATGATACCTACAGTGAATCAGCCTTAAGGGATCATGCAAGGCACCATGAGGAGCTTCTTGATCAACAAAACATAATTTAGCAAGCAAATTAAGATGAACAATATAGTTCTTAGTATGTCAAAGAGTATTGCCTCAGGATGATTTTTAGAGAGGTGATGTCTTCTGTAAGCTCTGAGCATGGAGAGTCTGCTGAATGGAGGAAGGGAGTTTGTCCTGGTGAGGAACACAAGGAACAGAGGATACTTGTCATCTGCTCCAAGTTTCCAGGCAGGAAAACTACACTTAGAGATTCAGTTTGCTATCTCTTATCTGTTGGTACCATGCCTCATAAAGACAAGCTTTTATATACACTATATAGAAATAGACTAAATTGTACAATATATTTAAATGCTGTATACAAGATATGTGAGTATCCTATAGTTATGTACAACAGTGGTTAGGAATAGATTGTCTCCTAAGGAGCTTTGAAGACATAGGAGGATGCTCAACAGGAGCCACCTAGGACAGGCGGAAAATTCCCTTTCTTTTCCGTTGTCTACTTGACAGGTCAAAGAAAAGGTCATGCAGCCTCTGAGTAGTGTACCCTGACTGCTTACTTGGTCATAAGAAGCTCAGATGAGGCACTCCATTGTAAAAATTAAATGTTCCTCTTGTTTCCAAAGAGAATGCACCTCTCACATTCCTGCAGGTCTGTGGCCAGATGTCTAAGTTGTGACCACGTTACCTGGCCTTGAGGAAAAGGGGAGAAGTCTCCAAAGCATGAAGCTTTCTCTCAGAAGCAGTTTGAGTCAAGGCAAAAAAAATCCATGTGAAACTCATGGGTCCTCACCTGTGACAGCAAGGAGCAGTGATGAGCTTGTGTGCCTTAAGCTCCAGGCTCTCAGCTCCAAAGCTTGCCAAATCCCCACTGCTTTAAGTGGTCTTGTCACCCTTACATGTGGGACGTGTGTTGCTTTTGAAATACATACTGACTGCTTTTTAGGAGCAGGAATCAGAACAGAATTCTTTACAAGACCCTTGCAAACAAGGTTTTTGTAAAGCAGATTTTTCCTGCTACCTTGATGGGGCCGTGAAACTCATATCCCTCATCAGAGGGGAGGGGAGGAAGGGCCACTGCCATAAAAGCCATCACTGGCATGGTGCTGTGCTCCAGCCTGGGCTCATGCTGCTCCATGCCCTGTTTTCCTCACTTTCAAAAACTCTAACAAATCACTGCCAGGAGAAGTAATTAGTGGAGAGCATTGACCAGCTGCCCTTGCAGGGCAGAGAGCAACTGCAATTCATCTCACTCCAGCTGCTGTAGATGAGTTGTGCCAGCTTGGTGTGATTTCTGCATAGCACATCTCTCCTCAGTCATAGCTGCCCCATTGCTGACAAAGCCGTGTCTTTCAGAAAAATCATAGACCTTGCAGAAGTTCAGAGGGATAGAGAAATGACGAGGGTGGGGTTTTTGGTTTGGTTTTGGTGTTTTTTTTCCAGAGAAACAGTCATTCCTGTGCAGTGACTCAGCATCCTTGCAAAGCTGTGGTGCTGCAGAGGTCCAGTCCTGGCCACTGCTGCTCTCCAGGCAGTGTGAGAGGCAGAGTCTGAGGGTCAGCTAGGAAAGGCTCCTCTGCTCCCCAGCACAGGGCCAGCTCAGAGTCAGGCTAAAGGGAAAGCTCAGGTTACAAAACAAAGTTTATATGTATCTCCTAACAAGCGGCCGTCCACACCAAATTCCTAAGGAATGAGGCTCATGCAGTTACATCATCCAGCTGTCAGCATCTCTCCTGAGCAACTTCAACTAGATCTGGAAAAAAATCAGAGTAGATGGGTACCTACATGTGGGTGAGTGTCTACAAGGCTTAGGAAAATTGGCAGCTGGTTGAAGGAAATATCCCAAAATTATCATTCCAGTGCTACAGGCAGGCAAAGTTCATCAGCTTCAGGTGATTTAGCCCACATGTAGGTGAGCATCAGCCATGTCTGGTGGGGTACAAGGGAGGAGGGCCCAGGGTCGTGGCAGGAGTTAGAATGTACTGAAGTGATGGGGCATTTGGCTTCCTTTGCCAAGCAGCCACCCCCAGAGCAAGGATGGCACTCTTAACTTCGTTGGATGTGGGGGTTTTTGAGAATTTGGCTGTTTTGTCTCAGAGGCGGTGCATTTACCGAGTCAGGTAGGAACTGGATATTTCTGGAGGGAGGTCCAGCTATTTCTGGACCAGTAACCTCCTGTTGAGGGACACCAAGTTAGATGGAGACAACAGCTGCAGCGGGTTCCCACTGAAGACCTCTCTCCTGAAGGCTGATGCTGTCATATCCCACAGCAGGTCAGAGGAGCTTCATATTTCTGGTGAGGCTGGTACCACCCCTTATTAAGGTGGCTCTGTGGGTGTCTTTGTGACCTTACAGCAGCATCACACTACCTCTACCCATGAAGTCCCCCTTCAGGGACAGAAAAGGGGTGTCTTCTGCCTTGTCTCTTGGCCCTTTGGCAGCTGGATCAAAGTAAAATCAGACTGAAGGCAACCTTAGTTTCAGGTGTGCAAAGCAAACCTAACACAAACTTGAGCTCTTAACCAAAGCAAGGAGAAAATGTAGCAGATTTCAGACTGTACCATTTATCTCTAAACTCTGCTGCTTCCTCTGTAATTAATTTCTTGACTCACTTTCTTTCTTCCTATACATCCCCAAGTCTGCCATTTCATCCCTTCTGTCTGGAGTGTTTGCTTTTCAGAGGCATTTCTATATTTGGTTTGATGACTTCCTGAGCACAACAGCCTCTGCAGCCTGTAACACAGTTCATGCAGCTGCTCTGCAAAGAGCTAAGTGAAACTATGGAAAGAAAGAAAAGGAAATCTGCCTTTGTTCTCATTTTAATGAGAGTCACATTTGTCCTCTATTGTGGCTGCTGGCCAGAACTATTTCCCAGCATTTTTACTAATGAAGGTATACTTATAATTGCCTCAAAACCCCCCAACCCAATAGGAGCCAACCCTTCAGAACCTTCTCCACCCACAGGCAAGCTGGACTCCCTTTCTCTAAGGGCTGGGGACCTGCCTTGAAGAGCCAGCGTGTCTGTAGCATGAATGTAGATTATTGATAAATCCTTTCAATTCTCTGACCGTGTGATGTATTTTCCCACAGAATTACATGATTGACTAAGTAAGAATTTATCTAAGAGTTTTGCATCAGTTTACAGATCTAATTTGCTATAGGAACATATGCTATTTATCTTTTGACAGTCCAGGGGAAGAGCTACCCAAGCTCAACAGCCTTTTCATCTGAGCAAGGGGCTGAAAAATCAGAAGCCAACTGAATATAACCAAGAAAAAGTGGAATAAATAGACATCAGAAAACAAAAATACTTATATCAAACTCACAATATCTGACAGCTACAACAGACTTCTAATGTGAGTTATGTATATTATAAATACACATACATATTTTATTTTAAATGTAGCTCATGGGACTTCAAGGATTGAGTTGTATGAAATGGTCACACTGGCATCTCCAACTAAGCTAGAGGACTTTATATCCAGTATAGGCAAAACACTATATAATTCAAAGAAAACCAGGTAGGCAACCTGGAATGAGGTAGTATTATAGCCTTATTTTTATACCCAGCTGTAATGAAAGCTATCTAAATTCTCCCACTAAACAGAAAACTGGGGAGTTCACTGGCATTTGCAAAACTTTCTGCTACTCTTATAAGAGTACCAGGGACATCTGCAGAAAGAAATTATTCCAGGTGAGTTGCCAACTTAGGTAGTTTATAAAAGAAATAAGTCCTAAGAACACACATTTAACAAGGAAAGTATCAAGAGCAAAAAAATAGATGGCATTACGTATTTACCTCAGTCCTGGGAAAGAAAAATATACAAGTAAGCAATTAGAGCCTGATTCATAATGTATCTCCATGAGCAAATTGTGTGTAATTCCTAAATTCATATTATTTGGCAGCTTTACATCCCTTAGCACATTCTTATTACATATATAAATCTAGCATATAAGTACTAACACTACATTGCAAAATGTTTGTAAATTACCAGCCTTTTACAAGCACAAAATTGTAAACTATAAGCAATAGCGCATGCCCCAGAAAGCCTAGCTCTTATTGCCAAGAAACATGCTAACATCAACCTGAACATAATGTAAGGGCTCTTCAATTGTCCAAATAATTTCAGTACTGAAACCTGCAAGTATAGTCTTCTGCTTGAACCAGCAAGGATTATTTCAACTGCTGGATATCAGATCCACTAGTCTTGCACTCACGCCCATGTGTTTGCAATTTCTGTCACACTATCATTGTGTTTTTCTTCCTTTTGCTTTTCCCCCAGGCATGCTAGAGGTCAGATTTATGTAGATCATTTGTGAGAGCATGAGACTGGTTCTCTCCCATTTCTTCCCAATATTTACTTCTGACTCACCCATCCAGAGCTATTTAATATGGACAAGCCCAGAAAGGCTGATTGCTTCTCCAGTCCACAAATTTTGCTGTTGTACTGCCAGGGTTCCCCCAGGAGACAAAGGTCACACTTCCCAGGAACAGCTGAACGCTGTAACACTGGCCAACAGCGGCCACCCTCCATCCCTGGACCTTTGATTTGTGCCTCTCCTACCCAGTAGTAGCCCCTGCGTCTGCAGCCTCCAGAGCAGGGCTGGGTGCCTGCCAGGGGCTGCCTCCTGGGGAGAACAGCAGCAGAGAAGCTGCATAAATTGCCTTGTCCAAAAACTGGAGAAGGCACCTCCCTATGGGTTTGTGGGGGCCCACAGCTGGCAGCGGGAAGCGAGGGCCATGAAGCCCCAGACCTACATGCTCACCCTTATTTCCATGCCCTAGGTGGAATGAGCCTGTTCCCATCAGGAGAAAAAGACACTCCCACAAGCAAAGTAAGTAAAGAAGCTGCTCGAGCCCCTCGGGGGTGGTGTGGCATGGGGGGGAGCCCTCTGCATCACTGCAGAGGCAGCTGGCAGGCACAGCCATGGGCAGCAGCCACGTCAAGGCATTTTGCATCCCAGCCAAGGGGAAACCTCCTTGCATCCACTGGAGAATACAGCTGCCCTCTGATGCACCACTGTGCTGGATTAGCTGGGGCCTCTTTGGTCTTTTTTGTTTCTGGAGAGGGCAGCAGGAAGCGCAGCCATACCCTCCAGCTACAAAACCACAGGTGCCTCAGCCACCACCTTGCAGCTGCCTCCTGCAACGTGGCACTTGGCCTTGTATGTCACAGCCAGACCCTCAGGCTTGCAAACACTTGAACCACAGTGGGGGAACCTCTGTGATGCCCCTGCTTCCTCCCTCTGCAAATAAGGTGGAGGGCTGCTGAAGCAAGTGGGTTCCCAGCATAGCACAGCCTACATTTGCTCACACACCAGCCCCCGTTCCCCATACACAAGCACTGTTCAGGACTTTCTCTAAATAGACGTCAGTATCAGGTGTTCTAGTAAAATAGTTTCTGCATATTAAATATGCAAATAGGGAGGACTCATATGACAGCCAGGATCACATGTGCTCACGTGAATTAGGAGGTCTTGGTTTAGATTCAGGCTGCTGCCTTTTCCCTCTGAGGGTAAATCAATTCATGTAGCAAAGGTATAATAGTTTTACCACTTTCACAAGTTGCAGTATTAGCAAAACCCCTCTTCTTAGTCATGTACATTGGCAATTTCACGGCAGTAAGGCAGCACGATAATGTTTGAAAACACCATAAATTCTCTAAGATAGCAGCTTTAATGCAATATTGAGAGTCTGATGTCACTCTACTTACAAAACAGGTATGCTTAAAAAACCCCGTTATCTTAAACAAAAGTGAAAGCTCAGCTCTGAAATTTTACAGGAGCAACCCGTTCAATCCACCTCATAACAAGAACCAGCTAGACTGATAAAGACAAGGCTAGGAGAAAGCCAAAATGACAGACCTCTGCCACTTAGATGTTTATGGGCCAGAGAGACAAATTTCCAGAAAAGCTGCAGGCTGCCAAACCTGTGCCCACGGACACCCACTGCATGTGGCACATCATGTAGTGCCTCTGTGCCCCAGCACCCAGCCAGCGATCCCAGGCAGAACTAAGGCTGCATTGGTCAAAAAGCTAAAATACAGTCAGAAAGCAAGGAAGAACTTTCATTTCTAAGACAGACATGTAAAACTGATTTCAGTTAATTAAAAAACAAAAACAAAACAAGAAGAAAAACCCAAGAAGATTGCACATCTAGGTTTAAGGTCAGTGAGCAGTGCTGCGTGACACAAGTGTGTATAAACTAGAGAAAAGATAAATCTTGAAAAACCACCAGATTTGTTTAGCTCTCAGATGGTTCAACCCTTTTCCCTACTATTGTCACACAAGTTCATGCTTCTGCACAGCCCGTGTTCAGTCTGTAGCTGAGTAAATCCTGTGCTGGCAAAAATCCTTGTCTCGTGTTACTACACCAAAGAATGACCATCATGTGTTTTCTTCCTCTTTCCTCAGCACAGACCTGCAGCTATCCACCAGGTACCATCAAGGTAAATACTAAAACNCCCGCCACTCTCTGGGGCAACAGAGTCCAAAACATCCATGTATTAGAAAGACAGAGTGTCCATCATGTTCCTGCAGAAGAGAGAAAAGCCCATAATCAGACTATTTGCTTAGGATGCAGAAAAATACAAGTTTAAGCCTATGTAAAAAATAAATGGGTGCACATAAAGCTGTAACACTGATATGCAGCCCCACTCTTGGGCAGCCAGTGGCCAAACAATCTGCAGCACACACCCATAATTTCTGAAGCTGAGTGTAATGTTGTCTGGCCCAAACCAGACAATTCAGGAGGCTGAACCTTGTGATGATGTCCTCGGTGAATATCCTCAGCCACTGCACAACTTACAGCTGTGGGGGTGCTTCTCTGTCCTCCTCTGTCATCCTCCTCCTCCTTCCCTTCAGCTTTTTGGTAGCCAGCTCTCCTGAATACTGGCATGTTTCCACAAAGAGTTTCAGATTCAACAGGACATTTTCTAAAAGTCATTTAAATGGACTATTGCCAACCAGGTTTAGTAATAAAGAAATCTTCAGTTGAAAAACAAAGGGAGATTTAATACTTTGAGGCTTAAAGGGTTTTGGTTAATCTTTCCACTATAGCAAATGTGTCAACAAATGGCTAAGTCTCTGCTGGAAAAGAATAAGGTTTCCCTTTCTAATGTCCCACTGCTTCTAGAAGGAAGAAAGAAAAAAAACCAAACCACCCACAAAACCAAACATGCCCTTTCAGGTTGCACATATAGTTTCTGATAAACCAGAATATAGCAAATGGTTGCATTGCAATGCAGGAAAGAGTGGCATGATAAACACATTGCCTGTTCATCTTACCTCCCTGCTTTGAGGTTAGCTTTAGGAATTCTGGCCATGCACCCCAGAGTAATTTAAGAGGTAACTCTATAACTTGCTGTGCACCCTGCTTCTCTTCCCAAGCTTATCACCCTGGAAGGCTGGGGTGGGGGAACAGCCACTTCTCAACTGTTGCACTTCACAGTCTTGTGTCATTGTTTGTGTTAATACGCTGGGCTCCGAGAGGCAGCAGCCGAGTCCCTTACTTACTGACCCAAGTGGTTTGCTGCCTCTGCTTTGTAAATAGTCCATTTTAGCAGAGGGTAAGTGAAGCTGCCTCTTGAATCACTGATGATGAGTGATCACCAGAAGCCCTATGTACCGCAGAACAAAGCGCTGCCATTTAGCAGCCTAACCGGCTTGTTTTGGGATTTTTTTTAAATAAAGATGACATCAGTAAAACAAAAGTTGGTGACCAGCAGATCAGTGGGTGTTCAGCAGAAAATTTTGAAGAAAGTGGGCCAGATGACAGAAAAGGGTGTGATGAAATGAGCTCATCATTTGTACCTGTGAGTGTGGGGGGAAGAGGAGGGGGTGGAACTGTAATGGGGAGCCTGCCAAGTAGTTGTCTGGTTTTCAGAGTTTTTGGTGTCCTGAGGAAAAGCCCCAGAGCGTGGTTCGAAGAGAGCCCTGGCAGGGCTGTTAGTGCAATAGGAGAGATGCCTCTTCTGAGTGTTAAACTTGGCCTGTGAATAATGGAAGTTTTCACACTTGCTCCATCGGTGTGTGGGAGAAATCACTCCACCTCTGCACTTCAGTCTCCCTACTGGTAAGAGAAGGTTGATGATAACAGCCTTTCAAAACATGATGACTGGAAGGATTCTGGAAAATGTGATTTAGTGCAAGTCTTGGTTAGACCTATGTGTTTGAAGGGACAAGAGGTGCTCCAGACTTCACTCCAGTTGATTGGGAGCCACTCACTTGTGAAAATTAAGAGCCTACCTGTTCTCATTTCACAGACACATTAAGAGAAACACTGCTGTCCTTCCATCTTTGCAATTACGACATGGTGGAGAGAAAGCCATGCACCGGATGATAAGCAAGTCTACCCTGATTGTTCTGCTCCTTAAAATTTCTGGAATTTCTAAACCACAAGATTTTATAAAACCTCAAATCAAAAATCAGAATTTATTTTCAGTGAAGTGTCCTCAAGGTCAGGAGATCTTTCATGCAAGGCAGGATCTAAACAGACCAAAAATTCCGCAGGAATTTTGTTCTAACAACATTGTCCAGCTTCTAGGCTTGAAAAATAAAAGCTAACCCTTTAGGGTTTTTGACCCATGAAAGAGAGACCTCTTTCCACTTAAAGAGTGTGAAAGGTAGCTACAAATATCACCACAAACCCAGCAACACTCACTAGAAGTGCTGCCACTACTGCAGACAACAGAGGATACCACTATAAAGCCGGTACTTACTCACCGGCTTCAGTACCCAGTGCATTCAAATCAAGAGCACATGGGCAAACAAATTTTAAACTTCTGGCTCCAAGTACTTAATCAGTGCACACTGTCCCTTTAGATTTAATGAGTCATCCTGCTAGCTATTTAATGCACAATCACCCACAACCCATTAGCAAACATCTTCAGGAGGCAAAAGGAGGAACAAGTCTAAACAGAGCTGGGAAGGCATTTGCCCACACAATCTTACCTCCTCCTTCACTAATGGCTCTTCTTTCTCCTCCCTCTTTTCACAAGGAGAGCATCAGATGAGGGCTGCCGGGGCAGGGATTAGCCATCACTTCATCTCTGGAGAGGCCAGGGCCCCTTTCAGGACAGTGTGTCTCCTGCACAGCTACGTGCACACGTGCATTTTGGGTCTTAATTGCCTCCCAGACCCTACAGTCTCTGGCAGCTTGCTGTGACTCCTGTTCCTCCCTTTATTCCTGTTTTCTTACGCTTTTTACTCTGCAAGCCATCCTGATCCCCTTCCTTTAGTTCCTCCCCTAAACATCCCATATTAAGTCTTGTTCCAATCCCAAATGCTCTCCCTTCACATGCACTTCCCCTTTTTGTCCATCAGCTCCCATTCCCTGGTTGGGTGCATGTCACGGGGTGATCTCTCTTTTGGGACAGCCCTGGAGGGAGCTGGGGCCCGGGATGGTTCAGGCTCCCCGCTCAGTTTGTGCTGCTGTGCTCCCTCGTGTGGTGATGAGCTTTTCCCGTGTCACCAGTGCTCAGCAGGGCCGTGGGGTGCTGGGCTCTCCAGGTGTGCAGCTGCAGCCTGCACAGCTGGGAAAGGACTGTGGATTTACAAACCCTTCTCGGTAGTGTGTGTCTTTATCAGCAGCACTGCAGGAGTGCACAGGCTGTACGAGATCTGCTCACCTCTCCAAACTTCTTCAGGGTATAATCATATTGAAGCTTTTCTCTTTCTCTCTTTCCCTTTTTCCCCCTCAGGATCATGTTGCCAAAAGAGATTCTATGAATTCCGGTGAACTGTGGTACTCGACTGTCAACCACGATGAAAAACATGAAGTCTCTGTGATTGACAGCCATAATCAGACAGAATATGCATTTGTCAGTGTGCCCAAGAGGAAGGAAAATGTCACCAGCCCTGAAGAACATAGTGAATATGATGATGTCCTGGTAACTTAGAAGATTTGCCTGAGTGTGTGCAGCCATGATAACCATCCTACTTCTGCTGTTGAGCCTTCAAACAAACATCTCTCTCTTGTTACCAAGATTACTCATTAGGCTACATCTACCAGTCGTTTACTGTGAGACAAACCTGTCCATGAACAGGTGATCAGAGAAAGAAACATGGACCAGCTGCAGGACTTGACAGTTAAACCAGGAGGAATCAGTAGCAACTGCCATCATAAGACAATTTTCCTCTATAGAAACTCTGTGCTAGATGCACTTACTCTTGCCCAAAGTTTCTCTGACCTGCTTGACTTGTACCATTATGGAATGCACAATTTTTATAAATAACTAATTTCTCAGATTCCCCCCTCCCCCTTCTAATGTAATACAATTTATCTTAGTATGAAGTCTTAATGGAGTTTGATTTAATAAAAACCCCCAAAACAATAAATTGCATGCACAACAAGTATTACACCCACTGAGAAGACAGTGAATATTGATGCTGCCCAGGTGGTAACTGCCTCTCAGCAGCAGAAGTCCAGGCGTTGCTTCCATGACACAATGCTTCCAGCTCAATCCTGCTGGGGTCTCCAGTTTGGCTTTCCGCAAAGGCCTGAAACCAGGTATTCAGCTGTTTGTCAGAGCTCATAAAGTGATTATGTGCCTGTGTTCTTGATTGAGCATGTTTTTTCAGTCCCTCCATTTTTGTAACAAAACAGTATGGAAGAAAATGTTGAACAGTTTTTCTGATTTTAAATCTTCCTTTGTATGTGATTGCTGGCTGCAGCCCTGGCTTTGTGGTGCAGTGCCTTTGTGACTCCCACCTGCCATTTCCATGCTGGGGACAGTCCCACGGGCAAGTGGTTCCATGGAGCAGTGGATGGACACACTGCCAGCACAGTCCAGGTACCACAGCTGTGACAGGCAGCTGAGTCTGCCCAAAACTCACACTGGATGCTGAGACTACACAGATGACACTTGCCATGGGATTTTAAAGGGCTGATTGTATACTCCACAAGTTGCTTTTTAACAGCGTCTCAGTTGTCTCAGTCATTAAAGTATTATCCTCTATTATTATTATTATTCCTTCTATTAAAATTAATATTAATCATTCACACAAAATATCTAACTTGATGTAGTAATGTGTTTCTACACTGCTGTGTTCCTAATGGATTGGGTCATAATTAATTAACTTTTTTATTTTCTTTTACATGATCAATTTATCTCACAGATAAACAGAAACCACTATTTTTTTTTTTTTGACACTTCCTTCAATAAGAGTTCAAAATCTGACCAGATGCAGTCTGTAAAGTTGGACATTTTCTGTTGAATATCACAACTTACTGCAGCTTCACATCCTTCCTTCCTGGGAAGTGCTGGGGTAAATGTATGGAAATAGAGGAGATGCCTGGGAAAAAAATGAATGCTTGACTCCTTTTTTTCTCTCAACTCTTAATGCTCATATGGGTATCACCATAAAGAAGTCTTATCATTACATTATTTTTCAGTCCCTAGAACTGAGATAAAGAAGTGCTCAAGGAAAGGATCAGGTGTGTTGGTAAGAGCAGTAAGATTGAGCAGCCTCTCAACAGCAACTTATTTCTTTGCTGCTGGTACTTTCATAACTGCTGCTTTTGGCACAAGCCATACAAGCCATGAATCCTTCCCCAGTGTAAGAATCAAAAGGAATATCTCTTCTACCTGTATGCTGCATAGCATGGTACAGCAAGAGAAATTATGGTTTGTAAAATCTATGCTATAGCTTGCAAACCAAGAGGGGATCAGAATTAGCCACAAATATGAGAGTCATGCAAACTACTGATTTGGTCCAGAATGTTTCCCAAGCTCAGTTTAAACACATGCAACAACAACTGTGGGTTTGAGCATACAGTTCTGTCAGAAGGATGCTTCATACAGTTCAGCATTTAGAATTCCATTGATTATTTTCCAACTCAAACAGCTGAAAGACTGAAACTGCTAAAGAATGAAGACAGTAATTTTAAGAGTAAAAATAAATAATTTAATGCACAATAATATTGTCAGATTACTCCTTAAATAAACTAGTAACATTAGAAAAAAGACAAAAACAATATTCCATAACATATTTCTTACAATACAAAATGTCTCATAAAATAAATGTGTCTATCCAACATACTAACATTTATAAGGCTATAAATAAATGACAAGTTATACTTCACTAACATGGTAGTGAATACATTCCATTCTGCATAAAATTAATGCTTAATTTTTATATTGTAGCCTGTTACTTCTGTTCTTTGTAAAGAAACACTTCCTCTAATGTACAGCACTTATATGTGAGGGAAGTTGGGTCAAGCTTTAACCTGCCACATTCAGATGTTCCAGGATTACGAGTATCTTCATCATAAATATGTTGATGCAAAATATTCCGTATAAACTCTGGGTTCATAGTGTTTTCCATAACTTTCATGCCACTCTGGCCTATGTGGTCTGCTTCAGCACCTTCCTCTTGGCACTGATTCATCTCATTTGGTCTCTCTTCAACGAGAACAGATTCTACTGCCTTATTAAGGCAAATACCTTGTATCTGTTCTTTGTTATCCCCAGGGCTGGGACTATAATTAAGGGTATAGACTAGTCTTCAGATTTACCAATATGGGTCAAGTGTCTGTCTATTGACTAGTAGCCATAGCTAACTATTAAAGCACACTGCTAATTCGACCCCGGAAGAACCCTGTGACATTCAGGTGCATTGGTAAACAGGACATGTCTCTTCATGCTCTTTCTTCCTTCTTTCATATTTCACATTGAAGAAGTGAGAAATAGAGCAAAGAGCACCTTATCCAGGGATACTGTAGGAGGAATAAGGAAATAATGAGAATTGAAGCTTTCTTAAGAAGTTAGTGCAAAGGCCTTGCATGTAATTATAGAAATATATATATATACACACACGCACACATACACATATATATACATATATACACATATATATGTGTGTGTGTATATGTATATAGGTTTTCAGGCTGTTTTACAAGGAAAGAGCAACAGGCAAACATGGCATAGGAAGTCAGGAGGGAAAAATATAACAGAGGAGTATGGGTGGAAACAAGCATTAAGGATGAAGCTATGCAGATAATTTTGGATAAGCCAAGAGAAGAAGAAAGGAGCCATGTGCAAGGCTGCTTTTAAAGCTTGTGCAGAGCATTCAGACTTAATCATAAGGCAAGACAAAACAGAGCTTTCAAAGTCAGCAGAGCATGCATCAAGTACATGATTTTCTGAAGGCTGAAATGGATTATTGAGACATCAGGATGTAAATAAAGGTGGTGGTAGTGATATCATAGCAGTACTACACTGTCATAAATATACCACATTTTCCATTTACAGTATTGCATCACAGGCAGTATTTATAGGGCAACAATTTTAGAAGTGTTTCTACCTAATGAATCCTTGACCTGGGATTAATAGATAGGGAATCCCATCTTTTCTAGGTAGTGATGAAGATGACGAATCTTTTCATAATTTCTCTGAAAGTTAAAACAGTACAATATTAGTATTAAAATGAAAATTTAATCAGTTATTTCAGCATATTTTTCTTTCCTGTGTCTTTTACACTACTTTTTCTATGAACCCTGCCAATATATAAGGAACAAAATGCTTCTAAAATTTGGAACTCATGACCTGGTGATTTCTTGTCCCTTGATAAGAGTCTCAAGAAAAATCAATATGAGTTAATTGCAAAACAAACTTACATACACTGCAATGCTGAATTGTTAGCCTAGGATTATTCTAAAAGCACAAAGGTGTGGCTCAGTAAATTGGGGAGGGGGGGAGGCAGCTCCATGCATTTTTTTCAGTGTAACTTCAAAGCTCATGGGACTTTTACACAGGCATTTCTATCAGGACAAATACAATGCATTGGAATCACTGCCTAGTCACTGGCAGTCATTGGAGTCACTGTCTAGAAAACCTGGAAGAATGAACATTTGGTTCCTTTAAAAGGTATCTCTGTGCATAATAAATCTTCCAAAAATACTACAGAAAGACAAAAATTAGGAGTATTTTCATCCCTTGTATTAAAATTTGTTTTGTTAGCATTCAAAACTGAATATACAATAAGGAGGAATATTTTAAATTTTTTGTCTCCCCATTATGGTACACACACGAGGAGAATTTTTTTGTTTAGATACAATGCAATATTAGATCAGAAAAGTTTGGTTGGAGTCCATGGCTGATCAGTCTCATCACTATTCCCTTTCTCATCAGAGGACCAGTGAGTCCCAGGCTTTAAGTTAAGCATATCAAGACTTTCTGAAAATTATTTTTAAATGTTCTTAATACTGTTATGCAAAATATATTTACAAATGAATCTCAGTATCTTTCTAGAAATATTTCCTTCCTCTCCCATAAATACTTCTGCTCTTTGTAAAGAAATAGTTTCTCTAATGTACAGCACTTACATGTGAGGGAAGTTGGGTCAAGCTTTAACCTGCCACATTCAGATGTTCCAGGATTACGAGTATCTTCATCATAAATATGTTGATGCAAAATATTCCGTATAAACTCTGGGTTCATAGTGTTTTCCATAAATCCCTCTGTTGATGGTGGTACAGAAAACACTAGCTGATAAATTACAGTGGAGCTTTCATTACTGAAAAACAAAGTCAAGAATGAATGTCATCAAGTTTCAACGGGAGCCTTTATTTATTTTTTTTTTTTGAGAAGACTGACTTTTCATATCAATGTTGGCACGAATTTCGTAAGAAAAACATTTTCACAAGAAAAGCATTATGAAAGAAAACTGCCAAAGATTCCTGTTTCTGCCTCCCCCTCCCTTCTCAGAACAGCTCTTAAAACTGGATACACACTTGAAGCCAGCCAGAGACATGTTTTCAAATGCACAAAGGGCAATTGGATATGTGTCCTGCGGGGCGCAGTTTTCAGCACTGGTGCTTCACAAGAAGCTACTGATAACAGGTGTGGCACTATCCTATGCATAGTTTAGCTAGGAGCCTGCAGGAAGGTTTGTTTTCCTGCTAGCAGTACCTGGGACCACCCAGCTGTGCTCCTGACTCAGCTCTGGAGTGGATTACACAAACCAGTGAACTGGAGACCCTCTCTGCAGATTTCCTTTTTTCTGGTCTACACCAAAGCTGCTGACTACAATTCAACAGCTACCTTTTGTACTCACAGAATTCAAAACATTTTCAAAAAATACTTGAATGGGAGAAAATAAAAGGAAAGACAGGGAGGCAGCAAGAGAGAGACACTGAAGAGGTGGAGAGAGAGATATCAGCTAATCAGTATACGTGCAGAACTACATCTTTGTCGTAACTAGTACCCATAAGGCTAAGGAGCTCCAGTTCACCACTGAACAGAGCTGGCATGCCCAAGGCTGGCAGGGCAAGGGAGCGAAGTGCCCTCAGCACTGCCCCTTGCCACAGGCCAAGGTGGCTCTTCCTCTGTCCTTGTTATCTCAAAAGACTCGGAACTTTGCAAATCTACTTCCCTTGATTTTCTCCTATCTTTCTAATTCCTTTTGTAAGAGTTCTTTTTCAGAAGTCCTTGGGGAAGCTCTGTGTCTTCCCCTGTCTCTCTGCTATTTCTCCGTGGCAGGAGACATGTATATTCCTCTTGCCTTTACCTCTTTTGGGAACAAAATAATTTTCCCCATGAACCCTCTTTTATTTATTTATGATTATTTAAACTACGTCAATCTTAAGTGTTTCCAGAAATTAATTTTCCTTTTAATAAATATCCTTGAATATGTTTGTAATTGGAACCAAATATAACAGAGATGCTCCTGTCACAATATGTTCCTCTCATTATATAATTTTAGCAGCATTTACCATTTACACCAGAGGATCCTTTGACCAGTTTTCACTGTCTTTACACGCGATTTCCCCCCAAACAACCTGTTTTTCACAGATTTAAATATTGTATATATTTACATAGGCACATGTATGTCCCATTAAAAGCCTCTAATTTTCGGATAACTTTGGTGACAGAAATTGCTTACCTGAAAGAAACCACCTGAGCTGACCTAAAGTAACGTCCTAAAGCTGGAGATGAACTGTAGACCTCTGTTAGCTGAGAGAGAAAAAAAAACCAAAATGTATTTCTTCTATCCAATCTCTTTTTTTCCCCACACAAAAAACCCCCACAGCAAATCATTCTTAGAAGGTGCTTTAAGGAGCATAAAAACAGGTGCTGAAGCTCAAATAACAGCAAATATCTGCCCTCGAAAAGGTACAGAGTCCCTTTAAATTTGACAGACTAGTTAATTGTGCATTTGCGTGATTGCTATATAACCTTAGCACAGTGGAGGCATTCAGGGTGAACTAAAAGTATGTGCTCATGTTGCCACGTGCAACTGATGCTAGGTTTGCGGTTTAATTAGTACCTAAAAGCTCTTCTAACTCTTACTTTGCAAAGGGGAGGATATCTCTGCTGAGACTCCCCTCCCACAATGTCCACATGAGCACTGCCATGTATGCTGAGCTTATTTCAGCTGTAACTCAGAGTTGTCTTGGCTCAGTAGAAATCACAGCTATAAGTCCAGGCTGTAATCATGTACTCATGACAGAATGTTTAGCCCATATTCTGCTTAGATGACTTTCACAGACCTCCCTAAATTATTCAATGATTCTATGAAAAAGGTGAAGACTGTCTAAACAACTGGCCAAATTTAGGGGAAAAGATCAGATGCTTTTTTGTGCTTACGAGCAGACAATTCTTGTTTTTCTAGATCGAGACTTTGAAAAGTACAACTTTTTTTTTTTTGTGGACTTGCAAATGACTGAGTTGCTACACAGAAAAACATAAACTTAATATGGAAAACACTGAAACTATGTTCTAAGCAGAATCAACTTTGCCAAGAAGCACATCAACACTTACCCTCTTAGTAATGTCCTCAGAGAAAAGGTGTGGGAGACCACACATTAACTCCAATGTTCCTGAAAAATTGTGAAAATTTCCACTCTTTAGTAGTTCATCAGCATCCCAGTAGTCATCCTCATCTGTGTAAACATCTAATAATCAAAAGGAGACAGAAAGGAGAAGAAAACGTTTCAGTTAGCTGAAGTATTGAAAAAAAAAACCCTCTTGGCTTTCTCACAGATTTCCTAGGTAAGGACTGACTGGGAATGACAGACAGGAAATGCAAGTCACCCTGAAAATAAGTGACAACACATGGAGGTCAATCACCTACCCCCATTAGCAAAAGTCATCTGCTCTGGGAGCCTGACAGGCAATGACACCACAGGACCTAAGTCATCCATGGCACTTGTTCCAACATTACAAACGTAATTTCCATCCTTAGACCCAAATATCTTGTTGTAATATTTTCTCACTTAGCTACAAATTGTAATTGCCACTTGGTCAGGATTCAAGTTGCTTGCTGCCTGCTAGGATAAAAACATTCACATCCACTACTGCACACACCACCCTCTGCAGTCAGTACCCCAGTTCCTTCAGCAGTTTACTGAGAGAGTTTAAAGGATGCTACTTACTGCATTTGAGTTCTATTCAGCTGTACATATTGCATGTTTGTATCAGTGTAACCAAGAGTGAGATACTTACGAGAATAAAGAATTAGGCTGATGAGAATGACCAGGAAGATCACTAGAAATATCGTAGTTATAACCATCCATAGTTTACACTTCCAGACAACTACGTTCCTGCATGATTTCCAGTGATCGCTTTCCTAGGTATAAAAGAGAAAGGCATATTGATTAATCGAACAAGGCAGGAAAAGATATTGAAGCATGTCTTTACTATCACATTAAGAAACAAAATCCTCACAATAAATAGGAGGGACTCATTGGTAAGCAATGCTCTACACCAGGGATTCCCACCCTTGACTACTGCTGCAGGAGGGAATACAAACCTAGAGAAGGCAAAGGACATTCATTTGAGAGATCATTCCCCTTTGTGCAGAATTTCCAACTCCTGAGTGGCTCATAAAGCTAAGTATTACAAAGGTGATTTCTTATCTCCATTTTTTTTTAAACTACATTAATTAGATTTGCATATTCCACGAGCTCTCCTTTTAATGTTTGTCATCTCTCCCAACCAAAAAGTGTCTGTGGAGGTATTTCCAAAATCATTCACCTCTGCAGCATTGACGATATCAATCTGCATAGCTCCTGGGTGCCAGCACCCATAGCAAAGGCAGTGCTATTCAACAGCTACTACTGCATTAAACCCCCCATAAAATAATTGAGATTTTTATAGGTGACTTATTTTTTCTTCAGAAGATTGGAAACTTGAAGGATATTGAGTATACTTAACAGAGAGTTTAATGCAAATCTCACCTGTTCTATGAGGTCACAAGAAAACTTTACTCAAAGCAATTGTGCATGTATGTGTATTCATATGGGAGAGCAAGGACAATAGCTTGCCTGTCATTTAATTTTTAATAGGATTGAAAACCATGACAGAAATTCATCTTTTAATGACTTAACCCAGCAGGATGAATATTAAAACTAAAAAAATCAAACCAAACAAAACAAACCCAAAATAAACCAAAACAAAAAGCCCCCCAAAAACAACACATAAAAAAAGGGCAAACTTGGGTGATAGCAAAACAAAACTTTATCTGTTTTGTTCCACAGCCAGAAGAATCAGAAGACTGAAGAAAGGGCTTGAATTCATAAGTAGACCATGCTGCCCTTTTAATTCTTCCTCTTCCTCCTCACACCCCTCCATCCACCATAAAGCCAGTGGTAAACTCTGTGTCCTTTTTGACACAAGCACAAGGTAAGGAAAAGCACAAACTGTAGGTTGTCTGGGCCACACACATGCAGATTGGCAGGAACCAGCTGCTGGCTGGAGGTGCTAATCCAGGTTTCCTTCCTTTACTTTTTGAGCTTTCTAAGAATCTAGCATAACAGAAGCTTTCACTGAATTTATCCAAATCAACCAGCTGGCTAAAAGCTTTTGTGTGGGTGGCAAGGGAACAGGGAGGGAAAACAAGACACATAGAGAAAGACCTTGCAAAGTAATTCCTCTGGAGCAGAGGCAGAAATAGGGAAACACTCCCTGCAGACACCTCTGCACACAGAGCTTTGCACTGCTGGAGAATGAAAGGCAAATACTGAATATGGTTTTGTTTCAGCATGCTTTCAGCTGTGATCACATTTGCTTTTTTTAATTTTTAAAATATTTTAGAAGTATGAATTTCAATTTAATACTTAACACTAGCATATAGTTTTGTATGTAACAAAATTTTAAAAGCCAATAACTACTGCCTAGAGTGAAACTATGAAATCAGCCATGGCCTCATCAGTTGAGACAGACAGCTGTCAAGCCCAAATTCTGATTGAGGCACCACATGTTTACACTATCACAAAACGTAATTCTTAATTCCACATAGCAAACTGGCTTAATCTCAAAAAAATACTCAGATCCACAACTAGTTCAACACCTTCTGGACTTTGCCCATCGGCTGGCGGGCAGCAGCAGCCGCACAGAGAGTCTCTCCCCGGAGGGCAGGGCAGCTCTGATTAACCGGCCGCCTGAGCAGAAAGCCGAGCGTGGTAACTTTCCAGCAGTCTCTATAGGACGGGAAGCCAGTTGCCAGAATCAGCAGAAACAGAGCTCAAATGAAGACTCAGTTCGGAAAGGGGAAGGATAAACTTAAGGGTAAAGTTTCTCAAGATAATCAAGCAGATCTAGCTCACCCCTGCCTCTCCTCCACCCTCTCCTGTGCCTCTTTGTACCTCCTGGAATGTGTCTGACTCTTCAGCGAGCTGATTAAGCTTACCAGCCCAGAGGAGAAGTAACTGACCCCTGATATAACAGAATAAAGGGGATTTTGCCTAGTCAGCGCAATGGAGCAGCCCAGGAGGCGACGAGCGCGGCTCTCCCAAGGGAGCGGGGCTCTCCCAAGGCTCTCCCAAGGGAGCGGGGCTCTCCCAAGGGAGCGGGGCTCTCCCAAGGAAGCGGTGCCGCTCACCAGGGGCGGGCAGGGAGGGGCTCAGGGACTCAGCCGGCAGCTGCCGGCGGGGCTCAGCTCTGCCTACAGAAAAGCGGGAAACGTCCTCGCTTCGCCAGAAGTATTCCCGGAGTAAGTAGTGTAATTTATTATACGGCAGTTACGTGTGGATATGTTATTCCTCTACCAGCATTAGGCTGTTCCATAGCTTTAAGCTAAGGACTAGGAGCTACCTCCTCTGGCTTCACATGCTGGTCTTAACTGAGGCTATGGAGCGTTCTATTAATACAAATTCATATTGGTTAGCAGCTGAAAATTACTCAGAAATAAAGAGAATCCAGCATGCTCTGTTGGAGGATATATAATTTTTGTTTTGGCAGCACTGTTTCCTGTTTAATGTCTACTGAAGGAAAGCCTGGTTTTAAAACTCATTTCAACTTTTCTCCTCATTTTGAGCCCAGTCCCACTGATAGCACATGAGAAGAGAAAGCAAAACTCAGAGAACCAATTACAATTTCAGTTCCTAAATTAAAGCTTTAAATCCCACTCTCATATTAGAACACTTAATTGATAAGAAAAAACCCCACATTCAACAGGTTTCCAGCCTCTTTCCCTCTCCCTCAAACAACAAATTAAACCACCCCTCTAAGTTGTTCCTGCAAGTGTCCTTTCTTGCTGTGTAGTATTTTCCCCAACAGGAACGATCAAATGAGCAAGTGAAATTCCTACCTTTCTCGTTTGAGCATTTAGAGGCTTATCATGATCAGCCTCACTTTCCTCCACATTATCTTCATGTAACTCAATAATCTCATGCTCTTGAGCAGAGCTCTCCCTTTCCATTGCTTCTGTCTCTGTGCGAGGAACTTTGTCTCTGAAGCAAGCACTGAGGCAACTCATTTCCTTTTGGTTTCAGCTGCAGTTATGGTCAATAATAGCTCTAATACAAGGCTGGAAACAATAACAGAGAGAGTGAGGATAGTTTTCTCAGGAGAGGTTTCAAAACACTGTTAAATGTGGAGAATTCCTTGGAAGGACAAATAAAGTGGCTGCCCTAGCTACAGAGAAGCGGGAGGGGGAGGGAGTATCGATTTGCGTAGCCGCGAGAACTCCGGCTCTCAGCTGTGCAATACTAGGTTTTCCAGTTTGCCTACTTCCCCGTACCAGCCCTTGACAATCAAGTGACTAAACCTTCAGCAACGCTGTCATTTGCTGGGATGATTTTGAAAGGAACCAGAGTGTTTTTCCCTGCTGCTGTCAGACAAAACAATAAAATGCTATTACTCTTATCCATGCAGCTAAACAGATGTGGTGCTGAGCAGTACAAACGGAGTAAAAGTTCATACAGCCTGTCGTTTGCTTAGCCTGGGACTCCATCAACACTTGTAATTCTAGACTTCCTCTACAGACAATAAAGAAATGAACACTACTGACCTCTGTGCTGTAAATTGTTCTCTCTCTAAATGTTACACAACCTAAAAGCACATCTGGTGTTAAAGAATGTTTTGTGTCTTTTCACATATTATCCAACCTAAACCTGAGAAGCTGCTTTCAGGTAAAAAAAACCCCAAAGGACGTCTAAGAAGAAGAAAGATAGCCTTCAGTTTCAATCTGTGCTCTACAGGACATGTTTTTGTGAAACAATTATGGTGATTTGATCTGCACTAGCTTCCCACAGGAACTCTCATGTACTTAGAGTCACTCACAACAGCTTTTGGCAGCCAGAGTCTGCAGGGCCCCAGCCTCCTTAATATCCTTCTTACCTCCTCTTATTTCTCCGGTTCATACTCCATCCGTGTGTTTCTCCTTCCTCCCCACGGAGCATCTCTCTCCAGTCTGGATCAAAAGGTCGGGGTTGACAGCTGGTAACCACACCCTTTCTCACTCTTTTGTCCCAGCACAGGGAGTATCCTGCATAAGAACCAAACACAGCCTTTCTCCCCAAACCCCTTTCCTGCTGCCTGGGTATCCACTCACAGCTCCTTTTTCCTGCCAAAAACTCAGGTTCTCCCCCCTCGCCCCACCACTTCAATTTTCTCTTTGTGCAACTCACCTGGCTTCTGCTGCCTGAAGCATATCCAGGGTTTGGATTCCTGATGTCATGTCACAGCCATCCAGGCAAAGGCACTCCATGAAAGCGAGCACGTCTTCAGTTTACTCCACAAGTAAAAAGAAATACAAATTGTATACTGCACACCTTTTGGTTCTGAGAATCCTTAAAGCTCTGGAGGACTGAGGGTGAAGCTGAGCAGTCATCAGGATCAGAACATGTGTCTGGATCCACAAAACCTTACTTGGGATGTATTACACTAGAAAAGCCTTTATCTGGTTCTCACTACTGCTGGATACCAGGTTCATTTATTTCATTGCCACACACGGTGGAAGACTTTACCTTCCTACTGAGTTGTCTGAAACCAAAACTGCTCCTTTAAGACAAAAAGAGTTAATGATTATCCAGAACTTGCCACATAAAGGCCAAAGTCCTTATTTTATTGCATGTAGTTGTGAAGGAGCTCCTTAAAGTCGTGGGGATCTGCCTTCCACATTTGGTGCATTTCTTGTATGTGAAGTACTGACCTTTCTGGCATGTTGCTGAGAATCTTGGAAAAAATGGGAAGTCAAGAATTGACCTGAACTTTCTGGGTTAGGCTTTTATCTAAAACAGAACAGCAGTAAAGCTGTTTTTTTCCCTAGGCATGACATCTCTGGTTTCAATAAAAAGAAAAGAAACTTGTGCCCTTAAATGTATGCTTTAGTAACGGGCATGCTAGGCTCAACTTTACAAAAAGAGGTAAAAACGCAGTTCTGATTGCACCAGGGATTAGAGTTTCAGAGGCACAAACCAAACAAATAAAACATAGCCACTCAGTTTTAGCACGTTTATTAGAAAGCAAGGTGTGAGTGATTGAATAGCCATTAAAGAAACTAGTCTCCTAACATATGGGCTTTGAGTATAGCTTATGCTGCAAGTTTGACACAGGCTGGGGTAAGATGCCCAACACAAGAAAGGAAGGAAAAGCAATAGCAGTGCTAGAAAGAGGAATCTCACTGCATGCGGATTACAGTGCTAGCTCTTTTCAACACTTTCCCCACATACTGCCAAGGTGAGTCTAACATTAAACAAAGAACACACATTTATGTACTTACATTTAGTAAGTGTGTTGTGGACAGCAATGACAGGTATTCAAACTGCCAGCTTCATTTTTAAAATATATATATTGAAGGTGAAAGCTAAACACTTCCAAATACTGAGCACATCTAAATGTTCTTAAGGTCATCTAGACAGTTCTTTTATTGAGCTAAGTACCATTATTCTCAAATTCCGTAAACAGCTTCAGAAACCTTAAATTGGCTAGATTTGGAGTTGATCAGCTCATCAAGAGATTAAAATTATCAAAATTAGATTTACTGATAGGGTTAAAGGAATGTTGCTGTCATTTCTTCTTTTACTTTCTTTGAGTCCAAGCATGCACCCAACCACATAAATCCATTTTCCTTCTATGCCTATATCAATTCATTTGGCCTTGTGAGCACAGCCCAGAAAGATACACAAAAGAAGAATCCTGAGCCTGAAACTCTGCTTGCTGTGGACCAAGGACAGCAGGAAAAACAATGTGAACCTACCAGGAACATGCTAAAAATTCACAATGGATGCAGAAGCCAGAGCTGGAGAAATACACCTGTAACATACTGCAAGCATTAGACCCTACAGTTATGTTGAAATGATAAAGAGAATGTAAGAAAATATTCAAGTTTCCTTTTGTTTAGTTACAACTCATTAATTCCTTCCTTTTACTTAGACATTATCCCAACAAACCTAAATTATGCTCTTTCAGGACTTTAATGAAACTTTCTTGCATCCTAACATTTTTGAGCTATATATCTGGCATTTTAAAGAAAACACAGTAGAGAGCCTAAAAGTTACAGCCCAGAAAGTAAAAGTCATACAGTGGCAGCATAACTAGAGGGTGAATTAATCTAAACTTTGTCCACTATACACTATTTGTATTTTTGAGAACTATGAAATAATTATTTATGTTTAGAATCCTGTGACATCACTAAGGAGTTGAATACATATGGCATGTGGCCATGAATATCCAGATATGTGTACATGGAAACAAATATAGATAACAAGGGACAAGGAAGGAGAGGAGAAGGTTTAGGAACCAGATATGGCTGGATTTTTGTTACAGGCTGTAACCCATTTTATTTTGTTTTTAAGGCAGTGCTGTTTCTGCAAATGGGCATAAGGAAGATTAATTCATAAGGAATCTGAATTTCCTCTGAAACTGAACAGTTATTGCTAGGTGAACCACAAATGATAGTTTCCTCATTAAAAAAGTGTATTCTTTCACAAAGGAACAGTCAATGTCATTTTCATGTTGTATCATCAAATGGACTGCAGTAGGAAGCAGCCTTCACACAGAGATGCTCTGCATTTTCTCCTTGACTCCTCACTTTGTATTCCAACGGATCCAGTCATAAAGTGCTGTCACCTTAGTGTATACACCAGGACGATTGCGCCGGGCACATCCTTCACCCCAGCTCACAATGCCAGCAAGGTACCATCTATTGCCCTTTCCTGTGCAGGCCAAGGGACCTCCAGAATCTCCCTAAAATGAAGCAAGTCCAGCCATTAGTGCACACACACAGAGCACTGAAACAAAAATTAGGTTTTTAAGAAGAGTAAATACCTGCCCCTCTTTTTCTCAAATTAAAACTTACTATTAGAATCTTACTTCTGGATAGAATCTACCCAGCCAGATGTCAAATTTATTCAATTATTTTAACCTATGGAAGTAGCACCCTAATCAATATAAAGTCAATGGGGAAAAGCAGTTTATAAAATTACTCCTTGATAACATCCCATTACAGGATTCATAGGATAACTCTCCACAGCCCAAACAGGGAGAGAAGACAGGATGGAAATTCTACTACAATTTGACCATAAATTGTTCACAGGTTGAAGGCAGATCTCTTACACTGTGTGTTAAATGGGAACCATAAAGATACCACACACCCCCAAGCAAAAAAAGTCAACAAACCAAAACAAACCCAAACCCAACAAATAAGACAGACATGAGTAAGCATTATCAGTAGTTTTATAATGAAGACTGTGTCTACATTTGTAGAGACAGAAGATGAGGCAAAGACTAAGGAAAGTGCAAATAAGAACAGGCTTCCCAAATGGAACATGCAGGCTTGCACAGCAACGTAGAAAAATAAAAATTCCCATTCAGTTCAGTTCACAGGATCAAAATGCGTTTGGGCTCATCAATATTTTTTTGTCCTTTATTGCTTTAACCTTGTATGTCTTCCGTGAACTGGTCTGTTCACAGAACTCTGGGCAGCTACAGTGCAGTTCCTCTCTACAGCTCTTCCTAATGCACACAAGGCATCAGCAACCTCCAAATTGACCCTGGGGTTTGTTTGAGCCTCAGTTGGAGCCAAAACACATAAGAGGTCAGAAGAAAGCACTGAGAAAAAAGTAACAACAGAAAAGAGTAACAACAGAAAGCCTTCATTGCCCAACCAAACAAAATCATCTAGAGATAAGAGAAGAAGCCTGAGTTCTTCCTCTCAGACTGCTGTCATACTAGAAATTTTGATAATCCAAGAGGCTGATCTCAAAGTGATTTGAGAAGGGAGGCTGCATAGTCCAGTTCGGCCAGTTCTGAAAGACTGAAGGGTCTGTATGCCAGTGGGGAGAGGAAGGATCTTAAGCAGAGGAGCCAAGATCAGAGAACATCCTAGAGTGATAAGGAAACAGTTGGAAAGGGTAAATTCTTTATTTCTCACTGCATGTATCAGATCCTCTAAAGATGAAAGGTATTTGGAAGCTTCACATAACTTGTGCAACATAGGCACAGCTTACACATCCAGGAGGAAGTGAAACAAAACAGGATGCTCATAAGTCTGAAAGCATAATAAAGGGGGTTTAGGGTGCTGTGTGGGTTTCCTGAACTCCCAATGGCATTCCTCTCTAGCACTGTACAGAAAATACATACTATATGTTATATAAAATATACACTAGTGACAGAAAACAAAAAAAATTAGCAAAAATGTTGCCCAGAGTAAGAACTTAAAGACCCAGAGGGCCAATATGCTAGAACTCAAACACAGCATACCGTGCTGGAAACTGGCCAGTATGATATACAGCTGAATTGGTTAAAAATGCCCATCTGAAAAGTCAAGGGCATTTCTTAAGCAACACATTTTTTGGAGGAACATCACACCTCTAAATCAATATATTTTAGCAAAACAATCCCAAAGTCTAAGTTTATAGACAAACTGTACATAATGTTAATAAAAATAATACCTAATTTAATTAGAATTTAGAGACTGCAAGAAAATTCTGCAAATAATCTATTGTGTATAAAGAAGTTTGACCCATTATGAGCTACAATCTTGCACAAGTTATCCTATTGCATTAAAATAATAAAATTTATATATGACACAAAAATTCTAGCAAATTGGGTTAGTCTAATAATCAGTAACACATTTCTCTCCCAGTAACTGGTATAAAAACCATGTTTGTAATTTTGAAAGTTGATGTTCATCATCAGAAGTCTGAATGCCAATGAAGTACACAACTAGTCTAATAACAGAAGAAGAAAGAAGGCAGAGTCAGGACAGGTGAAGTATGACCAAAAAGCAGTTTCTGATTGTGTGTGTAAACAAGTTGGATTTTATAATTTACACTACTGTGATGTAGTCAAAACTTTTAATTATACACATAAATGAATGTTTGAAATTGAAAGGCACCATTGCAGCTGCAGTTCCCAAATATAGCTTTTCCTTTTGTATTTCTTTGCAACTGTAACAATATATTATTCACTGTAGTGTTACAGTATTTTAGCAATTCCACACCCAGATATTAAAAAAGATAAAAAGAAATCAATACAAATAGCAGAATTCACAGATGGACCTAACTTGATTCCTTTTATCTTTATATTTTTGTTTGCTTGTATGAAATATAAATGTTGAAGATGAAAAAGAATTATTCTTGACACATTTTTACCCCTTTTGCAAAATAATCTGACTCTCTTGAGAAATATCATCTATAAAAAAATCTCTTTCCTTATTTTGGTGAGCTATTAGTTGCCATGTTAAAATAACCCTATACTCACACTCAAGACATCTCAGTGTATTAGTAATTTTTAAAGAAAAGGAAAACAAAAGAAAAGCACAAACAACCTAGAACTCTGAACAGTTTCCCAATGAGAGCAAATATTCCTTTGTAGTTTCCCTACAAGTTCCAGATTACCTGGCATGCATCAATGCCACCATTAAGATTCCCAGCACACAGCATACGTGATGTAATAAGGCCATCATACAGCTTGTTGCAAACACTTTGGTTGATCATTCTCACTCGAACTTCCTGCAGCGTTTTGGCAAGATGACCTAGAAAAAAAATACAAATGGTATTGCAGAGGTTAAGGTGGCACAAATTTCTAATAGAGATACCCCTTATCAAAACAAAAGTGAATTGATTCAAACTCAAAATTTACCCAGCTAATGACAGCAGAGTAATTCCCTTCCCTTCAAATGGTGCCTGCCTTAGATTTTGAAAGCTGTTGTCCATACTACCCTATAGCCATAGAGGTCCCAATGCACCACCTTTCCATCTCCCCAGACTTTATCCTTATGACCTTATTCTGCCACAAAGTAGTAAAAGTGCCATGCAAATTATAAGATAAGACTGCACAGAGGATAACTAACTTTGAATGCCATATCAAATTATGCCCGAAGCTTTTTGTTATTATTTACACCATGGTTGTGCTTCAAACAACATGCAAGTCCTACAAAATGCAATTTCTATATTGTTTTCCATCCTTTCAGTTCTAGGGAAGAAACAGGAATAAAGCTGAGCAGGGAAAAACAAATAATTAAAAAAACCCCCAAAGAACAGTCCATAACTCACAAGTGATGCTAAGAGCTTAATTCTATTAATACTATTATATTGACAAAAGGTATCCTTGTGAGCTCAATGTCCTGAGTCATGTTTTGGCCCAATGGTGAACATAACCTTTTCAATACCTGGATGATAAGAGGAAGTACTGTGTTTTGGATTATTGCTTATTCAGCTCTAAGGGTGGGTTGGAAATGAAACAGGTAAGATGGAAAAACATGCTTCTTTCATGTGTCTTTATACTGATTTTGAATGTTACCCACATAATTTTGATAGAAAAACATTGTATGAAGGTATCAGTTGTAAACCTGTTTGCCCTTCATTAGGTATTAGGTTGTTAACAAGATTTAAATTTTTTTTAAAGGCATATTAAGTAAGCCAGAATTACCATAGCCTATGGCTTCTGACCAAGCACAATGAACTAGGTCTCAGCACCACTGTGGGGACCTCTGATGTTCTGAGACACTGTCCAAGCCCAGGTTTCAAGCTGTTTAATGATGAAACAGGGCAAAGATCCCACAGACTCCCCCCACCACTCCCTTCCAACTCAGTGTGCCTTTTTTCGTGCCTCCCCACTGCAGCAGGTTACTCCAAGCTACAGAGGCAGAACTCTTCATGAGGCATACTTTAAACTGCCTTTGGTTATGACAGAGAAAATGAAAGATCCTCCACAATTTTTTTGCAATTATTGCTGCTTATGGCTCCATATTGTCAATCAATCTTGGAGGCAAATTCTTTCTCTGCAATGGTTGTGAGTCACTGTTCTCTTTACCTGCAAGGTTCTATTCACCAGATAAAATGAGTTATGTGCATGAAAATGGGCACATTTTTGTTAATCTATAATAATTTGCTTTTCAATGAACTGTGACACCTGAGTATGCATTTTGTCACTTATCACCTGCCACCCAAGCAACATTCAGAATTCACAGACTGGAGCTAAGGAGATCTTTTGTGGCTTTTTATAGACCCACTAAGTAAACCACAGGGGGTTCTTTTGCTTACAAGTATAAATATTTAATTGTTAGAGTTTAAAACTAAGCCAAACTTGCAAAAAGTATATCCAGGAAATGAACATACTATTTTCTTTTATGGCTCCCCAGCCAGTTACATAGCAGACAGTTCCATAAAGAAATACTCTAGAGGTGCTGGGTAAACAAATGGGCTGTACCAGCTCATTGAAGAGTACAGGCGTCTCCATTTCCAACAGGGCAATGTCATAGTCTGAGATAGATTTGTCATACTGTGGGTGGACAATAATCCTTTTGATTGATCTCATAGCTACACGATTGCTCTTTTCATTAATAGTACGTGAGCCCATATATGCTCTCCATCCCATAGGAACGGAGTATCTGTAAAACAAATGCTTTTAGAACATCCCATTGGAAAGCAACACAGTGTTAGTTCACTCCATTTTAATTACTTTTCAGTATTTGATGAGATTCATCAAAACCAAAGTACATGGAGTAGAATATGACTTCAGGAGATAGATGTACTATAGTCTCTGTATCCTAAAACATTAAGTAATATTTTTACTTGCTATTTTGAAAATAATTTCCTGGAGCAGTAAGACCAATTCCTTGCAATGCATCATGCTTTGGAAGTCATAAAATCTTATTATGAAATTCTGTCTCCTCCTTAGCACACATAGGAGGTATGCATTTTCAATTTACACTACCTAAACTGAACATCAGTGAGAGTTCTCCCAAGACAAGTCCTGTTCATTGATAAATGGAGTGGAAAAGGCCATAGCTTCTACTCAGAGAAAAAAAAAAAAGAAGCTTACCCTAAATTTAACAGAACAGTATTCTATCATGCAGGATTCACTGGCAATGGAAGTAAAAGAATAACTTCAAAAACTTAGGACTTTTGAAGCCAGCAGAAAAAACCCAGTGTTTCTATAGTGAGATCATATCACAAAGTTACAACCTGGATCAACTTATCTAGAGAAGGATTAGCTACTGCAAATTATTGATGGCAACTTTGTAAGATTATTAAACTGGAAATACTCTAGAACAGTGTAATTTCTTCATACCTCAGAGAATCAGAATCCAGGAAGCAATGGGCAGCAGATATGAGCCACCTGTTGGAAATCACAGATGCACCACACATGTGGCCATGTGCTCCCATCTGTAAACTTGCTTGCCAAGGCCACTTTCCAGATCTTGCATCTTCACCTCCAACAATTCTGTTTCTCTTAAGCTGGTGTCTTCCACAAGCTAATGCATATAATTGAATAAATTTGCAACAAAGCCCACCAGTTCATTTCACTTTGCCATGCTTGACACAAACTTTTACCCTTAGACCTTATTGTGCAGTTGGTAAAGAGGTGAGTACTTGCCCATTTTCACTCAATGGGCAGGTCAGATATAAACCAATCATTGTCTATCCTCCTGTGCAGTTTCTTAAAGAGTTGAATAACTCAAAAAGATTTACGCACAATTCAAAAGTTCATTTGAATGTATCCTTCTGTCTTTTCCCTCCTTACACACACAGCTCCTTGACTGCCATTTCATTCAGCTCAAAAAAGCAGCAAGACCTACCAGCTTATCCTGTAAGTGTGCATTGCTTGAAATAAGTAATCATAGACAGAATGGATGAGTTGATTTAAAAGACACAGTGCAAAATTCAAGACAGACATTTACATACAGATGTTACCAGGAAATTAATTTTAAAAAATTCATATTTGATTTAACCAATTCCTAATCCAATAATGCTTGATAATAACACGAATTGCTGACTTGATTTACCAAGTAATTAACAAATTTTAAAATAAATGTTAGCATACCACAGTTCATTTCATCAGATCCATCTGTACAGTCTCTTCTCCCATCACACTCAGGATTTGGTTTCAGCAAGCATTTTCCATTGAGGCATTTGTATGCATAAGGGGGGCAACTTTTGTAAGCTGAAATAAGGGAGAGAAGATAGTGTCACATGTTTGGAGTCATGGTTTCAAATTGTTGAACCTGCAAGGTTTTTTGTAGTAAGTTGTTCAAAGCTACAACCTTGCGCCTGCTTGAAGTAATAGTCTGTGCTGGTGTAAACTTGATCCCTCTGTGGAGAGGGGACAGAGCAGTGTTCCACTCTAATTAATGACCACACTAATTTCAGTCTCCACTATCCATGAGGAATAAGAAGAGCCTCCAAACTGCCCACACTCCCATTTTACATAATTCTAAACTAAGTGAGGCCTGTCAGATCTGTTCTTTTGCCTTTACCAGCACTGCTGACATTACAAATCAAATCTTCAGAGCATCTTCAATTTTTAAGCGAAATTGAGAAAATTGTGAGACAGCTTTATACCTCTCTCCAATAAATTTCTGACTAAGGGCTATGACAGTTTACTATGTGAGAATCCTGATAGATCTTAGCAATTGGCTTCCATTATTATTTGTCTTATTACCAGTTGTTTACATGGGCCTCTAAACACAGGGAGGTAGGTTTATTTCAACAAAGACATACTCCTGGCTACCTCAAGGATCTGAGATTGAAAGCAAGACAAAAATTATGTAAGCAAAATGCAGCAAGTCCCTAGAGAGCCATTGGTAGTACCAGTGACATCCATAACCATTGGGGGTCTACAGTAAAAAGACCATAAATGTGGCAAAAGTCCCCAGCCTACTACGTCTCTCTCCCTTGAATTATGTGGTACCAATCTGGCAGTACTTGGGGAAAAGTGCTCTTCCAACAGGATCACCAGCAAAATGTGGTTTAGTTATCTTACTAAAATCCCTCTTATCTTGGATTTTGCTTCATTAATTATCTAAACTCCCCAAAACTAGTTTTACTCTGCGTGTTTTGTGTTCACTATTATGAAACTTTTACTTTGTGCCATAAAAAAACCCATATCTAGAAACAACACATTTAACCATTAAAATATGCATATTCCTACTTCTGCCTTTCGCCATCTTTTGGAAAGTAGCTAAAAATATATACTTACAGCAGTTGTTTTCATCACTGTCCTCCCCACAGCTGTCATCATCTTTACAAGACTTATACTGAGGTTTACATTTCCCATTACCGCAGTTCAATTGTTCTGCATTACAACCTGAAGAAAAAAGGTCTGTAAATTTATAATACAAACAGCAGACTAACAGCCACATGCTACACTCCCTACCAGAGGTCACCGAGATGTTGCTGTGCCATCTGTCAGACAGTTATCTTCCTTGGTTTTGATAGCATCCAGTGACAGAGAGACCTGTGCTGTACTCTCTGACCTTGGATTACCTTCTGGTCACTGTTTCTGGCATTTTTTGGATGTTCCCTATCTTGACATGCGGTGCCTAATTTGGATACAGTACTCTAGCTGAAGCCTTCCCACTGGTGATTGAGAAAATATTTTCAAATTCTTGTCTTACATCCTAGTGTGACACTTAAAAACCTCCAAAACAAAGACAACTAACCAACAAAACACTAAATACAACCAAACTCACTAAGAGTACTTTGTGACTTTGACTCACAAGTCAGCTTTTGAGCAACATTCATCCCCCCAGCCATTTTTGAGTAAAAAAAGCAGCGTAGGCAATCCACAAGTCTAATTACCTACATTCAGATCTTCACAGAATATTCTGAACTGGAAGGGACCCACAAGGATCAATTTCATAGCCTGACTCCTGGCCCTGCACAGCACCATCCCCAAGAGTCCCACTCTGTGCCTGAGATCATTGTTCATGTGCTGCTTGAACTCTGTCAAGCTGGTGCTGTGACCACTTCCCTGGGGAGTCTATTCCACTGCCTGACCATCCTCTGGGGAAAAACCCTTTTTTCTGATATCCAACCTAAAGCTCCCCTGACACAACTTCAGGTCATTCCCTTGGGTCCTGTCACTGGTCACCAGAGAGCAGAGATCAGTGTCCACCCCTCCTTTTCCCCTCACAAGGAAGTTGGAACTGCAATGAGGTCTCCCCTCAGTCTTCTCCAGGCTGAACAGACCAAGTGCCCTCAGCTGCTCCTCATACAGCTTCCCCTCAAGGCCCTTCGCCTCTTTGTTACTCTTCTTTGGACACTCTCCAATAGATTAGTATTTTTTATATGGTGGCACCCAAAACTGCTCCCAGCAATCGAGGTGGAGCCACCCCAGTGCAGAGCAGAGCAGGACAATCCCCTCCCTTGCCTGGCTTATGATGCTCAGCCTGATGTCCCTGCTGACACTGTTGGCCCTCCTGGCTGCTAGGGAACTGCTGACTCATACTCTTGTCTTTATTTTTCTTCATATATGTTCTCCAGCTTCTCAGGGGCACTTATAAATACATCCCTCTTAAATACATCCGTCTTTCTATTGTGCAATACTTTCCTATTTCATAAGCATCTAATTATCTATGCTTATTTCATAAACATCTCTAGTCCATCATTTAGATAATGAACAAAAAACTATGTGCCGTTCCATAACAATATTGGCAGAATGACATTAAAAATATCCTTCCTCTTTGGTAATGAGTCTTGACCGCTCGTTCTGTGGAAACAGTTTCCTGTATTTTTTTTTCTCCCCACATTTTCTTTACTTAATGATAAGCTTGTCACACAAGGCAGTGTCAAAGTACAACTTCTCTATTTATGCTCTCACAGCAGGGAACTAAAACAAAATTTTAAATTTCTATGCTAGCTTTACTGTTCTTTTCACTATTTACAAACAGCTTACTTTGGCTACTTGTGCTTTTTTCTTTTTCCCTTTAGAAGGTTAACTTATAAAAATTGGTGTAAAATTCCCCCTTTATTTTTCTGTTCTCCCACTCTTTTAAGAGATGCATTATACAGCCTCTTGTCCAGACTTTTACATCTTCACCCACATCCTTCATGTGATCTTAAAGATGCCAGGAATACTTCAGATATAATTTCATCCCACCTCTCAACTTTGTGAAATAAACTCTTTACAGGAAACAACAAACAAGAAACAATTGCTCTACCTCAATCAAATTTATCACTACCATCTGAGCAGCCTTTCCAGCATTCAGACTGATTTCTTGATGGAATGCATATTCTGTCTGCATATCTAAGGACTAAGCTAGAAAAATAAGAAATCAATGACACTAGAAATACTCATAGAGTCATTTAGATGCAGTAATGCAGAACTATACCCTGAAGAAATATTAAAATGACTATTAAAAATTAAAGCTAGTGTCATTTGTAAAATAAGTTGAATATTGAAGAAGAAATTATGTCTTACTTGGCACAATCTGTCAAAGATTTTTATCAAGCAGTCTGAATTAAATGAGTCAATATTCACCAAAATGGACTTAGGAAACGAACTTCACATTAGTTGCCTCACTCTGAGGGTTGAAAGTCATTCGCCACAGATACATAACTACTGATGTCAAACATTTCTTTAATTTGTTAAGGGAATGTATTTTATACAGGAGCATTTAAGGAGAAGGAAAATAAAGTCAAAACTAGGCATTCTCTTTGGTATTACAAATACATATTTCCTGATATTAAAATTTTGTAGAAATTAATCTCTGTGTTAACTCCACTCAACTGAATGTCTGATGTGAATGAGTGCTTTGTCAAACATTTCCCAAATCTTGCAATCTCATTATGAACCAGCCTTTGACCAAGAATTTCTTTCACATTCACATAAACTAACAACTAGTATAGATGATAAATTGATTCTTTCCAATATATAAAAAATGTTTGTCTTCCACTCTTTCAGATGTGCAAGAAAAAAAAAAAAATCTGTGAAAGAATAAGTAGCCAAAACCATTTCTCTTTCTGCCCAAGTCAAATGAAACTTTCTCCCACTTAGCACCACAGACAGGAGCTACATCAGATTGAAGGTCCAAATCCATTTGCCCCAGAGTTGTTTAATCAGTTCCAATCTTCAGTAATTTAATCCACTTCCTTGCATGTGATGTCAGTGGGAGGAAGGCACACACTATGCAGCCAGCACTATGTCAAAGCAGGAGTGTTTCCATTTTGTTGTCACCTCTCCCTGAAGTTATTCAGCTAAGGGCTGGCATTTGCTTTCCAGGTCAGCTCAGAGCAGTGCTTGTGATTTTTAATAACTGTGCTTTGATAGGTTCTCAAGAATGGTACTCAAGAAACTAATCTCAGGTGGGTGACTGCTGGTACTGGAGATGTGGGAGAAAATTAATTTATGTTTTCCCTTCTCCTATTACTACTGCTACAGGCAAGGCTGACATATGTCAGTGCTCTGAATCCATGCTGATATCTCAGACAGCCTTCCACAAACTATTACATCAACTTGATACTGACACATCGCAGCTATTCTGCTCCTCCTGATGAGTCTTAATACATAGCCTTATGATTGTGACTAAGACTTGATTACATAATTTTGAGCCATCTGCTTGTTGGTTCAGTGCTAGAAGCAAAGCACACAGATACACACAAGAAAGACTGGGGATTTTCTCTGTTAAAAAAGGTATTTTTAGGCTTAGACTCTTTTTGAGGCAGTAACCAGAGTAACCACTGAACTCAGTATAGCTGGTAACTCTTTCTAGTAGAAAGACAGAGGCATTGGTGGAAGAAGAAACCCCTGAAAATACATGAATCCTATAGAATGACTGACCACAAAACTGCCATTTATTTATAGTGAAATGCGTGAAACAAAAATCTTTACTAGAGATCTTAGTACTTAAATGCTTCTGTGTCAACAATGAACAGAACTATATTCAGACAAGCAAGTTGAGGATCTGAAGAGGCTTCACAAAATGAACTGATCTCTTGAAATCACAGAGAACTTTAGCTTTCTAGATGTTTAAGTGGGTAAAAAAAAAAATTAAAAATTAAGAAATTGCATCTTTTCAAAAAGGTATCACAAGTAAACGTGCATCTCCTGAAAAATTCCCGTTCCACCATCTGGAAGCCCCCCAAAATCTAACACTGATCCAGAAGGACATAGACTGGGGAGTTAGGAAAGCCCTATAAGAAAGCCAGACATATTTCTGCAACATCTGCTAGCAACGGGTCCTCTTTGACTGCCAGTAAAACTTAAACAGTTTTTCTATACCTGGAAACTGATGTAGAGCACCTTGAGTTGTGATTTTAAAGAGAAGACTAAGTATCCATGGTTAACATCTGTTGGCAGAATAGTCATGCTTAGCAGCCCTCTGCCATTCTATTTTCGTGTTGCAGCTTGGATATTTTAAGGTGTCATCAAAGTGCTATATAATTAGTTCTACAGAAATTGAGAAATTTTACCCTTACTCCCCATTTTACAGAAGTGTTGATAAAAGTTAGCAAATAAGTACTAACTTCTAATAGCATCTTATGTCTAAATTTGTACCCCTATTTGTTCAACTAAAGGCATAACAACATTTTAAACATTTGTCTCCTGCAATTAGGTTAAGAAAAAGAGGCAGGTTGAGTTGTATATGATTGGTCTATCAAGCAGGGTTTCTCAAAGGTTTTTCCCTAAAAATGAAAGTATATGCTTAATAACTCACGGTCTGTGTGACTGAAGGCTTTGTATTCAATATAAAACCCTCTGTGGGTGACCAGCTCATCAGAATGGAAGTTGATTGCAACAGAGTAGCCATAGTCTCTGTTTCTGTTGTTTTCTGAAAGAGCTTTACAGTACCTAGCAAGGCAAAAGTGAGAAATATTAATTTCTAACCAAACTGACCATTACCATGCAGCTGTGTCTCCTTTTACTGAAAGGTAGTGACGTCAAAAAGCTTTAAGACAATGCACTAAAGATCAGCAATATTTTGGTATTAAAAACAGTCCAACAGAAGGATTAGAAAGCCTATTTACAAATTCCTTCCACTCCACAACTCTTTTGGGACTAGTGGACTTTGAAACAAAATACAGCAAGATGATCAATGTCAGGATCTACTTATAAACACAAACTGTTTCAAATGTGCTTGATTTCAGATCACCCATTTATGTTTGCAATCCCAAGAGCTACAAATCCAGGAAAGGATAAAATCATTCAGCCAAATCCAACAGCTGTTGCTTGTTTCAGTATGCTCCTTCCAAGAGACAAATTTATCTGAATAGTGTTTAGTGTTAATGTAACTATTGCGATCACTGAAGAGCAAGTGGTTAAGAAAAATGACACTTCTGATTACACAAACTCTTCACCCACATCAAGACCACAGCCAGGAATTTACAGTTCAGCTGCAGCTGCATAAACCCCTGTTGTTTTCTACGTTATTGCTCTAAGGGGAACAAAAGAATAAGTAAATGCCTGTAAGAAGAAAATAGGATGCCTAAATGTGCAGAACTTCCAAGTTCAAATTAGTATGTCAAAAAATAATGTATTTACTCGCCTAATTCCATCGATTTCTAACCAGTCTTTATCACATTTACTGGACGCTGGAGACTTCTCTTGAATTTGTATTACAAGGATTTTTAATGAGAGCTTGTAGCCAGGCAATGGTGCCTAAAAAAATCAAAAGAAATACCTTGACATACATTCACAAAGTGAAAATGGCCTGTGCTTCCAAGATGTTTTACTTACTATGGGTTTGAAAGTATTGCATTTCTATTATTGAAATTAGCACCTCTGAAGAACCAAAAAGCTTTGCTAATTTAAACATCTATAGAAATCTTTTTAGACCAAATTTTGGCCAGACTATGCCAGATGAAGGAGTATAAGCCTTTCTGCAGCCAGCATAAAGCACTGTATCTGATGTTCATACTATGTTTGTAATGCCATGTGCTCCTGTTCCTGTCCTTTATAGAGGTGAGAGTTTTGTGCTACAAGCTGCTAATACTTTTCATTGAGCATGGGAGAGGTAGAGACTTATCAAGTCATATACATGAAAATCTCCTTTACCAGGGAAAGTAAAAAGGTAGTTAAATGCAGAATGGAGCAATAGACCAATGCATTGGGTTGTTGGTAGTAATCATGAGCAGATTTTAAGTCTTGCCAAGGGACTTGCTGGAAAGTCAGAGCTGAATTTCTGAGCCAGAGAAGGTCCTGGCTTTGCAGAATTCAGGGAAATACAGTGTGGTATCCATCATTTGCATCAAGATTTACATGACCATTTTTTCTTTTTCACATAAAAGAAAAGCTCTAATTATTGTTACTTTTCTCTGGCTGCTAGGAGTTGTCATCTTACACATTAATTTATGTCATGAATAATGCTCAAACTTTTGGAAGTTGGCCATATTTTCCTCTCATAGCTGGCACCTGTACATAGGGCGGGAAACAAATGGGTGCCTGAGAAGTCAGGTTCAGCAGTCTCACTAGGTTTTCCCTCTGTTTCACCCACATCAAAAGTAATTTCTCCCAATTTTGTGTCTACATAAGATAAAGAGAAGTCATCAGTACTCTGAAGAACTACCAGCACTTACCTTGATAATCCAGTTGCAGTCAATGTTTGGTGGGTAGTAACTTGGGTAATACGGGGAACTCAGTGTTCCATTCCAGGAAATATAATGACCACCACACACTAGGAGAGAAATACTTCAGCAAGGAACACAATTATCTCAGCTGGACTAAAGTGCAGAGTCTACTTCACTTGTTAGGACCCTCCTCCATGTAGGACATTAGAAGAATGCATTGCGACAGTATTAAACTCACATCTTTCTTGTATTAACAGAAAATCACTTAACTGCCACCTCCCCATCACACTGAATTTCTCTTATTTTTGGATCAAATTACAACTAAGGGTAAGTACAAAACACCTCTGACTGAAGTTTTTTTTTTAAATGATCTTTCATGGTAAGTGAAAGGAGCAACTAAACATGGATGCAAAAACCTCCCTCTTCCAATTTACTTCTGACCTTTATGTAGGTATTTTCAAAATTAAAAAGCAGTCAGCCCAAGGAAGTGACAACTGATTAATTTAATGTAAACAAGTCAGTTCTCAGTTTGAATATTCATGCCATATTTGAGGTTTCATTTTCTACAAAGGATTCTCCTAGATATTCAGTTCTTAGTGCTTTTGGTTCCATTTAGATAACATCATGAATGCAAATGTGAACATAACAGAAAATAAGACAATTTTGAAATTTAAAAAATCTTGTGGCCAAACTTGGGCTAAATATCATTTGAAATGCCCATCTTCAGAACAATGAAGCCATTTTAATTAGTAATGTGCATGGGATAACTATTTGCATAAGCAGCATGCACAGAGACATAAGGTGAAATAAGCTTTGGAGGACTTTATCTGCTGACTTGCTCCACAAATTAAAAAATAGTCACTTGCTTACTTGTCAAAATCCTTTCACTTTTATCTTACCAAATAAGTGTGGCTAAACTTGAACTTGTGATGTCCCTTTATCTCATCTAAAATGCTACAGTTTATTACTCAAAATATTTTACTACACAGGACTCACGTAAAATCCATAGTACCCCATAGGTTTGGAATGTATTTCTTAGGTCTGGAACACACTTTTCTTGTACAGTTAACTACACTGGACAATGCTTTCAGAAAAGGAACAACGACACATGAGAATTGTTTGCTCTTGTTTTCCATTTTCTTTAAACATATATTCTATGATCTGTGACACTGCCAAAACTGATAAAAGGGCTGTTCTGTCACTGGGGCTATCAAGCTTTGCCTAGACAGACAGTGCCTGTAGTGCACAGTGTTACCCATGTAGTAAGAGTAATGTCCAGCAAGTAGGGCTTGAGTAGTTATCGGGAAGACAAAAAAAAGTCTCCCAGACCAAAGGATGTTTTCTCTTCTTCATTCAGTTCTCAGAATTTTTAAAAGTGGATCAGAATGATGATTCCCTGATTTATATGCCAACCTTCTTTCCCCCAGATATGTTCAAGGCAATAACAATGTTTTTAGAGGCAAACCCAGGCATAAGTGTGCTTCCATCTGATGCTTGTTTCTGTTAATTACTTACTGATTTTGGGAATGGCTTGAAAGTGAGCTTTTAATATATTGCTTTCTTCTCTTTGGTCCAGTGAGAAGGTAAGCAACATTACATTACTTGATGAAGTTAAACGTACAACAGGAGTCCAGGCCCCAGGCCCACACCACCTGGGAGATTACAAAAAAAACACATTAAAAAAATTACCAAAACATTTCCCACATTCCTGTCATTTTTGCTGGGAAACTGGGCAGAAGTAACACTAATCTGGTCATCTGGTCATGTGTTTCAGAAGCATTCCCTTGGCTACCACTTCCCTTTTATTCTTCCACCCAGCTGATAGTACATGGGATGCTAGAGCTTCCCAGCATTGAGGCTTAGTCACTCTGTGTGTACATCACCATTTTCTTGCTTAACAAGTGCCCTGGAGTTTTCATATCTATAGAAGCATCAGAAAGGCAATGGCAGGTTATGTTACTTCAGTGGTGATAGTGGCATTGAGATGCAGAGGTTAGGAGAGAAAAGGCAACAAGTGCCAGCACAGTAGTGTTGAGCCGCATCTGTGCAACCAATAAACCCAAAACATTTCCAATCTATCCATGTTCAGCCTGCTTTCATGTCACAAAAGCTAACACACAAAATGTGAAGCCCCATGCATGGCAACTGTTACTTCCTATTGTTCTTTCACTTAAATAATGAGTTGATTGAAGCTTGAAAACTTACTTCCACTTCTAATTTGAGATGCTATTTCTTACATCTGTAAATTTGCTTTTATTCTTATTCCATTTTGTAACCCACAGCATATTTTGGATTTTTAAAATTTATTTATAACTTTATGATCCTTGTGGGTCATTTCTAACTCAGAATATTGTGATACCTGTCAATCTCTGTATTAAAAACTTCTAACAGGTTTCTCTTTTTCTGCACACACCAAATGAAAGCAATTAAGACTAGACCTCAGTTACAGAGTATTTCTATCACAGCCTGCATCAAGTTCTTTGGTGTCACTGAGATCCAGAGTGGCAGCATTAAAATCAAATTTTTGAACCTTAAATGAAAGTAGTTGTCTTCTGCTTTAGCAAGCTATTCCTTTCACCCATTTGAAGTGAGACACTAGTGAATGAATCTCTGATTTGCCTCTCCTGCAGAGATTATGAAATAATTTTTTTCATAATAGCTGACAATACAATTATAAAATAGCAATTTGAGTCCTCTCCACTCTGCCATGTAGAAGTATTTCAGCATCTTTATCAACCCAGTCGACAGCCTGGCTTATGTTCTATCTGTACCTTCTGTCACAGTATCATCAGAACAGCAGACAAGCTGTGAGAAGAGTTGTCCACATAAGATGCTTACTCTTACAGCACACCTCACCGTCTCAGATTGAACACTCCTTAGGATTTGTCACTGAACAGATGTAGTACTGCAGTCTACAGTAACTGGTGAGAATCATTTTAGTCACTATGTGTGACTCCAGACCTAAACAACAGGGAATAATGGCTACTGTAGTTACTGGCTGTCACGGACATTGGACATACTATTATTAGTTCTACTGTATCTGTCTTAAATATGCCACTATGCTGCTTCTGACTCATAGAAGCAGATAGAAAAATAGATAAAACTAATAGACAAATGCAAAACAACACATTTTCTAGGGTGGCAATAAAAACAACCAAAAAAGTCAGATTTCTTTGAGGTATCATCAGGCTTTATGTTAAAACATAATTTCAGTCACCAAATTCTGTTTTGGTTCTTTGATAGGCATTAATGCATATTCTTAAAGTTCTTCTTGCAGTTTACTGCATCAATGTTTTCCGAATGTGCTACATCAGACACCTGTGCTGGTCTTGCTGTCTTCCGTGAGATTTCATGCTCATGACCAGCTCTGCATTTGTGGTTCCTAAAAAGTTGATCCTCTGTAAATAATGCACAGTGGAGTAACAGTCACAGCAATAATCCAAAATAATTAACAGATGCAGGCCAGCATCAGGAAAGAATGCTCCTTGTTACGCTACAATTTGAGAGTAACTCCTTACAAAAACCTTGCCATTCCATGCCAACAATAGCAAGCTGTTACATCTTGTTGCATAGAGAGAAATAAATCCTATTAATAGAGCTGAAGAGGACCACCTACTCAGGTAAGTTAAAGCACTACTAAAAAAGTGCATTTCAGATTCCTAACTGAATCTTCATGCTCAGCTAACCTTTTCCTGAAAGTTCCCAAAAGGGAAAAAAAAAAAAAAAAAAAAATCCCTTCTTGAAACCATCCATCCTCAGATCCTAAAACTTTTTTATTTATTTTGTTGAGGAAGAAAGATTCCTTGTGTTCATACATGAAACTTGACTCTAAAAAGTAGAAGCAGTGTAGCCACTCAAATTTAAATAATATCTGAACTCACTTATGCAAATCAACTCTGAAGATGAAGCCTTCCTTAGACACAACCCCTGTATTGTGAACAGGGATTTGCCTGTGGTTGGAGTACTATAAAACATATATTTTCTGAAGGTAATAGAATACAATACTCTAAAATAAAATCTGTATCTTTCTGAGTTGTGAGAGTAATTGTATGAAATCAAACCCATTAAAAATTAGCCATAGTGTAGAATAAATCCCACAGGAATTTATAACAGGTTCCCCAGATAAGGTGTCATGTCATAAAGCCTGTCAGAGTTCAAAGAACATCTGGACAATGCTCTTAGTCAGATGGTTTAGTTTTAGGTAGTCCTTCGAGGAGCAGGGAGTTGGACTTGAAAACCCTTATCAGTGCCTTCCAACTTTTTTAGAAGATTTTTTTGTTACCCTATACAAGATTTTAATTAAGTTGTATTTCAAATCTCACATTTTATCAATTTGGTACAGTTTCAGAGAGTTTCTGTACAGCTCAATGAAACCTTTTTGCTCTATGTATCATACCTGGTAATGATCTTGTTCTGCAGTGGAAGAAGGAAATCATATGCTGATAAGTGGTGAGATGCACAGCTCTCTGGAGTGACACCATGCAAAGTGACAACTACCAGTCTCACCACATAGTTAGAAGGAACTCTCAGTCTCCATTGATAAAAAGACTTTTTGGGATTCATCAGAGTTAGAGTCCTGTTGTTACCTGGCTTGGCATAGAGGTCAAAGGATACTGCTGCACAAAAGAAGGTAGATCAGTGACTGGAAACTGTTAGGTTGAAAGATAAGTTCTAGGGTAAAATTTCAGACAAGGTAGAAACAATCACCCACCCACATTCCTTGACTACTCTAGTTCCTTTTTGCCCTTACCTTTACAACACTATTCCCTTTTCCCTATCAGACTGCATCATCTTCTCTGGCCCTAGCCAAGGAAGCCCCACCATCACCAGTTCATTGCACACTCCAGAAGCAGGAGCTGGTTCAGCTGCAATTGCTACGATCTCTGCTTCACACCTACTGCTTCCTTTGCCATTTTCTCTTCACCCCTCTCTGTGCAATTAAATACATGAAGACAAATCTTGAGATGTGCTTGACATAAAGAAAGCAGGCAAAGGGAATTAAAGCTCTCCATTATCTGACTGATCACTAACAATGTATAACCAAAATTATCTAATCCAAGACAAATTATGTATCATTTTTGAGAGGTTTTTTTAAAAGAGATGCCAAAAATAGGAGCCACAGCTCACTGCAACTCATGGGAACTATTAAATTTCAACCATTATAGTCAGAATATAAGAATAAAAGCTGTAAGGTGTTTTAATCCAGCCTTCATTTGGAACATAAGACATGAAGATTCCATGGTATGGTTTAGTTCATAAGCCCTACAGATATAAGAATAACGGGAAAAATGCCATTTTTTTAATCACAGGATTCCACCACACCTCAAAGTGGTATCATTTGGGATTGAAGCATAATTACCTGATTTTAGCATCACATCATATTCTGTGGAATCTGAAACTGAAATTTAATAACTATCAGATACATAAGCCAAAGACACCAAGTGGAGAAAGAAAAATAGACAGAATAGGTATTAAATGGCAGGTACATTGTTACCAAAAAGCTCCATTGTAACAAGATCAAAATCTTCCTCCCCAGAACTGAAAGAGTGAGTTGCTCGTTTACTACAGATTTCTTTTTGTTCCCCAGGGGTTAATTTTTTAAGAGAAGCAACTGTATCTTGTGGTGCCCAGAATGTATTCCAGTAGTAAGCTCGAAGCCCAGATTCTCCTTCACTGTGAAAGGAAAAAAAAAAAAAAAAGCATCATAAACACAGTCTAATTACTATTTTGGACATGGTTTCCACTGGTCTGCATTTTTGGCTGGTACAGTTTCATAGCCAGTTAAACTGCTGTGTCAATAATTGCAGCTGAACATGGTGGCAAAAAGCTCTCTTGTTTAACAATTATTTTTGTTAGATGTTTTTGCTATAACAATTATTTTTGCTATATTTTTGCATATTTTTGACATATGCAACTTGACCAGCTACACACTGAGAACAGAAACCACACCTTGAAATCCTTCAGTAGTTTTTATGAAATTGGATGCTACCATCCCTGCTGTATAATCATACACTTTTAAGATCATATAACAGCTCCAGACACATTGCAATTAATATTTTTAATGGAAGCTAGCATCATACAACACAATTTTATGCCCCTACTTTGATACAGCATTTCACATAATTCTTTTTGAAATAAACAATCTTTGAGCGTACATAAACCAGTTACTACTTCAGTGATTCCATCCCAATCTTCTTTTTGAAATCACCTGTGTACTGACACTTCAGGGTTTTCAGAAACTACCAGGATTTTAGTAACCTGCTGCTCAATGGATTTATGTTTCTCATCAGGAGCTCAAATAGTGTTTTACAACAAATTATACATTTAATAATTTGTTTTCAGAAGTTAAAAAGGAACTTCATTTGAATGGACAAAACCAAAATAAGGTTCTGCAAGTGCCAAATTGTTATTTCCACAATTAAGATCAGATTAATAAAACAACCCATAGACCCAGGAGCGATCAATCAGACTTAATTTCTCTCACCAATTCTACAGGGCAAGACAGAAGTCACTCTATTAGCTTAGCTCACATACCTAAGTGGACTTCTGTGTTTTTAATACTTTCACAGACGTGGGCATGTTCCTCCAGACAACTAATTTAAAANGAACAACAAATTTAAAAAAAAAGAAAAAAAAAAAAAAAAAAAAAAAGACAAGCACATCTGAATATTTCAAATTTATACCATATCCTGAAACAGCACCTACCTGAAAGCAGCCACTACAGTCTTCAAGTAGTACTTTCCCAAGAAGGAAGACTCATATGTTTCTGCCAACTGACAATTAAATAGTGGTAGAAGAAAATGTAGCATTATATTTTAGTGCCAGTATAATTTCTTATACTATAAAGTACATATATTTTTTCTTTCCTCTTCCTCACCCCCCACCATTACAAACACTCTCCATCATTTTCACAAAATGTATCAAATAAGGATCATAAATATGCATCAAATTCCACTAAAAATTACTTCTAAGTCACATCACCTTTCAGGACCATTAATACAGTTCTTGATAATTAGTCATGAAAAAAGTATTTATGAATACATTTATAATTTTGTTTCAGTCTTTAAGTTTCCAATATGATCCACTTGTATTGGCTATGCACAAAGCAGCTTTCAGACACCAAATTAGTTCTTTTGGGAAATACAGGCTAACAGAGAACAGCTTTGTCTTCAAAACTGCTGTCCACATGTACCTTACCTAGGAAACAGTATTGATCTCACAAATAGAAACTCATAAGCAGGGCAAGAAAGCAAGCATTGTTGTGAGTGATAAGGAAAATAAAACAAGAAGTGAAGCATTGAATTGGAGGTAAAATTTAAAAGAAAAATTAAAATATAGAAGGAAGAGAGTTTGAATAAAGGCCCACTGTCCTATTTCCTTCAAGACAAGTAATTTGTCCTTAACCTTGCAACATTATTACCCAGAAAATGTTGATGAAGAAGGAAAAAAAAGAAAAAAAAAGAAAAGAGAAAAGAGAAAAAAGAGAAAAGGAAAAGGAGAAAAAGAGGAAAAAAAAAAAAAGATAAAAAGAAAAAGAGAAAGACTAACCAGAGTTCCCCCCCTCATTCCTAGTCTGATTCTGTAAAAATATTTATAAAATATTGCTCTACTTATGTGTGAACTTACATAATTTTGGATTGCTTTTGCTTGCAGGAGGAATTTCGTTGATGTTGGATCGTTAAGGTCATTTGTGTAAGTCAAATTAGGAATTTCTACACTTCCACCAATATAAATAAAAGAAAAAGCTGGAGCTGCGAAAAAAGAGATAAAAAACTTATTACACCTAATAACATTACAGAAAAAGAGGCTTGCAGAAGTAGGTGCTTGTCCTTGGCATTTGCAGGTATTAGCTCTTAAGAGAAACGTGCAATAATAGCCAGAGCACTGAGTCGGTCCCAGCAGGAAAGGAAAGGAAGGAGACACAGGTTTAGGAAGGCATTTTTTACTAGGAAGATTTCATTGTTAAGCTTCCATTTTTTTGCAGTGCTATCCTCCTGAAGAGGCATGGTTTTAATGGCTATATGTTGACATTTGGGAAAGTACATAAACCATTTAGTACAACAACCCATGCTGGTTTTAAAACAAGTGAAGAGGAAATAGATAATTTCTATAGGTGTCTGGAAAAGATAACACTTGAAATAATGATGGCATCCATGAACAAGGACAAAAAAATAATTAGAGACGAACTGCATACTTTCAATAATCTTGTGCAACTACTAACTGCTAATTACTGTGCATTTTGTTGCTTTAGCAAAGACATTAAGGAAAAGGGAAAGTCAGTAGTTTATATAAACACATTATGTGCTCAGCTGCTTAGTGCAGAGCTTTTCACAGTGTGAAATACCCACCCCACCCAGACCACGCTGGAGAGTAAAACTTACAGAATGAATAGTGCAGGACTAGCATGATTACTGTAACTGTTAAAGAAAGTATAGGTAATATTCCTAGAAGCCATTTCCTCCAGAAACATAATTTCATCCATTTGAAGAAACGATACTTTTGGCACAAGGCTTCTTGGTAGGTCGGGCTGTAGCAAATATGTGGACTTTCCTAGAGAAAGACCATGGAAGGCATCAGTCAGTAAGACAAAAAAGAAGAGCCATTGTATCACATTTTGATGTATTTACTCTCTTAGTTTTCAAGAGATTAAAACAGAGATAAGATCTTTCATGTTATCAGCTACGTCACACATGAAAGCCACATCTCTCTTGGTTGTTTCCTTGTATGCATTTCAAGCTATGAAAGCATGTGGGGGAGGGGGGAATTGTTATCACTTTAGTTAAGAGTAATTTATGAAGAACAGGGGTCAATGGACACAGGAATAGACATAGAGATCATTTATTTACTGTGTTCCTAACTACAGAGCTTAGCTGGTGGCTCTTACCTGCCCTGCAGCCTGCTCAGCGTCCGGAGCTGGAATGTTGTACACAGAAATCCGGTCAGAGGGGAAAGCCCGTAGCATGATGCCGTGACAAATGGCTTTCGACAAACGCCTTTCGACAAACCTAACAATACCCCCCTAAATGAACCTAATTTCTTAAATATAACTCAGAATAGCTGCTCTCCCTGCCACACACACCAGGCTTCTCTTATTTCACCTTTGCCATACTGCTTGAAGCTGAAGCCAGCTGATTTGCAGTCAAAGAAGGTGGGCAGGAAAAGTTACCATCACTGTAACTCTTTGTTTTCCTAACTGGCTAAGTAGGATATGGATCCCATCATTTTAAAATAGATCACTTCTTTCAGAAATAGAAGAGTAGGGAAATAATTTATGACACAATACAAAGGATGGAACCCATTTACAGATAAGAGGTCCCAGGGCAATATAAATGAGGCAACTTCTAATAAACACCCCATGGAATCCATAGAAATCTGCATGAGAGAGGAGAAATTATCAATTCCACATATTGCCTGAGTTTTCCAACTTCAAGCTGGTACCACAGAATAAATAAAATTGCAAACCAATTTATGCTCACATTTCCCGCTTGAAAGGAAAAGCAGCTTTAAGTCAGCAAACCAACAAGTTCAGCATATTCCGCATGTAAAATAAAACCAAGGATATGTGTGGGGAAATAACATAAAGGATACATGTTGAGAGAGAGAGAGAGCACAAAGAACAAAACCTAGAAAAACAAAATGGGATGAAGAAATCTCAGTCCCAGAAAAATAATACAAAGGGAACAAACAAAACCCAACACAGATCACAGAGATTGCAAAAGGGATTAATTGGAAGTTAATCCTCACAGCTCAGAAATTCAAACTACAACTGCAGACAGATGGCTTTGTTCAAGTCCTCTTTTTTTCAACAGGCCATCTTCACTACACACACAACCTGCTGACTGATACATTGCCCCTTCCGTCATGGAAAAGAGAAAAATACACAGAAAAAAGCCTAAAGGAAACAAACGCACTTTTGCATAAGAATTGTATCAGGACCTTTCAGAAACATCAGTTTTATTTGGGCAAGGATAAGATCATTGCAATAACACACATCACCATGTTAATTCATCTTGTTAAGGTTACCTGAAGCTAGAAAATCCAAATTCTTATGTGGATGACCATGAAAATAAAGAAATGAAAGCAGGAAATAAAAGTTAGGAGCTCCAAATCATGCAACTGCATGATTAAAATGAAAGCTGGAGAGTAAACAAGCATGCAACAAATCACTACTTTCAGCAGCAGAATTTCTGATCTTCAAAAACTAGGCCCCTGTGAATTTAAAAGGATTGAGTACACTTTTTGCAATGTCTCCTCTACCTTTCTCCCTATCAGCTGTTCTTGGTGGAGGAGGCAGGGAAAGTAGTATTTACCAGAGTGCAGTTGATTGCTGCTTCACAGTTACTTCTCTACTGGCCACACACATCTCAAGAGAAATGACAAGTAAGCCTCAAGCTCTGATTACATGATCAATTGTATCTTCAGCTTCCTGACAGATGATTGCACCTGCACTTAGCTGGTGAAAATGAAGTTTATAATTACACCTCCCCCCATGTCTCCAGACATTTGCATTGAACAACCACCACAAGAAACAGCCCCCTCCTTTTTCACCAAAGCTTGAAAAAAAGGTATTTATTACCTCTATATGTGAATTTCAGAATTAGGAAGACACATACAAAGAAATTTCACCATTGAATGCTTTTTCCAAATATGATTTTAATGAAGATATCCAGGACATGTTTTATTCCAAGAAAACAGTTTTCAAGTTAGAAGACTGAAGGCACGTATTTGTGAATCCATGGTGCAAAATTTGACACTCTTGTGTAGACACCTGGGAAATTTGGTCTTCCACATCCATAACCCCAGCTCACAATGCCAGTCAAAAACCATTTTCCATCTCCATTTCTTTGACAAGACAGTGGTCCACCAGAATCACCCTAAAAACAATATATCAAGTTATATGTGTTTACAATATGAATTATAAAAACTGAGGAAAAATCCACAGGATATATTTTGCATAAGTAATTCCAGTGATTATATTTTCTTATTCAAATAGTTCAGACAATCAATAGGTTGGTTTTTTTTCCAAGTAGATGGGATTCTACTGTTGTACAAAAGTATGCTCTTTCACATGAGAGAAGGTAATTCTCACTCTTTAAAGACACTAAGATACTACTTTTCATGGAGTATATTTGAAATCTGTTTGTACTTTCAAACTTACAGGTAAATCCCAAATCTGCTACTTAACGTGTATGTACATTCATAGGTCACACACTAACAACTCAAAACCAATAAGCTTTTAAAAAATATTTTCCACCATTTGGGAAAAATTCCTTAGGCCAAGCTTATATTTCCCTGTAAGACACTGCTGTACCCACAGCATCTCTGAAAAAGACACCTAGTAGCAAATTAAACTTTACCAAATCATTGGGTGCAAGAAACAACTCCCAAAAGCAAAAAGTGCATTTGGCAAAATTCAGATGTTTTGCAAGAAAAGTACCTTCTTTCTAGACAAATATTTTGTTAGAGCTAGAAAACTATTTTGCCTTCACTTTATAGGATGTTGGGATATGCAGGTTGGAAGGGACCCTTTCCAAGGTGCTTAGGTGGCACCCACTCCACAAAGTAGGATTATCTTGAATTGCTTAAAAAAAGGTTAAGAATTTAGAAGACAATTTTTTTCCTTCCTTGACAATTAAGATTTTACATTTAAAGAGTAAAATTTTCCAGTCTTTTCTTTCATTCCTAGGACAAATAAAAGTAGAACACCAGCATTTTTCACAAAACAAGAATACCACAATTTGATTAGCTCTAACAACTGCCAGACACAGACAAATCATTTGCCATTACAAAAACGCAGCCAACATGATGCTTTTTCTTGTCTATATCTTGAGTGGCCATAAACAAATTAATTCTCCAGTTACTGAAAATGATACTTAATATCAATGGTCTTGCTAACATCTAAAAAGCAGCTGGTACATTATATTCCCTCAGCCATTGTAATCTCATTCAATTTTAGGTGTATCAGTGAAAAAACATCTTGATTCCAGATGTCTATAAGAAAAAAATGGTTTTATTATTATTTCAGCAGTAAATTTACTACTATTTTAGCAGTAAATATGTATTTAAATATCTAAATAAGTTCAATATAAGGTCTGTAATATTAAGTGTCATATAGATATATATTGTGTATGTTATGTAATTTTACTACCATTCACTAGAAGTAAATTCAGCACTTTACATTTATTACCTTTTAGCTTTTCTAGATCAGAAATATCTTACATTTGCAAATTTATGCCTAATTGTCTGTGTCCCATCATACAGTCCAAGTTAGAAGGGAGGGATCCTGAAAAGGTGCAAGTTAGTGTCTCAGTTTTTTCCTCAGCTGAGAGCCTATTACGCCAAAAATTGCCTGATTTCAACTTGTTATTGGGACTTTCAAGCTGATTGGCTCTTGACCTGCAACTGAAACTTAGTGATGCTACTCATGCACATAAAGCAGCAGAACTCTGAAAACACCCCCAGAAGAGATTTACTGACAGACAATTCTTATGTTGCACTTTTTCAGAACTGAAATGTATTGACCACAAAGTGCTCTGCTAGTCAATTCTTACACCTCATTATGCAACAATGAAAGATAAGCTCTGTGCAAAGTGTACTGAAATACATACTTTACACCCATCTCTTTTCCCAGATGATAGCCCAGCACAAAACATCCTAGCTGTGATAATCCCATATGTGGAATGACATAATGTCTGGTCAATAATTTCTACCTCTGCTTTCTGAAGAACTGCTGAACCTTCATCATCTGGAAAACAAATTCAGAGAAGGGTGATTCAATAGAGCTTAGTATTTTACTCATCAATTGAAATAAAAAAAACAAGAAGACTTCAGAAATTATCCACAGATACTTCTGATCACTGAGTTATTCCGGATTCCAAACAATTAACTGCAACAGAGCAGAAAGCCTCTTCTAACAATCAGGCAATTGTATAATGTGATCTGGGCCCTTTGGACACACCAAATACAATGGCATAAACGTAGGATTGGGCAAAAAGTTTTTTCTCTTTTTTTTTCCAAATGTCTCAAGACTTCTTAATTTGTTATCTTTTTATTTCTAAAAAGCCCCAGAATTTAACAAAGATATTTAAATCACCACTTGACAGATTTGCAGTTAGGGCAGTATATCTGAAGGAACCGGATTCAAGATTAAGATTATGAGTCAGAGTTTCAGAATGCAAATTTAGGCAGCATAAAGGACATGGACATCTCCAAATTTGGTTCCCTCTGTCTGAAAGATTTGGTAAAACACCTCTTTTTAGTAAGATATGTTCTTTAGTAAAAACAGAATTAATCCAAACTTTCACCTCCTTTCAATGCAGCAGGCCCAATCTCATCACCAGGTGATCCTTTCAAAATCTGGTTATAGCCAAAGAAACCTCACCCATATATTCAAATATGCAAGCACTGGTTTAGGTCGTGAAACTTTGGTTTAGGATTTGATAAAGCTAGTATATAATAAAGTATACTTTATTTGAAGTTACTTAAACTACTGATTTGGCACTTGTATTGCAGAAACTGATAAAGGGAACAGAGTGGAACAGGGAAAAATATCCCCACTCCCTTTTTTTTTAGTCATTACATTTATGTTTCAAATAACCAGCTTTTGTATTTCACCAGCAGCCCAAAGAGAGAAACCACACCATGCCTCCCACACCTCCAAGGGGAACAAATGGGAAAGACAACGCTGTGATATTTTGGAGTAAGTGTAGCTCCTTGCACTAACAACATGAGACAAAGACTTTCAAATCCAAATGGGATTCAAATTCAAATGGGACCAGCAGCCAGTTTTCTTGAACATAAGGTACATGCACACTCCCCCAGCTGTGAAGGCTCTTGGGAACAAAATTAGCTCAACAGAAGGGATAAAACTCACCTGCTTCCTGCTTTTGGCCCCAACCTGTTATCCAGCACTTTTCCCCACTGCGGGCTTTATGGGAAGAGGGAGGCAGGCAGATGGGCTGGATGAGGTGGCTCATGGTGTCTGGCCACGGCGTGCTCAGCTGCAGCAGCGCAATGTCATAGTCATAGTTCCTGCTGTTGTAGTACTCATGGACTACAATCCGCCGCACCGCAGACACAAACTTGGCACGGCCTTGCATTTGCATGCCCAAGTGGGCATGCCACGCTCTGGGGTCAGCCAGCCTGGGTGGGAGCAAACAAAGATGACGTTCTTTAAAAATTACCTCAAAACACCCACTGACAGGAGAGCAGGGGAAAGGGGAGGGCAGCACCTCCATGCATTTCAGACTCTGGAACCTAAGGGCACTTGTGGGTTCTGGCCGTGTTTGGGACAGAGTTGGAGGGAAGGCTGCTTACTTGCTCCCTTGAAAGCAGTGGGCTGCAGACACAAGCCATTCTTTCGATATCACCGATGCTCCACAGTAAGCAGCTCCCACAAAATGAAGGCTGACCTGCCAGGGCCATTCACCTTCCTCAGTGTTTGAGCCACCTACAATCCGAGAGATGAGACTGCTGATCTTGCTACTGCCACAACCTGCAAGGGATATTTCAGGTTATTAATCCCCATCTCCAGTACTTTCCTTTAATGAGAGGGCTTCCCACACAGGGCATGAAAGACTATTGCACTTTGAAATGTTTTGAAATCTATTTTGTTCCCCTGCTATAATCACACAGCTTCTCTCGTGGGCTATTCTATTACTGAAACAGGAGGTGACTCCATAAAAAGGCACTAGTCTGGAAACTTTACTAAATCCCTTTTCTAGCTCCACTACAGAAATTAGTCTCTAAATATTTCTTGTGTCAGAAATGTCAAAGTATCAATTTATTTAATAAGCATTAAAATGAATATATACCATTAAGCAATCCTCACCTCTTTTTGATACTGCCAACCCTGACCTGAAAGGACACCATCAACAAAGAATTCAACATCACTTATTTCTTGCCCAAACAGTGAGACTGATAAAAGAAAAATGTATGTGGAGATTAGACATTTATTCAAGAAACAAGGTGGTCCAATCATTATTTTGTGTGGAGATGACTGACAGTCTGACAATGATGTATATGACTAGCAGGTGAAGAAGCCATGTCTCATCAGCACAAAAAGTTTAATTTGAAAAGCAAGGAAGAAAGACCCTTCTCTAGAGCATCATGTCCATCCCTAGTTTCTGCTCAGGAGTTTTAGTCCCACACTCCCACACACAGGTGTTAGTATTTCTGGACCCTTTCCTAAACACATCCAAAAAGTCAAATGTAGCTTTAATGTTTCCAAATAAAAATAGGCATATGGCTAGTCTTTTAAGATGTCCCACTGGATCCTAGGCAGGTGCTGACAGATTTGACATACAGGCAGCATGCCAGAAACAGCTGAGGGCCAGGCAAAATCATAAAATCATAGACTGGTTTGGTTTAGAAAGGGACCTTAAAGATCATCTAGTCCCAAGCCCCCTGCCATGGGCAGGGACACCTTCCCACTAAACCAGGTTGCTCAGGGTTCTATCCAGCCTGGCCTTGAACAATTCCAGGGATGGGGCAGCCACAGCTTCTCTGGGCAACCTGTGTCAGAGACTCACCACCCTCACAGTGGAGAATTTCTTCCTTATATTGAATCTAAATCTACCCTTTTTTATTATAAAGCCATTCCTCCTTGTCCTATCATTACATACCCTTGTGAGAAGTCCCTCTCCAGTTCTCTTGTAGGCCCCTTTAGGTACTGAAAGGGGCTAAGGGCCTTCTTCCTAAAGCCATCTCTTCTCCATACTGAACAACCCCAACTGTCTCAGCCTGTCTTCATAGGAGAAGTGCTCCAGCCCTTCATGGACCTCCTTTGAATTCATTCCAACATGCCCACGTTTTGTATTTCAAATACCTGACACCATTCAGTTAAACAACTAATCCTAACCTCACTTTTATTGCTGCTGCAGTGACAACCATCTGTTTGCTTTACAGCAAAACAAACTGAAAAGGTTGTCCAGAGGTTACTTTAGGAAGATTTGAGACTAGAACCTAACTTGACACTATAAAGTATTGAGGTCTTCACCATCTGGAAGAGTAAGAAAAGTGACAAATTTGTGGGTTTTTTCTCATTGCAGCTGTATCACACCTGAAGTCCAAATACAGTCCAACTTCAATAAAATGCCTGGCATTGCTGCAAACAGAAGTGCTGCCTCACCAGCTAACCAAGTTCACTCTGCAATTAACCCTGCTGCCCTAATCCTTACAATAGTTGCAACAAGCAGTACAGCCATCTAAGGCTCCCCATAACTGTAAGATCACCTTCCCACATGAACTTGGCAAATTCTGCAACCAGACCTGAAGTAAACAGATAGCTAATCATTACCCCACTATCACAGAGAGAATGCAATAAAAATTCAGTACCTGCAGCATGACTTGTACCCACTCCAAAACAGGGAGAAATAAAGGTCTTTATTGTACCAAAAGTTCAAAGTTTGAAAAAATGAATATTTGAGAGAAACTTACTGCAGCTGCTTTCATCACTTCCATCATCACAGTCCACAGTCCCATCACACCTTGCATATTGTTTCCTAATGCAAATGTTATTCGCGCACTTAAATGCGTGATTGGTGCAGGGAATACCTGAAATAGTTGTGAGGAAAAAAAACACCAACCATTGGCTCAGCTTAACACATGAAGACAAGTCTGCACACATAGAACATGTATACGAGGATAAAAAAAAAACACTTTGGCCAGGATGGTTTAAACCAGCCTCTAAATAGAATAAAATGGTCAAATAGAACTGCATCTATACTCAGGTGTGCAACTACTTGGCCAAGTCTGAACCAAGATTTCCTCACATCCTTTACCACAGCACTAACAAACACAGATATAGTAGTGAAGATGAGATGTAAAGTGTAAGGGTAACAAGAGAAAACATCCTCTGTACTTCTTTCCAGTATTCTGGAAAGAAGCTCTCCTTTGTACTTTAGTATTAAATGTGAAATGAAATATTGTAGTGAAAGCAGTCTTATTAAGTGTATTCAGTAAAGGTGCAACCCCCAAACTTGGCATTTTCCTATTTCCCTGTGGCTTGCAATAAATGAGGCCACTCAAATCTATTTTTCTTGTCAACACACAGAAGCATCCCATAATCATTTACACAGACTGTCTTGTCAGAGGGGAGAAAAAAGTTTTCTTAAAAAAAGTCACTTGCAGCACTACCTTTAAAAAAGTCACTTGAAGCACACAGTTGTGCTTCCTTTCATATGTCACAGCGTCCATTTATTCTAAAAAGTTCAAGGAAATTCTGATTCAAAACTTTCATTTGCCTAATGCTAAATTTATGGCTTCCATTAACCTTATAACCCTTAAAACTGCTAGAGAGAACCATCATTTTTATTGTTATTTTACAGATGTTAAAACAGATTCAGGAATTAATTTGCACAGATTATGCTGTAAAGAGATAAAAATCTCAGATTCAAGCTTTAAATCCCCAGATCCCCACTGTGCACCTGAAATACTTAATTATTCTGCTAATATTTTACAGAAACAGATGTTCATGATCTTATTAAAAAGAAATAGTTTAAAATCAATAGTGGCTTGTTTCTGAGCATATCAGAAAAATTGAACAGAATTATATAGCTCAAGTGAGATTTGACAGTGCCTCTTAACCTTTTGAATGCAGCACCCAGAATTCAGGTCAGGAGTAGGTATATGATAAAAGCAAGAAAAAAAATTATTCCGGAGAGCAGCCTTACTGTGTGTGCAGTTCTGCTCATCTTTTCCATTCTCACAATCGCTTACTCCATTGCAGACAAGCAAGTTATCCTGTATTGTGAAGCTGGAGTTACAGTTCCACTCAGGGACAACTTAAAAAACATAAACCAAATCAGGTACAGAAGCATTCCTGTAGATGCTAACACATCCCCTTCTGACTACATCTGGATACCACATTAATTCCTTCACAGCACGGAACAAGGATGGGCATGAGTGCCACATTATGCATGTAGGAAACAAAGGAGTTCAGTGAGCTCCCCAGGTGGAGATGTTCAGTATCACTCTCATCTACTCTATGCACCCCCCCCCTTGTCATTCCTCCACAAAAATAACTCATCTCAAAATGGAACAGAATTTTATTAATAATTACCAGCATTCATCACACAAGGAAAAACTAAAATATAGCCTACTACAGCTATTACTGCACATCTAAATTTCTTCCTTGTGCTCTCCAGTGCCGTACCTTATTTATTTATTTTTTCATACTCTGCTAATTAACTATGAATTAAGCACTCAAGAGACTAACAGATAGTCTACATCTGGACATACAAACAAAGATGAAAACATCTTTTGTTATCCCCATTAAAAAATTTCACCTTGTTTCAGCACCTTCTAAGACTAGAGAATACGTTCACTGTGTTTTCCAGTCAAGATCTCTAATAAGTGAATACAAACCACAAGAGAGTTCATCGCTTTCATCGAAGCAGTTGTTTATGCCATCACAGCGCTGCATCTGCTGGATGCATAAGCCAGTAGAACACTTGAAATGTCCAGGTGGACATGCTGGAGGTTAAAAAAGAAAAAAAACCAAACCAAAACAAAAATCCAAGCAACCAAAGTTCAAAATTTCCTTTTCACATATATTGCCAGCTCATTTCAATTTACAATCACTAAGCTGCTCCAAGGAATGATAAAGTTGATCTAAATTTAATAGTCTGTATACATTGCCAGCACTTAATTGAATTCAAATGTTGAAAACTGGGATTAAAAGAAGAGGAAAAAATGTCTCTAAAGTTCCAATTCAGCTATTCCTGGAATATGTACCACAGGCTCTCTAGGGCTGGACCAAACCAGACCTAGTTTTATGGTGCAACAAAAGACTGCTTAGAAGGTCATCCTTATTTTAAAGGACAATCTCACTTCCAATAACCAAAATTTGCAGCATTTTGCAGCTTTGGCAAATAATCTGCATTGAGGTGGTGTATGAATTACATAATTCTGCCTTATAAACTAAAATAATCAAATTACCCCTTTTTGCATACTCTGAATAAAGTTGCTCTAATGTGACAAGTAACTATATCTAGAAAGCACTGCTTCTCTACTACTGTAACAAAAAAATATAAGATTAAGGTGAAAAAGTACCAGTAAACAGGCTGTCTGTTTCAGGACTGGAAAAAAATCAGGGTGTCTGTTCATCAACTTTTTAGCTGTTTTTTCAGCTCAGATTTCAGATTTTTGTGATGTATATAAATATATGGAAACACTGAAATATGCAGTTGGTTATTTGATACACTTTTCATTACCTGGAAGTCTTATAGCAATAGAACACTGCAAAAAAAATGTTGGGGGCGAAAAAGAGGAACAGCAGACTTCAGCTGACTGCAGCATGGCTGTAGCCATGCAGAAAGCTTTGAGGACTGTGCAGAAGAGAACAGACAGTGCTCATGCAGGAAACCAGAGCATGATGCACATTCCCACAAACCTTAGATGCACAGCCTTGATGAGCTAGAAAAGGTTCTTTGTTTGCTAGTCATCTGACTTAGTAAGGTTAGAAAAGAAAATGAACTGAAACCAACAGGTAATTTCCTGCATAAACTTAATTAAGTTCAATTGGACTCAAAAACCTGCTACTTCACAGGTCTGAAATGCAAAAAAGGGTTAAAAAAGATTAAAATCCATCTTACGTTGGCTGATGTTATAGCTGCCATATTCCACCAGGAGCGGCTTCTCGGAGACCTTCGAACTGCACTGAAGCTCAACACTGCCAGCAGAACTTGTAATGTGGAAGACTGTTTGGTGATCAACATAGTAACCACAGTACCTAGAAGTGTGCAGGAGAGTTCTAGAGCAGCCTTCCCATGAAAATTGCCTTACATACAATTTAAATGTCAACACCACTAAAATTCAGCAATTCAGTTAGCTGCCATACTTTAAGAACCAAAACCAAAAATATTTCTTGGTAATCACCCAGCCTTCATCCACCACTAACATTCTGGAAATTCATTTCTGAATGTCACACCTTCAAATAAATAGTCTTAAAAATAATGTCTTGGGTGTGTATCTACTTTAAGTTGCTATTGTGGCAAAGAGGTTCCTTGGACTTCTGCCTAGGTGCCCCTTGTTTCAGAGAAACTGAAATGCTCTCCGATGCTAGCGATGTCCCTTTCATCAAATATGCCAGTTGCTAGATGGGGTGTGGGGGGGGAGTGGGTCAATAAAAAACCCACATTAAGAAAAAAAAACAAGCAAAGAAAAACAAACAAACAAACAAACCCCAAAGAAAAAACCCCACAACCAAACAAAGTCTCTTTGACAACGGAAAGGTTGCTGGCTCATTATTTAAAAAGTGGAGACAGTTTTAAATGTAGTAAACCAGTGAACATTGACAGTATAGGTTGTTCTAGAAATGGAAATAAAGACCCTCTCCTCTGTTCAGCAAGAATGCCTCAAAAATGCAGCACTTATAAGAAAAACATCTGGCTTTAAGATTCCTGCCAGAAAAAGTGTATGTGAATCTTAGATTTAAGAGCACAAGCAGCTGTATTGATTTTCAGCACATTTGGCACACACAATTGTTTGACAGCAGTACAGGGTCACTCACTGACAACAGAATGAACACAAAGAAGGAAAAAAAGAAAAAGATTATTGCATTGTTAAATGGACTAGTGGAGTATTAGCCAAAGGCAAATATTTCCCTTGTGTATTTTTCCATATCAAAGCATTGCACCAGGACTACTCTTCATGTCAATGAATGGAGAAAAATTGGTCAGTGATTTCCATGTGAACAGATGTTGCCTCAGTGTCCTGAGCATCCCAATGAAACATGCCACAGGGAATGGACACACTCATTCATATATTGCCACGTGTGCTTTATTTCACCCTACTAAAATGAAACATCCTGTTAACAGATCTAGGAGATTCTGTTCCAGCAATGTAAAAAATAAAGGAAGAAAACTACTTAAAAAAATTACTCCTCTTTGACATCCTGACAGCAGATGCAAAAAACCCAGTTAATTTTACAGCTTTTTACTATAGGAAAAGTAATTGTAAAAGAAGCCCCAAACAAAGAAGCAAACAAATAAACCCCCACAAAACCAAAAAACCCCACCCCCCCCACCAAACAACAACAACAAAAAAAAACCACCAAAAAACCTCCACCCCCCCATCTATCAGTATTAATAGTGAAGACTTCCTACAACAGGAAGTCTANTGCAAAAAACCCAGTTAATTTTACAGCTTTTTACTATAGGAAAAGTAATTGTAAAAGAAGCCCCAAACAAAGAAGCAAACAAATAAACCCCCACAAAACCAAAAAACCCCACCCCCCCCACCAAACAACAACAACAAAAACCACCAAAAAACCTCCACCCCCCCATCTATCAGTATTAATAGTGAAGACTTCCTACAACAGGAAGTCTAATTGTCTCTAATTTTAGTGTTTGCCACTAATGCTCCCAACCTAAAACAACCTGTCAAAGTGCACAGCCAAATGCCATCTAAGGATCTGATTCCCATATTAGCCCACAGAATTTCTGCCATTTCTCCTTCTGTCAATGACTTAGTCAATCTTCCCACCAACAAACCCTAGCACCATTTGAAAAAAAAAGTTTCAGGCTGCACTGACCCCTTCTCATCCAAATAAAACAAACTCATCTCAACAGAAGTAGAGGAAATTGCTGCCCATCTGTGGAAAAGATGAAACAGGTACGTTGAGGAAGCTATCTCCTATACACAGTGAGAAATGCCATATGCCCATGGGATCTGTGACACAAAACTACAGGCCTTCAGGAGCCTTTTGCTGGTGTTTTACTGGTCATGTATCCAGGCCCAGGGCAAATGGAAGTTGCAAGGCACCATCTGTAATTCTGTGCCATTGCTCCAGAGGGAAACTGATTAAGGGGATCCTGTCCCATATGTTGGAGGAGTGAGTGGGATAGTTTTTCAGGGGATGAGCAGATACATGCTTCCTGTGGCAAAAACAATGGGATGTTGTACTAACAATTTTAAGAAAAATAAAGCACCTCTGTGTTCACATAAACCTCTGCTGGCCTGTGCACAAGAGACTCAGTGGCATTCCCGCCTCTGAGAATTTCAGCAAAAGCAGCTCATCAGCTGTAACTCCTTTCACAAGGCAGGGGAGCATTGTATGTCTACTGGAAGAAAGACAAGGAAGAACTGCATGGTTGTGTCAGTGTCCTTGGTTAGATAAAGCTGTCCCTAGAGGTCTGAAGGAACCTTATCTGCACAACCTTCTCAGTCCCAGTCTTTACTAATATCCCAAAGGCTCTTAACCATTTTTACTTAAGATAACAGAATATGCATCCCATAAGCTGCAATTGCAAAAAGCTGAAAGATGGGGGTCCTCCTGCCTACCCTTCCTCTGCATCTCATTAACTACTAAAATTTGGGAAAAAAAGGAAAAGAATAAAACATCACAATGTTTCATGAAGTCATACTTTTTACCCTTCAAAAGTAAACATAGAACGATAAAATCAGAAGTTCAAAAGCCTTATTTTCAGTGAAAAAGACTCTTTCAAAGGAAAGCATGTCTTGGTCCACTTCTATCACCAGCAACTTGCAACGGAAATCAGGAGAATGTCTTCTTGTGCAGTACTTCAAAAGTAACCCTGAGTGCACTTCAAAGAATCATACCATGGACATCTGACTCTGTGGAATGCATAATTGGTAGGTTTATTGAAAAGCTGCTCCTTCAGATTCTTTCATGATTCTGTGTCAGAGAATCCTTCAATATGAACCTATTATCATTTTTTCCTCCAGATTTTACCTTTATTTGTTTTTTATCTCAGCCATCCCAAATATCACAAATCTTTCCATTTCTGTCATAAAAAAACCAACCAAAAATCCCCACAAACAGACTAAGTATGGTGTGTTTTGACTGGTGTTTTTATGTGCTCATCTAGTCCAGCATCCAATTTCCATCAAGGCACAATTGTAAGAGCTTCAGACTGAATTTTCTCCCTATAAATACAAGATGGTATTGAAGAACAGGTAAAGTTTTTTTTTCTCTCTGTAATTCTTTCAGTTGCATCCTTAAGAACCTAATCGGCTTTTTCTTAGTTTCAGTAGTGAGTTCAGAAACTCCTTTTCAAGACTAATCTTACTGAGCTTTCCATTGGAACGAAGATTTTAAAAAAAACAAATGAATCCGATGTTTTAAATCTAGCCTTGCCTCATCATCCAGCATTCAAGAGATGACTTCAAAATTGAGGAAAGAATGGGTGGAAAATGTGCTGGGAAAGCAGTGGTATCTTAATAAAAAGCCAGCAACAATATTTTAATAAAAAACACTTCAGAAATAATGGTTCCTTGAAAGCCACTCTGTGCAGTTTCTCTTTCAAGAGCCAGTGACTGGAATGAGGAAGCAGTTAACAGTTCTATTCCAAATCATCTCATTGCAATGGCTTTCACCAAGAAGTTAATTAGATTTGCTGTCCTCTTGAGCAATCATAGAATTAAGTTACACTAAAAAGGGCTTTAAACAGATCTTGTTTAATGGCCCCAGAAAACAGAATTATTTTAGGGTTCACAGGACATCAATCTTCATCCAACTCTTTCCATTTCTCTCTCTCCAGAGAGTACTAAAGACTCTTGTCTTCGTCTTTCTGGTACTTGTCAGTAGATTATATGAAAAAAAATAAATTATAAAGATTCTGTTACATCATCAGCTAAAATGAAGGAATGGTAGGATACCCCTGTGAATTACTTCTGTCATTGTGGAAGCTCTCTGAGTGAGCTGCAGTAGCAATGGGAAGGTTTATTTTGGTACTGTTACATTAATAATCCATGCAGAGTACTTACATGCGTTCATTAATTTTCCACCACCCTCGCTCACAGCCTTTAATATTCTTCTCACTAATGGTATAGTTATGAAACTTCAGAGCTATACCAAGGCTCTTCTGTGGAGTCTGTGAGCAAGAAAGACAGTGTAAGCAGTCTTCTTTTTCCTTTTGTGGGTATAGAACACGAAAGTTATAGACTTATTTTAGCAATTATGAAAAAAACCAATGCCATGCTCTGGGAGCTGTACCGGCTTCAGCAGTTCAACAGCCAGCACTTTAGACACCTGCCAGCTATTCAGTCTTGAGTAAAAGCAAGGGTTGGCACAGCCCCACCACAGCTGCAGGCTTTCTCCCCCTCTAGCCAGTAGCCTTCTCATCTTCAGAGAGCCACCCGGCCATAGAAAGAAGCTTTTGTATCAAGATCAAAGAACTCAGACACATCCAAGTGTACTTGCATAGGGACACAGAGCCTCAGGGGATTTTTATAGTTAAGATACTGCTGGGAATACTTGCATCACCTTTGTAATGCTAGGAGTTACTTCCACCACAATATTATAGTCTTCTGCTATCACCTGCTCAGCCATGCAGTCTTTAGAATTTTACAAAAGATTTCTAAACCCAGCAATATCATGAGTGTTCACACTTACTTAGAAATTCCTTTAATAAAAGGAACAGAATGTATTTAGTGAGACAAGGCAGTGCTCATTTAAAAATAAAGGCTGATTCAGGGCAAAAATCCAGAAATGAAAATTTTTCTCCTCTCTTACAGAAAATACAACTTTGAAATGAGTGAAGTTTCAATATTGTACAGCTGGGAAATGAAAGTGGTATAAGCAATAAATCTTTGGGGTTTGCCCATGTTAACTGTCCAGAAACCTTTCTATCACACATCCAGGGTGAAGTGAAGACCTTAAATTCAGCCTCCCGAAAAATCGCCTTATTCTAGAAGAGGAAGAGACTGTAGGCTATGACTAGCTGGACTATATTTATATTACTGTTATTCAGTGTGGGCAATCACTAGCTTAACAACTTATGAGAAACATAAGCAGAAAGATGGGTAAACAGTGGACCTCATCATATCTGCTGCTATATCCTTTAGAGAGGAAAACACTGAAGGGCAAACTCTAATTCGAAGACTGTATCTTAACAGCACTAATAAGGAAACACTCATGTCACAGATGACATGACAAAACTGTTTTAAAAGAATGTCAACTTTCAGCAATATGCTTTCAAGAGGGTACCTGAAAAGATGCAGAAAAAGGATACCAAATTAAAAAACAAGTCTATGGGATTGTGCTGACAGGACAGACCATTCTGGGGGCAAATTAAATGTATTAGGCATATTAAAAGATACCAGAGAAGTGGCAGTAATAACTAGGTTAGAGGGAGTTTTTGTGCATACTTTCATCCAAATGTCTGGGGGTGGGAAGAGAAGAGTTAAAACCAGTCAAGTCTTATATTCCCTGCCATGAAGTTTTTCTGTAGGCTAAACAGCAAAACTTTTCTCAGCACTTCACCTTTTTAATAGGACAACTTAGGAATTCTATTCTCTTCATTAAAAATAAGTGCGCAGAAAGAGGAAAAAAAGAAAAAATTAATAGAAAACACCTGATCACAGCCAGCTATTCAACAATGCCATTTCTATAAACTACTACACCAGTGAGGATGCAGGTTACTGCCAACTCAATCACTTCTGCTTTACTTAAGCTCTATGTGCCCAAAACACACAATAGTGCCTAAGAGAGAAAGAATCATGTTACCTGGAAGTTCCACGCACAAAGGCATTTTGGAGGATAATAGCTTGGGTAATAGGGACTTGTGATTTTCCCTTCATAGCCAATTTTCTCTTTTGTCACTACTGCTTTTCCACACCCTAAGGGAAAAAAAAAAAAACCTTTAAAAAAAAAAGAGGCAAAATTTGGCAAACCTTAATAGACTTTGAATAAAGCTATTCAGTGGGCTAAAGCATCCGAATTTACCACACATCTGTCACTGCAAAGCCGTGCACATTAGGAATGATATTTAGCTGGATTCAAGTTGTAAAAAGAGACCCTTCCCAATGATGCATACAGGAGACAAATGATGTAAAGATCAAGGGATGAGTGCTGGACTCTGCAGGACCAGGAGAAAACATTGTAAAGTACATATCTGTTATTTCACTAGAAGACAGTTTTGCAAACAAACATTTCAATACATCCACACTGCAGTAGTACACAGGGACCTCTAGTCTTAGAATGAAGCCCATTAGAAATGAAATGGATGACATACTAAACTAATCAGCCTCCTGGAAACCAAAACTTTATTGTATGACTACTCAATAAATTCACAGAATTAAAAACAAACTCTCACACACAGAGAAACAAAGAAAACCCAGACCTGAATTTAACGAAACAAACCAACCAACCCACAATCCACACAGAACTGAACCTGAAGTTACTTATTATGGAGAATTTATCACATGCTTTTATGATGGTATATGAATGCTTTATTACTGCCAACATGACAAGTGTGCAGAATCTTTCTGCTCAGCTTCAATTTCCTTGCATTTGGTTGTGTGAGATTGTTCTCCTTGTGCCACTAGCATGATATTCCTTGTACTATCTGTGACAATGATCTAACCACTTCAAGATTAAAGCAATAAAAAGCTAGTGATGGTCTTGATACACAAAGGTAACTGACTTTTTTGCGTTCCTGAGGAGGCAGGCACCGATAGCAAATGTAGACAAAGCTACTGAAGTTTTATTTTCTCAAAGCAGTTTTTAGCGCTGAACTCCTTCCACCTTTAAGATGATCCCAGTCCCAAGGCAGAAGGGAGGCGACTGCTACACCTGAAATAACAGCTCCATCTACTGGCACATTGCAGTGCTCTCCGACTCTATTCAGGGCTGCTGTCAGCCTTTTGCCCTCATACTTCACAACTAGTCTGCTCAGATTACATTACTCAATAGGAAGGCACACAATAATGCAGAGGAGATGAAGGGGAGACAGGCACCTGTAAAAAGAAGAAACTCAGATAGAGGAATAATTTATCCATAGTCAGAAACATGACAGCCACTCCAGCATCTTAGAAGAAACTTTACAATAAGCACACTTTCAAACACAGAACAAACCTACTTTCTTGTGTAATGACCTCAAAATAGCCATGGAATTCCTTATGCTCCTTTACTTGTGCCTTAAATATTACCAGCATGAGATTATTTGTGGACACAAGGGACAACAATGAATCAGCTGGTTCACAAGCTCTGAGGGAGAAGAAAGAAGAGCACATACATAAGCAACAGCTTATAAAGCAAAAAGCTTAACACATTGCTCTCATTCTGTGCATAAGTTTTCCACTGGCTCAGATCTTATGTACTTCAGAGTCTAGTAAAATCTCCATGGTCTTAAGCACAAAAGTATCAGTTGCAAGGCCAGTTAGAAACCAAATACTGGAAACCACTTCTTCCAAAAAAAAAAAAAAATAAAAAACCGCACACATGAAAATGAATATGGAACAGTTTTCTCTGAGATAATGGCTTTTAGCCTTCACTCCCAGTAAAAATGAACAAAGTCAATATTTAAGAAAAGCTGGAAGAACGAGAAAGCTTTATTAGACCAACAGATTTATCTTCTTGTTGGGGAGTGGGAAAGACACAAAAATTATTCTTCAAGTCAGAAGTTAAGAACCTGAGCCAATCAACTAGTCTCATTAACAAAAGAAGTTACTTTCCCTATGCATAACCTAGCAGACATCTTCAGTCCTCTCTATATACTAACATGTAAGTGAACAACATCTGCTGTTTCACAGACAAGTCAATTGGAGATACAGATTAGTAGAGGACATCTCTCAAAAAGGACCCAAAAGCCAATGCTCTGTTTTTGAGGCTTATACACAGACTGAAATGCCAGAGAAAAGGGTTCTGGGGTGAAAACACTAAGCTTTTTTCTACTTCATGGAGGTGTTGTCTTTTCCTTCTGGACTGACAGAGCCCTATGGAATTAATTACCAGGAATTTCAAAGAAAAAGTCCATTAAAAACCATAATGGATTATTAAAGTGATAGAAGAAAAAGAAAAAAGTAATAGTCCACATTCCTCAACCCATCACAGCTTCAACTCTAGCTTTTTATAACCCTCTAAACAAATATAACAGATAAAAAAAGCACTGAACTAGTGAGTGCTAGTGAGTGAAGAATCACGAGACTTAGTTTCAGAACTTCAGTCTTTATCTGAAAAGCACTAATCTTCATATAGAAGAGTTTGCTTAAGGGAGGAAATTTTGACATTCTCTTGCAGTTAGCATCTGTTTCCTGATAAGAAACAGAAAATTTTGCCCAGTAATGTGTGAAGTTTTCATAGTTCTGTAGCTAGGTGAAGACGCACTCCAGTTGAAAAAAAGAGAAAAATTTGAAGAAAATTTTCCCATTTCTTTTATTAGCAAGATAACTTATAGAAGAAATTTCAAATTGTCAGGTGTTATGTGAATAATACATGAAGATTAGAGCAATTTTACATTACCAAACTAACAAAAAGTGCAGATGAGAGGTCTTCGGAAAAAAACAAAAGCTGTCAATTAATTCTCATAGAAATTTATACTCACCGGTACAGTATCTTATCTTTGATTGGCATCAGAGAGTCATAAATGGTGAGCGAATCAGTGATGCAGTTATCTGCTTCAATCTGAAGGGATACTATTGAAAGGCGGATAAGGTGGCCCACAGACACAATAAGCTTAAAATAGCAGATTGTTCCCTCTGACATAGCTTGCATATCCAGAGGAAAGTGCTCGTGTAGACGGTCAGCATAGAGATCATACATGCAATTTGTTCCTGTGAAAATGTCACATTTTCAACACTAGATGCAATCACTTCAAAACTTCTAAAACCACATGGCATTAAAACAAAAAATCCTAAAACTTATGTTAAACTAAAGCAAAATATGAAAGCATACTTAACTTGGAAAACAAAGTAATACTTGAATTGTAGAGTGGTTTGGGTTGTAAGAGATCATCTAGTTCCAAACTCTCTGCCATGAGAGAGTTCCTCTCTTCCACTCAACCAGGTTGCCCAGAGCCCCATCCAACACAGCCTTGGACACTTCCAAGGGGCATCTACAGCTTTTATGGGCAACCACCCTCACAGTAAAGAATTTCTCCCTCCCCTAAACCCAAACCTACCCTTTTTCAGCTTAAAGCCATTCCCCCTTGGTAAGAGGGGGAGTCCCTCTGTCTTTCTGTGTCACTCACTGTTTTCATCTTAGTTACAACTCTGTGGTAAAAGAACAGTCTATTCATAAAAGTACAGAGCATGGCCAACAGTGCTGTAATTCAGTTCTTGCAGGGTATTTGCACTAAAGCAGTGCCATTTTGTACAATTTGCAGTTAAAGTTATGCAGAGTCTCTAGAGGATAAATCACTTAATTGTTCACTGGGAGATACTTATCTACTTTCAAGGCATAAATCAACTGCTTGCCCCTAAAGACATAAGGATATTTATAATGCATAAAACAAAATCAAAGCAAAAATGCAGCTATATGTATATATTCCTCCAGCTTTTTTATTGTTCAAATGTCAATGTTCTCAATGTTTTATCATGACGTGAGCTTGAAGTGTAAGCAACAAATTCAGATTCACCAAGTCCTTCAGTTTGGAAGGGATGTTAGGACTTTTCTTGTTCAACATCCTGCTCAAAGCAGGATCAAAATGAATTCAGGCCAGGACTTTGTCCTGCTCAGTCTTTAAAGTTTTTTCAGGATTAGAAATCACCATTAAAAATGGAAATACTTGAATAAGAAATTATGCCATCTACCTGACATAACAGTAATAAAAAAAAAAGGGTAAAAACTTGTATTGTAATTTAGACAAGGATAAGCAGAATATTATCCTACTTGCATCCAATTTTCCAATTAAGCTGAAATGACTGTGATTTCCAAGAAAAATATATTGAGGTCTTTATTTCATTTCAATACTGCAGCTCACAGTCAACAAAAAGACTTAGGGAATTTTTGTTTGGTCATATCTACAACTCTTAACATAGCTCTTTGAAAGGTGAGAAGGTGGGAAAATGCAAATTAGGGAGAATAGGATCCAAAACAAATATTTGCATTAATTTCTGCCTATCACGAACAAAAGTCTCAGAATTAGTTACCATCATGGAACACTAATTAGAGCACTGTGAAAGTTCATTAGCAATTGTTGACTCAAATGTTGACTTTTGACCAGTTGTTAATCAAGGCCAGAAGTGGCAGACTTTGTCCAACTTCCACTTCTAAATTACAGTCTTGAAACTAGTGCTATGAATGTTTATGAACAATCTGTAAGGGTCACATTCTGTTTAAATCAATTACAGTTATAACTGTTCAAAGCTTTGTTTAAGTCATTGTTCTTCCTTGTTCTTATCTCTTCACAATACCATTCTTTTTATAATTGTTATTTGTGCTTATTTAGTCACCCTTAGCAGAGCCGACTCTGATCATAATCTTTAAAATTATGTGACAACCATTATTTCTACTAAGTAATTAATAATGGGACTAGCTCGCTGCTCCTATGGAACACAGTGCACAGAATTCAGAACTAACCCTAGAACTAAAAGTAGTGCAAGCATGCTGTCTTGAAACCAAAGCTGGATAAAGTCTTTACTCAAGCAAACCTTGCACAGCCAGATACAGCAATGCAGGAACCTCACATCAGCTGAATGTCCACAAGTCCCTTCCCCAACACCATTCTTCAATAAGTCTGCACTCCAGTCTGTGCCTGAACCAACTCTCAGTGCATCTTCATATCCAAAGTAACTCCACTGCTCTTAAAATACAGCCAGCCAATGCTCATTCCCTTTGTGCTGCTGCGTGATCACTTTCACCTCCACATCATATTCCATAGTCCTAAGCAGACACAACCAAAGGACCCCAACAAATAAAATTGCACCAATACAAGACTCTCAACTACTGTAGCCATGAATGTTGTTGATCCCCAGAAACTTCATTGCATACCAGCTCCCTGCTTCCCATTACCAGCTGGCCCCTGTGGGCGACTATACAGTCTCTGAGAAATGTCTAGAATATGACAGGTCATCCTTCTCCCTCTGTGTGAAAGATACCACATAAATCCTAAAAAATGGTTTAGCAACAATATTTCTGTTGTATTCTTCTTAATTTCTTTTGTTTTAGGGGCTGCATTCTGGAATAAATTGGAACCAAGTTCTAACTGTGCTAATTCCTCTGCCCTGGAACACTGACCTGGGAAATGAAATTGCTATGCAGGTAAACAGCAATACACGAAACTCTTTTATAGAAATAAAGTGCATGTAACGAGACGCAATAGGAGTTGATACTGTTATGCTTTGCAGTTTAAGTCAAGGGAGGTTTTTAACAAGTGAATGCTATAGCAAACTCAACTTCAGTTTTGAGAAATTATGGGCTGTTAGCAATCGCAAACCATGGCCCATGGTCTGTGACCTGAAGTCTGCCTGTGGACCTCAGAACTAGGAGAGCTTGGCTTGGCTGCATAGCAAAAGTAGTTGTCAGATTCTGAAAAAAATATGCAAGCTAAAACCTTGCAAGGTAACAGAAGTGAAAATCACAGATAGAAGGGCAACAAAGTGTCTCAGGAAAGAAAAATACAAACATAGAAAGTTATAAAGCTCTTGAAAAACTGAAACAGTGCAACTTTTCAAGATGAAGAGTCAGTCTGTGTCAAGGAGCAAGGGAGGCCAACACATCCCCAGCTGATTGATAACTGGGGGCCTAACAGAATCTTAACAGGTGTCTGCATCAAGGGTGATTGGCACATTATTGGCTCAGCCTAGCAGCACATTTTTTCTAAGTACCTACTCCAGGTACTAGTGAAGGTAGATGTGCTGTGCTTTTGACCTGCTTGTTCAGGGCTTTGCACAATGGCAAAGAATACTTCTGGGAGGTTTACAACATGAAACCAAGCAGGTATACAAACAATGTCTCCCACAACCCTGGCAAAACTCAACTGTCTAAACTAAATAGCGTTAGGGAATTTATTCATAAGAACAACTCATCATTAACCTTGGAGAAATGGGAGTTAAGGAGGATAAAGGATGAACAAAAGCATTGCTCTTGTTCAGCATATTAAACATATTAACATATCAAAAATAAATTCAGCATATTACTGTCCAGTTTGGAAAAGGTTTATCTGCTGGTCAACACAATGAATAACAAACAACTGACTTTGTTTCCTACTATGTCACCAGGTACATCTAAAAAATTTACCAGGCAGATTAAAGGTAGATAGTCTCTCTATTTGCTACATGCAAGATTCTTGGTCATTCTTTCAGCAAGTCAGGACTTAAATGCCAAGGTTGAATTTGACCCTCTTAAATTAACACTGAACAGTATCTGTAAGTCCAAGTGATGAACTAAAGCTTTGTTCTCCACCCCTCCTCTGCAGGAAGCTGCCAAAAGGTTAATTACCTGTTCCTGTTGTTGACCAATAATCTGACCGAAGACCTGCTGCATAGAAAAAGAGTTGCGTGAGTCCTCTTGTTTGCCTGAAATCCAGAATTCAGGGTTTAATTCAACCATACCTCAGTCCTAACACTGAACACACAGGAAAAACCACTTATCTCAGTGAGGGGAGCTGCCATAGCCCCCTTCATTTCTGCAAATTCTGCAAGCAGCTTTGGAGGTGAGGCAAGAAGAGACTGCATGGCAATTAGGCAAAGTCAATTGAAGGACTGAGACAGAGGTACCCAGGAGGTCATTTCCTCACCCTTGGCCACAAAGTCTTTCTCAGCTTTCATTTGGACAGGGTTGTCCTGTCTGATGTCCATAGAATGGAAAATCATTAAACATTTGGTAGCTAAATACATTAAACAGATGCTTGAACAACACATTGAGAGTTTGCTCCCCAGACAGGAATGGCACAGGACTTGTTTAACACATGGGCAGCTTTATATCTGTTTTTGAATCTTTAATAAAGGGGTGATAAGAGTCTAATTTTTATTAAAGGGGCTAAAGTTTGATCCATGTGATCCACCTTAACCCTTCATCTTTTTATGCTTTTAAAATCACAGACTAAAGCAAATCTGCCTGCAAGGTACCCATCTTAGCTCCTGACTGTCACTCTAAGTACAGGAAGTTTTGCAATGCCTGTTTACAAGGACAATTCGTACCTTAATTTGACCTCAAATCAATTTCATTTTCCTTCTTACCTTTTTTCCTATTATAATTTTAGTATTAGAAGCTAAAGATGTAGGATAAAGATTTTAGTTAATTTATAGAATTTGCTAGTCCAAGGTAAAAATGTTTGCTTAATGAAGTGTTTCCTCAAGGACATGGATATGTTCTAGTACTAACCACTTAGTACAATGGAATCCATGTCGACTGCAAGGCCCTGAAGACTTCCCACCGAAGTCCGGTTAATGATACTTGTCTGAATGGAATCCTTTAAAATGGCAGCCACACAATCCTCACACAGCACTTGCCCCTTCGCCTGTGGTACCACAAATACGATCCAGAAATGAATAAGAAGGCCTCCATTGTTGTTGTTACTGAAATAAAGAGCTCAGATTATCATCCTGTTGGAAGTTCTCTGAAGGCTAGACTCTTAGCCCAAGCTTCTGAAGTACAAGTTTGGAAGTGCATGGCTCATCTCCATATTGTATAATTAATTTAACCCACTGAATGTATATTTTCCCCTTAAACAAACAAGCAAACAAACAAATAAACAAAACAAGCTCCAAAACACACTCTTCACATCCAGTTGGGAATCTTCAGTAGGCTGATTCCCTGAGGCCTCCTGACTTTTGAGATCTATGGAAATCACATTATCTACACATGAATTAGAGCTGGACTATTTCCTAAAGATCAAAACAGAAACAGTAGACCAGAAACAGTAGAATCACCATCTCCAGAAATGCAGAGCTCTGCATTGGTACGCATCTCACAATTCCTAGTCTATTTAGGTAAAACATTAGAGGCCGTATATGATCACACTAATCTCTACCTCCTTAGAGGGGAAAAAGACCTTTAAATCAAACATAGCCTAGAAACCTCCAGTTTCTGAACCAAAATTGTATTTGTTCAAAGAGGACTGAAATAACTAAACTTCTAACATTCATTGCAAACATAATATTAGAGTAAGAACACTTTATTGCATAGAGATTTTCTGCTTCTTCTGTAAGTAGAGAATAGCTTTATTCCAATAACATTGCTTACAAAGCATGTGCAATTTAGTCAATAACACAGAGCTGTACTCCAACAGCACATTTAAGTGGTTAAACTTCTGCATGAGCCAGAGTATCACCAAACCTCTTTATTGACATTATTTCTGTTCATCTTGCATTGTATTCCTGGCAGACAAAGAACTGCTTATATGGCTTTAGTTTGTCCTTTTGTTAAGTGAGTTGGTATAGGTCATAAACATATTTTGGTATCAGCTCAAGTACACAGCAAAGGCATTAAATCATAACCATTAAAAATAAGCTTGTTTTGTGGGCTTATTACATTATATACTGCCCAGCAGAAAAGCAATTACATCAACCACAGTTTTACCTGACTTCTGAGACGGTGGACTGCTTATAAAATTTGGAGAAAGAAGAAGTTGTATAGACCAAGTTCATCTGAAAGAGAAAGTACAAAGATTTAGCATTCTGAAAGTCAGCCACACTAGAGATGCTATATGCCTAGGCTTTCCTAGGAGTAACCTGTTTTCCACCAAGATTACACAACATGCAGACATTTCCAGACATATTTCAGCCAAGCTAGGCAGAGCAGGAGATGAACAGACCATCTCTTCAATGTACCCATAACAAATCCAATATTCCCAGAAAACATCAAATCTTCTGCCCATGGCCAGCTGACATATACAGTAATGCCCTTTCCAGATAAATGAATTTCGAAAAAGGTGCATATCCTTCACCCAGAAAATCCCAAATACAGAGGGCTTCCCTATCCTCATGCTAAACTTAAAGGCCAAACTTCAAGAAATGTTCACACACTCATAACATTTTTTGTGTTGTTACTAAGGTGCAGTGAACAGCACATATCAGTGCTTTTTCCACAGAATCACAGAAAGACTAAGATAAGAAAGGGCCTCTGGTCATCTAGTCCAATCCCACTGCTCAAAGCAGGGTCAACTACATCATGTTGCTCAGGGCCATTTCCGGCTGATTACCTTCAAGAATGGAGACTCCACATCCTCCCTGGGTGACAACCCCAGTTCTTGATTACCCTCCCAGCTAAAGGATCCTTTTTTTAATGTTTCCATTGAATTTCTTGCACTTTGAATCATTTGTATCTATTTTCTTCATCAACAGCTTAGTATTAATATATTTCTTTCCAATAGACACAGTTTGAAACATGAGGAGAAGCAAATCTCTGCCTGTTCCCTGCTGAAGGACTGCCTTTGGGCAAAGCAAACTTCTGATTCTCCCTGTTGTTGGGCTGTGATAATACCAGTGTGACAATAATCTTCCTTTGCCCCTCCTGTTCAAAGCCACAAGGTGGCATGTACCTCAAGCTGTTCAGACCTCACTCTGCTGCTTTGTGATTAAAACTAATGCACAAAGGACTATGACACAGATTATTGCAAAGGCTGTAACTATCACATCCATATGAATCCCTAACTTTCATTGCTTGAAACAGAAAGCTTGAACAATAATTTTAAGGGCCTAAATAATGTGGGTAGAGATCAATTTTTCACCAGCATAAGGGATTTTATCTATTACTGTAACTATCAAAGGGAAAGAATCTGTCTTGAGAGGCTCTTCCACTACCACTTGAGGTCTCTGGGCTAGCAGCCATGAACAAAACAGATTTAAGGAAAACAACATACAAAATCCCAAGTCCTGCACTTCCTTACTAACAATTTTAGTCAATAGTTAAGGTTGTCACAAAGCCCAGTTTTAGCAATGCAAAGTTTACAGATAAAAAGTAAATTCCAAGTAATGTTCAAGTAGGAGGTGGTGACACTGGTAGCTCAACACCTTCTGTCTGTCACCCTTCTCCACTATGTATGATAAAGGCAGGATGCTCTGAGACAAGAGCAAGACACAGAGATTAAAGGAGGTTAGAGCTGCTCCATGGAGAGCAGGGGAAGCTTATGCCCTGCACTGGTTTTCTGTTACCACTGCCTGAAAGAACTTAATCATTAATATGCAGGACTTGGAAAGAGATGGAAAACAGGAGCATTAGTTCACATTATGACAAAAACTTAATTATTGAAAAATGTCTTGGTTGCATCTACCAATTTTTTTTTTCATTTTTTTGTTTAGCAGTTTTCAAACAGTCCTCATGCAGTTCCATAAGCTTGAATCCTTATGTGGACAGTACTGCAGTTCCTGGCATTTATGTATTTTTGCTCCCTACACCAAATGCCTTTAAATTCAAATTCCTTTTTAACCAAGATCCCCACCCCTTTCTTCCCACTGTAGAGCAGCTATTGATCCAGAGGTCTATTTCTGCTTTGACTCATGTGAGGTATTTGGGAAGTCTTTAGAATAGTCTTTAGAATACCTAGGATCAGAAGGAAATGTTAATTTAAATATGTCTGTGATCTCTAGGGTAATAATAGGTGCTTTAAGGCAGAAGACTGGCAGAAGATACCAGTGTAAATGCAAAAGATCTCATCTGTTTGAGGTTTCAAAGGTGGCAATTGAGTTCAAGGGCTTTTGTAGAATTTTAATCATAGATCATGATTTGTGGGGGGAAGTATGTAAAATTTTTAGTAACATGTAAAAGACAAACAGACCTGTTCAAAAGCCAGTTTGTGATTAACCAGCTGAAAGCAGTCAGTTCCTTCACACCTCCAGACAGCCACCGTTTGCACATAATCCTCTAGGAGAAAAGGAGTGGCAGAAGAACACCACAGCAGCCTCAATGACACCTGAACATCAACTCTTGTTCACAGCTCTGATCTTTTTTGATAACCAGCCCACTCATCTTACCACACGCTGCACAGTCTGTGCCATAGAGAGGAATTCCTTTGACTCTTTCTGCCTATATTCTGGGAGAAACTCTATGTTGGCAACACGAAATAGTCCCACAAAATACAGTGCATCTTTGTTTTCTGCCTGAACTGCAAGAAACAAAGAAGACAGTTAGCTTTTCTTTTTTTTTTCTTTTTTTAAATAACAATGAGGGGTTTTTATTAAATTCAAAACCAAATGAATTTATTTGGCCTAATATATTTTCTAGTCTGAAACAACTACTCAAAGAACACTACACTTGTACAGCCAAACTGTTCTAGATGTGCACCAAATTATAGTTAATTAAGCTCCTGTTCCCTACACACAAGATAAGACACCACCATACAAATGAGTCAGCATAATGACGGCAGTATCAACATCCAGACTGTGGAGCATCCCTAAGGAATCTTAAGCAACATTAGCATCAGGGGTCCAAAGAAGAAAACAAAGCTTTTATTGTTTAATTATACATATATTTATTCTACTCCCCTTTTACTTCCTTTAATCTATTCTGAAAAATAAAGGACTTATCTGAACTTCAGAAGGCCAAGAAACATGGTGGAACGCAAAACTTCTGAGGAATCATGCTCATAGAAACCTGTCAGGTCTGTGTAAATCAGCTCACACATAAAAATGTTTTGCATAACACTGAAATAAAAGTCACACTCCCTAAAGCCAGCAGATGTGCCTGCTCTTTTAATTACTTGTTAAGTCTTAGCAAAGCCAAAAGTTTTTCAGATCCCATGTAAAAATTTCCATTTTTATTTTAGAAACAGCCTTAAGGACACGCGAGATCCTAAAGTCATCTGAAAGTACTATTGGCAATAATGATATATGGAGTTGGCATGAACTTTCAGCAACTCACCAATGAAGAGCCACAGTAATGTCCAGGTTACAACTCCTAAAATGAATAGAATGAGGGTAAAGAGAATTATTTTGTTTTGAAAATTCCATAGCAACTTATCTTTTTTCTTCAATTTGCCATGCTTTTTCATTGCCAGAATCCTCTTTGCCAACTTGTCTTCTGCAGATACCATTTGGACTGAAGTGCTGGCTGCCTAAAATAAGGCGAAAGACAACAAAGAATGTGGAACATTTCTAGCAGGAATTGTCTGACCAGTAAGTCTAAACTAATTTGTTCCTCAGAAAAGTATCCACTTCCTTCAGGATGAGGAGCAGTGGCTATGGACAGGCTCTTCCTGCATATTTAGCTCCCTGTGAGAAGTTACCTCCAGTGAACAGGAGAGCACAGCACAGGTCTTGCTGGGATGGGATTTGCACAGGGTCATCACCAGGACAGCCAGCCCCTTGACAGTTTATTTACAACTACAGTCCCAAATTTTCTAAAGCTAGATCCAAAATATGTCCTGACCATCTCATCTAGGTACAAAAGACTACCTGACCATTTCTATATTTGCAGGAGCAGTTTCCACTTCCTATAAGGTATCTACAGCTTGTCTGTTCTGGAAAGTCTATTGTACCAGACACCACCAACCACCCCCCAGGCATTTTCCTCTGCAGAAGTTAATCCACACATTTAAGCAGACAAATAATGTTTATCAGTTGCTGCAGGCACACCAAGAGCTGCCTGAAGAAGTCTGCTTGAAGAACTGGCACTTCATAAAATTCTCTCTTAGGTTACCTCCTGTCACAGTCAAATGGTTTGTTGTGAGCTCATCTAAAGGTTCAATCACCTTTTCTCAAGTCAATTCATTGTCTTATATCTGCAGAGTTTAACTGGCAAATTCCTGGACCGCTCAGAGAATTAATGACCAAGTACACTGGATATGAATACAGTTTTAGCTGTTATACCCAGATGCACTAGAATTAAATCTTAAAAAAAAACAAAAAAACCCAAAAAAACCCCACTGATGCCAGTGATTTTTGTCTTTTCTTTTTATATCCTTTTTATAAATTTTTAAATACCCTTTCCCTTCCCTGGTACCCTCTGTACACACTCTTTGTACCCTTTACAAACACTCCTTGTACTTTAGCCTCATGTTTATAACTCTTGTAGTCTGATATTTAGCTTAGTTTGGAGTCTTGCAAAGTGAAAAAGACCAAACATTCGCACTATCTCAGAACTAGAGGCTCCAACCTTGGACAGAGCCTTCTCTCTGGAACATGTTTTTGTAAACTAGGCTGTAGTCTCACTTGGGGGGGCAGGGATAATTAGAATAGGGAGACAATTACTTCACTTATTAAGTTTCTTATTGGGGGATTTTAAGTAGATATGCTAATTTTGTGAAGTCCATAAAAATTCGGTATGTGTTGTACAGGTGGCTCGCTCACTCTTGTGCCTCTTGGTGTGTTTCCACCTTGGACGAGCTGAGCACCTAGGATCCTACTAAACTGAGGCAAATTCCCTTTTCCCTTTACTACTGTGTCTGTTTCATATTTTAAAAGCTGATAAGGCATCAACACAAAAAAAACCAAAACAAACCAACAACAAACCACCAAAAAACCAAACCCAAAACCCCAACATGCCAAGACCCACCATGCATTTCCTCCTTACATAACAATTGTAGCATAAGTTAGATAGTATTGCTACATAAACAAGGAACATTCAGGAAAAATACTCTAAAATGCTCTAATGCTAGTGAAAGGGAAGCTCTCAAGGAGCAGCCTTAGGAAGCTGTGGGTTGTCCATGACTGGAGGTGTTGACAAATACCAGTCAGCAATCAGCAGCAAGAGTTTTAGTGCACAGACTTCTATGAAGCACAAAACAGTCTTAGACAAAATGACCTGGCTCAGGAGCTCATACATATGAGGATTAAACTGCACTTCATCATTGCAAAGATGAAGATCAAAACAAATAGGTATTTCTCCCTGTTTTTGGAACAACTTGATTCATTTTAAGGACATCTTCAAAGTGGGTCTTCCTCACCTCACAGCTGAATTTATGCCAGTCAGAGGCATCTCTAAGTGGTACATAATCCCTAAGCAATGCAAATCAAAAAGCTCCGACAATGACCAGTGATGACTGGTATATGATTTGCTCATGATCCTGACAACCTCGCTCTGAGGAACAAACCCCTGTCCTATCACCTATTCTGTTCTATGCCTACACAGGAATACACTGAGGAATTCACAGTCATACTAGAAGGGACACACAAAACAGCAGAGCCCCTGACTTGGGCAGATCTGGCTGTTCCCCGTGCTCAATAGGCAAATTTTAGCCTCTACAGAGCTACAGCAGGACCATGAGGAGAAAGTGTGCAACAAAATGCTCACCTATTTACCAGCATTACATTTTTTGAAGCCTCTCAGAAGGTACCCCATAAAGAGTGTGTGGCCTGTTGTAGACTAAAAGTTGTGGACACAATGGTCATTTTTCATCTCTACTAATTATATTACACTTGATGAGAAAGAAGACCATGAAAGTCAGGAAATAACCAGCTAAAAATTTCACTCTTGAGTTTTCATCGTGGAAATGAAATGACAAGCACAAAATTACAAGCTCTTTGCAAAAGTGGTGTTGTGAAATGACCTACAATAAGTTCTTGTTTTCTGTTGCCCAGCAGTGTGAGGCCCACATCTGTGTTTTGGACCTATCAGTATAAGAGAGATGTTGATAATCCAGAGTCGTTCCAGGGGAAGACCACAGAGGTAAGGGGCTGGAGGGTATGATGTACAGCAAAAAAGCTGAGAGCCTTAGGGTTTTTCAGCAGGAGACAAGAAGGCAAAGACCATGTGAGTAAATCTAATCACAGATTTCCATATCTAAAGTGGGCTATAGAGAAGACAGAGCCACATTCTCACTGATACACAGTGAAGTGAGAGCCACAACAGTCACATACAGCAGCAGGGGACGTTCCAGCTAGACTGGGGGAGGCGGAAAAATGGATTTCACCGCAAGGGCCATGCACCTGAGCCATGCCCAGAGAGGTCAGGGAACTGCCTGGAGTTATTCAAACCTTAGTGGATCAATGTTCCAAGAAACCTGTTTTGGTTTTGATGTTAGCTCTGTTTTTAAAAACTGCAGAAGTCTCCTCCAACACATTTTTTTTTTTGTTTCTCTGATATTATGCACCAGTAACGCTATCAGGAAGAGAGCTCTGTGTATCCTCACAGAGGGAGCACAAGAAACATCACCAGAAATAATCCTGCTGGTCCCATAGTCAAATGCAACAGATAGCAATCTTTGACCTCAGAGTGGAGGATTTGCAAAGAGGAGAAAAAAATAAGTAATAAAACGTAAAGTTAAAGGCTATGTATGACCCTTTACAATTTCCTCAAACAAAGTCTTTAAACACAGAACTGGAAGATATCAGACTCATGTCTTCTATCTAGGTAATTAACTGGACTTGTGCTCTCCACTCAATTTACCCACCTTCTGTATTTTTTTAAAAATCTTATTGAGTGCACATTTCTAAGGTTGAAAACCAAAGTGTCTGTTTGTTTTTGTCTGCATTGTCACAAATTTCCTTTCTACACTCAGGTGCTCAGTAGGCCAGGCTGAGGCAGCTTAATGGATGTTGAGTTTTGACATGTGAAATTTCTGTCACTTTCATCAAGATTCCCATAATAATATTTTATATCTAAGTTTTCCCATGTAACTCCTTTTTGTGGCTCTAGACCTAAACAGATTTATTATGAAAAATTAAATCCTGTCAAGTATTGTTAAAAATAGCTCAAAATTTACATCATTTGACTATAAGTGGGGACTTGAAAAAACTGCGATCTTAATTTCATCTACTGTAATTCTATTTTTTCTTTAAAAAGCAGTTAATATATCAAGCTTTCCATGACAAAATTCTCTGTTACATGGGATTCACAGGAATATTGAATGCTATGTACTACATAATCAGTATTTCTATATGTTTTATTAATTTACCATAAACATTTTATAGTAAGGAAAACAACAGAAAAATTAAGTTGTTCCCTTTCCTTCCCTTCCCTCAATAAGGACCATAATTCTCATTTCAGCCTTTCCCTCTACTGCAACTTAGTTCCTCTATTCTAGAATTGGTTTCCAGGTAAAGTTGCAAATTGACTATCACCACACACTAAATTATTTAATTACTTCTTTGTCATGAGTTAACATTCATACAACAATCCCCTTCTCTATCTTCTCTGGGAAAAGCAAAACACTTTTCCTGCTTTAATTTTGCTTTTGTTGCCAAGAAATTAACTTCTTTTTGGAAAAACATGCTGCATGACACCAATATAAGCTTTTATGTTGTCACACTGACATGTCCATTATTTCAGTTGTCTGAAAAGACATATTATTAGCAATCCAGAGATCTACAAACACATTGGCATTTTCGGACAGATATAAACCAGAAAATCATACCAAATCTAACCATGATGTTGAGTTTAATACCCAAGAATTAGACCACAAGAGATGTGTGTCAAGAACTATATATAATCAGGAATGTCACCTACTTACACTTACTTCATCTTCAGGTTTAGCTGTTGGGTGATCATTTTTTTCATCCATTTCAGCAGAACTAATTTTATTACTTGTCCAACCTGAAAAAGAACCTTGCACCTTTGCTCAGGCACCTCTTCTGCTTGTGTATCTGAAGACAGCTAACTGCAATGTCCAGGACCAAAAGAGGCATCAATTTACTTCGATGAGTTTCCAGTTGTAATCTCATCTGCCCTATAGCAGCCTTCTAACATTTGCAAAGGTGCAATCGTGTAACTTTAGACTTCAAATTCAGACTGGATAAAATAGGCTTTTCATGGTCTTTATAAAGCTGAAATATTAAAACAAAAAAATCAGTGCTAAAATCTATACATCACTGATCCTTATGGGTCCCTTCCAATTCAGCATATTCTATGATTCTGTGAAAATGCCACAAAATTAGTTAAATGAACAAGAAAAGTAGCAAGCAAAATGTAAAAATTATAGCAAAACCATGCTAAAATAAGGAAAATAAATGTAAGAACCTTAAGTAAGAGTGTTGAAAATAGCAGATAACAACTGCAAATCAAGGTGAGCATTTTGACTCTCTTCTAGATTTTTGTAATGTACCTGTTGAACACTCAAATTTGGTTATTTTATTTTAAATGAAAAGTAAACTGCTCCAGGAACTTATTTCATATTGTTAAAACAGATCAGGCTTCAAACTGAGAATCCTTTTTGTAATCAGATGCAGGAAGTCACTTGTATTATAACAGTTCCATCCAATTTTCTTTGTTAATTAAATATTTATAGAGGATGTAAACCAGTACTTTCCTCAATGGATGCTAAGTATAGAGCTGTCTTTACTTTTAAGTGATTAACAATCTCAATGCCTTCCTTGGGTCAACTGCAGAAATGGTACTGGAGAGATACTAATTTTATTTTAAAAACAGCCCTTCTATTAATTTACTTTTGAAGATATACAACCTAGACTAGCAATCAAAAAAAATTAGCACTAGGATAGAGAAAAATTAGCACTACAACAGAGAAAAGATGTAGTCAGGACTCATAACCGGTGAGCTCCAGGTGTGATCTATGCTGTGTCCATGTAATCAGCAATAAATTACTTCAACTACAAGGCAAAAAAAATCCTACAGTTAATGTACTAACAAACTAAACATTTTTTATGAGGAGTAGTCTTTGGCTTATACCCTGAAGCACAGTAATTATGTCCTCAGTTATTGCTGTTTGTTCTAGAACTACAAGGCATTTTAACCACATAAAGTAGTATGTTAAGCTCTGGGCCATGTTAAAGCTTAGCAGCATAGGAAAGTCTATTAATTCCATATTACTATATTTAATTGCTTCCAAGTCTCACTTTTAAAAAAAAAATTAATTATGCTTAATTTTTGGGGACTGCGCTGGTCTCTTAAAGCGTTCATGTAACTCCCCAAAGCCTTCCACTACCCCATGCACAGGGAGTCACTATGATATAAATGCTATTTCAGAAGCTAGTCCATAGACGGAAAGAGCATTGTACAGGTAAATACCTTAAGTCCCCATCCCCCTGCACTCTTCAGGACTTGGAAGGTGAAGGGGTGCAGGTAAGTAGAAGAAGAGCAAGCAAAGAAGTGGGCCTGGGAAAGTGGGGAGGAACAACGTTGTTTTAATGCTCGCCTTTTGGTTTCCCACTACCCACATTAATAGTTCAATTTCTATTTAAATTTGTAATAAATTAAGTAAATTATCCCCAGGCTGAATCTGTTTTGCCTGTGGCAGTAACTGGCAAATGATCTCCCAGTCTTCATCGGAAACCATTATTGTTCCCTCCTTCCTGTTCCTCCCATTTTCTCCCCTGATCCTGCTGAGGAGAGGATGCAGGGGCTGAGCAGCTGGGTGGAAGTTTGGCCGATAGCCATGGCTAACCTACAACAGTGTTGCAGTACCTTGTAGTTTCGCCTCTTCTCCTTTTAAAAAGCGAGGGTTGGAGTTTTGTTCACAATAGCTTTACTTTGAAACAGAACGCACTAACTATGAAGTGACTGGCAAACTGAAATTAAACATTAAACACTTTAGAACTATAACCATTTCATGAAAGCAAGCACTGTTGTTTCCTTCTGTTTAATTAACTGAATATTCCCTATATAAAAAAAGTCTGAAGATTAAAAAAATCCAAAGCCAGTGCAAACTACAAGCTTCCTCTCTCAGATCTGCTGATGGGTACCAGTGATCCCAGTTCAGCTTGAAAAGTTACCATGACCCAATTATTCCAGTTCTGAGCTCTGTGGAGAAATAGGTTTTCACATAGGTGCACCTCAAATGGTTGTTGGCTTTAAGCGGGTATGTACTGGTATTAAGCAGCTTGATTTTTATCTTCTGTAAGTAATGCATAACAAAACATGACTCTAACATCTTTCTGACCCAAAACAACATAACCGTTTCAGCATCCTATTTTCTTGCTCTTGCCATAGCTTCCAGACTAGTTCCACTTCCTCATGCTTTTCTACTGCAAAACTCAGTTTCACAAATCACAGACTTCTCAGATTATTCACACACTGAGAGTGATACTTGGTTTTACTCACACCATTCCTAATTAAGGGAGTAACTTCCTCACGCACATCTGTTTGGCAGCCTGGCTTTCTGTTTCCCATCTCATAAAGACCCTCACTCACACAACCAGGGCAGATTGACAGTTTAACCTGTGACCTCCCATGATGGTGGCAAAAAAAACCAAACCAAAACATAGTGAAGGAAAGATACTTGGATCTTTGGAGCATCCTCCCCTACATACATGAACATCCCTCTCCCTTTCCACTCTGATGGCCAATGTGGTTTGTCCTAAGATGAAAACACCATGCAGATATTTGCAGGAGGAACAGTCTGGATGCTCATGTAATTAATTCATTTCAGAGATGGGGGAGCTGTGATGTTTGGATTGACACTGGTGCACACTGGCTTGCAACAGGGTATAAAAAATGCCACTGGATACCAGGCAATCTGGGCAAACTGAAGCTGCCAGCAGCTTCAGGGTGGATTCCTTTCACAGGGAAGACAGGAAACACTCACTTTCGGATGAGTGACTAAAAGTGCTAAGATCCTGATAAACAGAGAGAGAAAAATCTGAATTAGCTACATAGGTACTGTTTCGCTTTATAATTGTGAATTCTGTAATGCCAAAGACTGTAAAACTGCACATTTCTAGCCAAGCTTCCTTATATTATAACCCTTTAGATACTATAATCCATTCTAATAGATCATAAAGTTTTTATTTATATGCTGCTTTGGTAATACGTATATACTGTACTAGCAATAAATCTAATCATTATCATCCACACACTGTTTGTGTCCTACTTCTCACACCTGGCCAAGAGCACTCCCTCAACTACTCTGCTACACACCCCAGCCCACTGAATCCCTGGTTAAGGGAAAGGTTACAGAGGATCCACTCTACAGCCTCAAGCCACAGCAGAGATGTCAGCCTGTATTACACAGATGTATCCTGGAGGAAGCTGGGATACCAGCAATTCAGCCTTCTAGGAGAAAAAGCTTGTTTTGTGCTGCACAGACCTAGCTATGCTGGAGAAGGTAGGGTTCATCTCACCTGTCTCAGACTGTATAGAAGTTAGGCATGTTTGTTTTCTAGACTGAGTCTATACATGATGGTGACAGAGAAGCATTCAAAACAGAGATGATGAATCACATTTTCACCACTGAGTACAGACAGAAAAGAGGCAATTTTCTTATCAAACCTATTCTCTACAAAGTCATCTCTGTGTAATAGAAATGTTTCCCTTCTGACCAAAGCTGCCACCATGCTCAGCTCAGAGGCAGCCCTTCTTGCTCTTTTAACTGACAGACACCCGGAACCAGCCTGACAGCATCAGCCCACTAACACAGCAGGGTGCTCCACAGAGCTACTAACCTCAGCATGACATTTTTTCAAACTGAACATCAAAAGTGACAGAGTTTGCTTGTATTGCAGGATGTTCCATTGCTAACCAGAAATGTCTAACAAGCTGAATGAAATCATGGAGGAGAGTCCCTGCACAAAGCCAAGTTAATTCTACTATAACCTGGTTTTATTACCTATAAAAATTCTCTTGCATAATGCTTGTATCTGTTTTTCTTTAATCAAAACTCAAGTAAAGCACTGGTTTTAACATGTCTGTGAAAACTAAACAAGAGTTTAAGTGACAACTTATAATAACATCTCAGAAGGCATTCATAAACATTCCTAAAATCAATCAATTTTCATTGGTACAGAATCACATTTTCTGATTCCATACTTTGTCCCTCAAATAATTTCTTCAAATTACAGCCAAGATTACATCTTGGATCAAGAAAAAGTTTTGGCTGTCCTTCCTAATAAGCCAGCTGAATTTGTTATTCAGCTTCATTTTGAACAGAGAAGGTTGAACACCTGTACCTTCAATAAGCATGTACTAATAACTACTGTGGTATTAGTAGTCTGCAAAGATCTGCATACACACAGGCAAGTCATTAACATTCTGGATACACATCTTCCACCACAGAAGACAGAACCAGCACACAATAGATATTATGTCAATTCTTTGAAAGCTGAAATTGCAAGCAAGATGAAGTAAGGCTTTTATCAAAGTATGGAAGTGGGTGGCAATTGATTACTAAATACTATATAATTAATAACTGTCTATTAACATGCATTTTAGTATCAACTTTGAACCTCTTTTCCCCTCCTCCAATGAATGAATACCACGTTGCTTGCTTTACAGATCTCGGTCATCTGGACATACAATTTGGAATCACAGTGCTTTTATTTAGTTTTCTTCTCCTTGAGCTCTTACTCAATTTCTGATTGCTGAAAATGCTTGACTATGCACTAGAGGTCTCCAATGCAACAAAACATTTTCCAACAGAGAAAATAACCTTGAAAATTACAGGCAATTGAGCTGTCTTCCAAGATCCAGAAACAATACATAAGTGCCGTTGGCAGAGCACATCACCGGAAATGAAGCAGCTGACCATCTTGCATAGCAGCACTAATAGAGCTATTTAATCTCAACAACGGACTGAGAATAGCTTAGTTATTTGCATCTCATCAATTTAAATTAAATTTAAAAGGCTAAGTGAGCACATCTTTTGGACACAACATCCATTTATCAGTCTGTGCCATTTTAAGGACAGCAAGCCCTGCTATTCCATCAGTTAATGGTCTTGCACTGTTTGATGCCCATTGGTGCCACTAGCTAATTTTACTCTCCATTTCTCTCTTGCTTATATGAAACTGCTATGTGTAGCAGGGCAAGGAGCAAGTCAAGCAATATTGACACAGCACACATGGAATAATACTGCTAGATAAAATATGAGTTGTTAGGACAATCACAGTGGTATGAAACCTGCTGCATTTAAAATAAAATAAATACTATAAAAATAGAGTTTCTACAACAATGAGGTTGACCCAGTTGAAGTAGTGCTGAAGCTAATGATAACGCCTCTACAGAGGCCAAGTCAGGGCAGCTCTTCAGCCAAGCAAAAGCAACGTTTGTAGCTTTTCAGGTGATTTGCTCATGTGCAAACTCCCATCTATCATGTGCTTGGATAGATGAGGCTTGAGCAGGGTTTGACAAGCCAAGTCAAAACACTTTTACCAGTGAAAGTCTCTCTGCTTGTCCCTGCAAATCACACTACATTTGGTGACTTGGTCCTTAATTGGTAAAAAGTTAAAAAAACCATTTCATTTATAAAGTCATGGCTTCAGTTTGTAGGCAGTGCTGTACAAAAGCACTGGTCCATGAGGCTAAGACCTCCAGAAGCTCTTCTGGTTAATGGATACCCTGTTCTCTATCATCAAACCCTGCGTGCCACATAGAAGGCAAAGAGGAAAACATCTCTTCCCTCACTTTCTTAGCAATCATAGCTGTTGCCACAACAGATGCCAGCTGATGTGAGTCTAAGGCTTAGTGCAAGCAAACCAAAAATATCTTGCTCATGCTTATCTCCCCAAGAAACACTATGCCCAAAGCCCCATGTCAGCCTAGTTTCCCAAAAACAAATTCCCCTACAAAATGCTAGTATACTCTACTTGTTCCTGCTTTTCACAGCTGCATTTTCCTTACAATTAGGCAGAGAAGATCTCTGACACCGTGACAGAAAACCAGCACTGGAAGTTTAACTCCTTGTCTTCCCTCCTCTTTCTTTACCCACACCCCTTGCTTTCAAGTCTTGATGTTTCCCCTCATTTCTATTACCCTGGTCACCTTCTAAGGAGAAAAATAGACCAAAAACCCTGGGGGGAAGAAACCCAACAAAACCAAACAAAACCCAGCCAGAAGAAACTCTAGGGACTTTATTACTTTCACCTAAAAGACTTCAGGAGGGCATTGATGCCACCTGCAACACTTTTCTCTCTACTCTATCAGTCCTTCCATGTTATCATCCAGCCAGTGAGAACTACAGCAAGCACATAAAACTTCAAGGAGCAAAACAGCGACTTTTTTTCTTTTAAAAGCAAGTAATTCAAACTAACCTACTATTAAACATTTAGATTATTTGCACTTTCAAGTATTAAACAAGCTGTTTCATTGAGTCTGGTGAATTTGGGGTTTCAGTTTCTTTGTTCAGGAGTTGTGGGGCAGCTCAATATTTCATCCTTAGAAGTGACTGACACTGCTGTTGTCATCCCTCACCCACCAAAGACTTTGATAAGCAGAGTACCCAAAGACCTACAGAGATTAATTCAAGAACTGAAAAAATATACTTGACAAGGAGTGGCACCAGGACATTAATCCAACTAATTGGATGAAGAAAAGCTTAAACAAAAGTATTTTTAGTGTTTGAATAACATAGCTCTGCTTTTTGCAGGTTCCTCACCAGACAAAGAAAATCCTAAGTGCCAGCAGAGGCAGGGCAGTGCAACCAGATAACTTACAAAGAAAATCTGGTGTTCACAATAAAAACCACACAGAAGCATGGAAAAACCTGTCAAAATGAACCAGTCGTGAGGGCTGTTAAGCATGAATACAACTGACCAAGAATTGCACTGGCTTCTATTGACCAAATTTCCCTGCTCAATTTCCACCCCCCCAAGAGATGCTCTTGATGTTCTACCTAGGTCACTGCAGTCTCCCCTGACCTTGACATCTTTGGGTACTGGCAGGCAATTTCTCTACCTCAGCTGCAGGGATGCTAATCTTCATTAGGGGTTGATCACCAGCTTGAATATCTGCTCGTGCCCTTGGGCTGAACACAGGGAAATAACAGGCAGAAGTTAAGAGGATCTGGACTGATGGAAACAAATGAAAGTCTAAATATAAAACTTGTTAGTGTTAACCACAAAAGCTGAATTTTTTTTCCCCCTGCCTGCATCTAGGTTCTGCATTACAGAGATTGCTGTTTGTATGTTGGTTAGAGAAGCAGGACTTCAACAGCTGCATACCGGCATGTTCTGCATATTGCAGTGTCCTTACACATTCACTGTCCTGTGAAGAAATTGCAAGAATTAAAACACTATAAACAGGAGGGAGCTACAGCCATGTCTGCTCCATTTACAGTATAATCACAAAAAAACAACAACCAAAAACAAACAAAAAAGAAAAAAAAGCCCAAAACAAAACAACAAAAAACCCCCACCAAAAACAACAAACAAAAAACCCCCCAAAAACCTCAAAAAACTACAGTTTGAACTATAGCTGAGGGGATTTGGTTTTGTTTTGACATTTTATGTCTGCCATGTGGAAGTTCAGCAGAGAGAAACATCCTTTCAAGCTGCTGGGTCTCCATACAGCCTCAACACAAAGAGCGTCTGAACATTTCTCCAGCACCACCATTTTATCCAGCTCCATCAGTCAACATCTCACATCAACACCACTTGAGCCAGATTTCTGGACAAAAGCTTTACCTGGGATTTAAATACTCTATTTTCCATAAGCAGGCCCTATTCCATATTCTTTCAAGAAGCCTCAACACTCCCAATGTTAGAGCCAATCACCATGTAAAAGATAAAGATAATCAAGACCATTGGCGAAATCAGTCTGATCAGCAATTTACCAAGTTAAGCAAGCCACTTGAGATTTGTTTAAGGATCAGGTGGATATCACAGCACACAAGCTGATCACACATGTACAAGTACAGTACCCAGTAAGGATAGCTGGTCACATAAGCTTCACCTGCCTACTGCAGCGAAATTTCAGTATCCTTTGTTGTCTGGAAAGCATGGGATAAGATTCCCACACTAAATCCTTTGTGTACAGTAATGTCAGAACCTGCAAAGACTGCACTTCCTCCATGTAACACAGTAGTGCTGAATGTCTGCGTCTCTTGACCTTCAGACACAGGGAGCTCCCTGTATCCACTTCCATGTTGGCTGGTCACCTACCAACCTTTTGCCTGTCCAGACTTGTAGGGGATTTATTTTAACAGGCCAGATGGATTCCTCGTGGTGTTTTGATGAGTCAAAAGGAGGAGAGCTAATTTAGGATCATGTGAGATGCTGGCAGAGCCGCTTTTTTTACTGCCATGGCCACAAAACAATACAAACAAGACACAAAATGCCTACACTTCTATACGGACAGCCTGGACCCCTCATTACATAGCTTAGAATTTTGTGCAGCCTCATGCTCTCTCAGATCTTAGTTTTGCAAGTGACATGCAGGGCTGTCAATACTGCTCCTCCCGAGAATCCATTACACACTGAACCCATCACATTGTTGGGATCCTGTTCAAGACATCAAATCTCTGAGCTTGCCTCAGCTGCATAATTTTTCTAACTTTTTTCTCGCTGTTAAAATATATTTAACTCCAATTTCCCTTTGGGGGTGAGGACATGACACATGACTGTATGTACATGATTTCAAAATGGCTATAGAAATTGTATTTTTCAATGAGTCTTCATAATACCCTGCATTTTCAGTGCAGCCCACCTGATGATGACTATAAAGAACACCCAGACACAATAATAAGCCTCAGAAGTGCTTTGCATTTGTAATGAATCCAGAGGGAGGAAACATGATGCATTCTGTAAAACACTGAGCAAATGGCAATAGCCACATCCTTGATCTCAAAGGACAAAGTGTAGTCACAGGCACCCAGCTCATAAGTAATGTTCTATAAAGAACTATTTTTGGAGTTCATTTTCCTTGTTCCAAGGAGCAAAACAGTGTTCTTAAAAGTTAAATTAAAAAAAAAAAAAAAAGTTCTTTTAGAGGTCCTAGTTGCCTTTTGATGGATAGACATTCATCTATACTGGAACAAAAAGAGCTTAGTCAGAGCACTGTATTTTTTTTTCTTTGTTCTTTGAGTAGCTCCTGCCAGACACAGGAACAGTTTTTCCCAGTGCAGCAGCTCTACCTGCACAGAAGGGAGGATCTGGAGAGAGCATGTGCATTTTGCTGGGCATTCAGTCTTATTTTAAGGCAGCCAAGTAAACAAGCAAATGACAGTTCTCTTTAAGAAATGGACATTCATTAGTGGTCTCTGCTATGAACAACTTCCCACTAAATGTGAATAAAGATTCGCCTTCCCTCGTTCCCAGCTAAGATGACAGGACATTCACCTTCACTTGCTATACACATAGATTTAAATTAGAAATATTAACTGTGACTATACAAACATTGACCAAAGGAACAACTAAAATGCGAGGCCCCTGGTGACCTTTGATGACAGAAGGGGTGGTAGTGATGACATTAAATGTGACTGGTTTATGTTTCCATTTGTAGAGGTCATTCATCTCCCTCTTCTCCCAGATGAGGGAGATACTCCTTTTTTTCTAAAAGGACAGCTGGTTACCCTCCACTGGAGTCTGTTTTTCCCAAGAACTTATTTTATTCTGTCCATATTTTCCTGTGTTTTATGGGTTATCTTTCCCTCTATTTCATGGGTTATTTCAAGCCTGCTCACAGGAAAGACAGCTTTAAATCCATCTATTCTTCTAATTACTTTTTCTTTCTAATTTGCTTTTTTTTTCCTAAAGACCCACCACATGTATAAAACAGGCAGGTTAGCAGCAGGTAGGAAATGTTAGCATTTAGTTTTTATTTGCTATAGACCACATTCATTCCCCTTTTCACAGTTAAACAAGGGGCCCAGGAATAATAAAACAATGCTACTGCCTGTCTCTTGTTTTCTCTGACCATTAGAGGGTGTTACTTCATCAGCCCCCACCTAGGCCAGCCATGACCACTGCAGTTCAGTTCCCTGCAGACCTTGCTGACCACACAGTGCTCTGCAGAGGCTCACATCTCACTGCCATGACACAGCAAACAAACAAATAAGTCCAGCTGTTTCCATCCTGCATATTCTGATACTCGAAAAACATCACAGCAAGGTTTTGAAGTTTAAAAAGTATGCCAGCTGTTCTCTGATAGCCTTGATCACACATTATACCCACAGTACCATTAAACTATCATTGTAAGAAGATTCTCCTAAACACAAAGCTAAAATGCCCATTTTATTTCAAAATCACTATAAAGAAGGTAACATTTTCTGAAGTTCATTGTGTTCAAAACTAAAGACTCATTCTAGATGAATGTTAAGGTTTATGATTCATCCCATTATAGCTAGTACAGCTAAAGGAGGTAGACAATGTTCAGGACTAAAATCTCCTTCCTCTATAGCTCCTGCTTTTGTAAGAGCCAGCATTTATACTTAGCTAAAGGGCAAGAGCATCATTGCTCCTGCAGTTAAGTACTCTCTGGGCCCATTTATCTCCAGCTAATAATCCAATTTGCCTGGATATACTTGACTCCAATGGGAGTGCAATTCACAGAGCAACTGCAGAAGGTAGCTCTTAAGGGACTCATCATATTACACGGAGACAGGCATTTTAAATACAGAACATATTCTGCCAGAGTGAGGTTCACTCATGCAGCCCGCTTCAGTGACATGGCACTACTATAGCTTGCTTTATATCACAACTCCCACTTAAAAAGCAAGCAGCACAAAAACTGTTTAATCATTCATGGATTCATTTTACAGAATGCAGAAGCTGCTGAACCTGGCTGTAAACAGTAATTTTGCTTTTGATTCTCATCCTCCACTAAGTACAAAGACAGACATTGAAAAAGACAGAAGTAATATAAAAGGAAAAAAAATAAGAAAAATAGTCAATTGCTGTAAAAGCATCACTCTTTTTTTTCTTACTTTGATTCAATGGGTTACAGGTGTCTTGCATCCAGAAAACATAGAAACATACCACAACAATCACTTTCACATAATACTTCTCTTCATATTCTTTCTTGAAAGGTTAAGGAAAAGCTTGACTTACTAATGCATACCCCTCCTCACCACCAAAAAAACAAAACAAAAAAAAACCAACAGCAAACCATCTCTGTTCTAGCCATTGTATTTGGCACCTCATAATCCAGCTCATATTATGGCAATGCTTCTGGAGGAAGGATTTACATAATTAAACATGTCACAGCACAAAAAGAAGAGTTGTGTTTTTAAGCAAAACCTCAAAAGCCAAGTAAATTTCTTACAAAACACACTATGATTTTGTAAAAAGTAGATTGCTTTTTGAGAGCCAAGCAGAAATGTTTTCCATTGTAGTAAGAAGCCCTAAAGAGAAGATCTCCAAAACAAAAAGTAGAGAATGAAACTGAATGCATAGGACCCTGAAAAAGAAAAAATTCCCAGTACTTCAAAGCTGCGGGTCTGTTCCCTAAATCTCACTGCACTGACCTTCACAGTGGCAGCCAGCACATCTGAGCAGGAGGCTCTCCCAAGGGAGCAGCTGCGCTCCGACCTGGCCGCTCCTGCCCCAGGAGACAGACATGTCCTACAGCCACCTACCGGCCTCACCTTCGGCTGTGGCCATGCTGCCCCTGCTTAGCAACAGCTCCAAGGACATCCAGCAACCAAACCCGCTCAGGAGCAAACAGCTGACGAGGATTAGCAGCTGCTTTGAAGCAGCCCCAGCAGCGCCTGCCAACGCTGGGCCCATGTAGGGACGGGCCCTCACAGCGGCATCGCGCACAGAGCTCCCTTACACACACGGGCCTGCGTGTTGTTCACCTCACCGTCTGCCGCCTCAGGCACGGCCTGAACCTTTCACCGCACTTCCTTCAAGCACTCCAGCAAACAAATCCACCTGGCTGCACCTCAAGCTCTTGCTTTTCAGCAGCAAAGCCTTCTCCAGGTGCTGCTTGAGTGGGGACCCAGCTGTAGCTCATCTTCACAGAATCATAGAATCATTTAGGTTGGAAAAGACCCTTATATTGAGTCTGACCCTTTAATTGAGTCCCACCATTATCCATACTCCGAAATACACTTATGAGGCAGGGGAATCTAAGAAATACAGCTTTAATTTAATACCACTGGCAGAACTGTTGTGGCACATCAGGGGAAAAGGTCTTCTTAAGGATGTCAGGAGATGATGAACATTCCTGGCACATGCAGAGTCCCTTGATATCCCACTTGCACCTTCCAAACTGCTACCTGAATTATTGATTTTTCCTCCTTGAATCAAGCTTTTTTTTTTTTTTTGTTCTCTTGGAAAACTGATGTTGCCATGGTATCCCAGCACTTTAAAGCCAGACCTGAATTTATGTGACTTTTCCTGAAGATGAGGAAAGGGTTTTGTCCCCTTTTACCAAGAGCCAAACCAACAAAGACCAAGTTCAGTGCTCAGCACCCCTGGGAGTGCTAGGGCATATCCATGGGTGCAAGCCCTCCTCCAAACACATTTGAGAACCTGGTCAAAACAACCCTTGGGATGTGGGCCAGAAGGAGCTGGAAGCAGCAGAGTTACCCTTACGTTTACATTATGTGTGGGAGCTTATACAAAGAAACATACAATGAAGTGTTGAGTCATAACAACACTAGGGCAAAACCTGCTCCTAAAAACAATCCCTGTTCATTTTTGCTGGCCTTTCTGTGTCTTGACAAAAAAATGAGAGAAACAGAGCATTTAGTTGATTCCTCTGTAAACAAAAAAGCTTTTATCCACCTCACATCTTTACTGACTAGATGACAATGCATACCCTTTCTTAAAATTCAATTTGGAAGTACTCAGCAGTAATGTCTAAAGATTTTTGCTTTTCGTATATTTTTTATATACTTGTAGCTTTGTTAATTGTATTGTTAATACATAGTTATATAGCTTCTAGTACTTTTCCTGCCCTTTCTCTTACATTTTAGAACAATAAGCTAATCCTTTCTAACACATTCCTAAAATTCTGTTTAGTCTTATTCACAAGAAGAGGAATTCTAACAAGGACACTGTTTTGCACTAGAACTTAGAAGATATAACAAGAAATAGGGCAAAGAAGCCCCTGGTACAGCTCTAAGGGACAGACCCAAGGGTGGGTTACTGGGCAAACTGGTCTCTTATTGGATCTACCTGCTTGATATACTAATTAATTAACCTTATAAAATGTGTAGTAATTCAATAGTATGCACGCGCAGAGCCATACGTGTGCACCTGAAAGCTTTCATTAAAGATCTGCTTTTTATATTATCACTCTTAATATCGTTTGGAAAGTTTTTGTCTTTGATTTTAGGCAACAGTCATCACCAGCTCATCTCAGACAAGTGCTGCCTCCATCCCCCAAAAGCCACGTGCCTGGGGCTGCCTGCTCCTTCCCTCTAGCACTGCCTCTCTGCTTGCCAGCAAGCTGGGCCCTGCAAATCTCAGGGCAGAGCAGAGCTCTCTCCTGTATTTCTGGACATCTTTTCTTCTGAACCTAGACATAAACATTGAAGCTGCCACATGGTCTGCAGAGCACTGACTGGAGCATAGGAATTACTTCTGCCCAATAATAGAGAGAAACATTTCTACCAAAGTGAGCCCTTTAATATAAATTTCATTAGGGAGAAAGGTCACCTCTCTAATTTCCCCTATAAATCCAATAGGACCACAGACAACTCTATTTCTGCATTCTTCACTTGAATGTCACAGCAGCACACACTGTGTGGTAGTACAAATACTGCAGGTAAAAGCAGAAAAATTTCCTTCCATCCAAGGCTGTGATTTTCCTTCTTGGTAAAAGTTAATATTGTTTTTTGTCCCACTTTGCCATTTTATCTCATGGTTTTGTACTGCTCAACCTTAGTCATTGAACTGTGGTGGTTTTATTTTGGAGATTCATGTGGGCACAACAACCTCAGCAAAGTTAACATACACAGATCGATTTTTTAGGGTGGGGAGTAATGGCTGCCTCTGAATGTTTTCCTGCTAGTGGCTTTTGCTGTCTTCTTGCCTGCCTTTTCTGCAGGACAGCAAGCCCCAGAGAAGGGGAAAATTGTTTCCAGTCAAGGGCATACTGTTCACAAAACCCACGCTGACAAAATTGTCTGTTACTCTTTTTGGTGACAGCCTTAAAATTAGGGTGTTGCAGATTGTTTCCTTTGGTAGCTCATGCATACATTAAAACGATCAGCTTTTATGTTTCTTTTAAAGTTTATAGAAGGCAAAATAACTGTAGAAAGGGCTGTGTACACAGGCTTATCTGCAGCCTTGGTAACCCCTCACTTCCCTGCTCAGGACCTACCATGGAAGTCACAGAACAGGCTTAGAGTAAATGGCTGAATTCCTTTCCTCTAAAGGTGCTCACTTCCCTTCTCAACATATTTAAAGCTTATTTCTAGTTAGGAGACATTACCGTATCAGTGATGCTATTAATGTCTGAGCTGTTCAAAACATCACTATTAGTATTGTCTCTCCCGTTAGAGGAATGGAGGTAGTGAATCCAAACAATGCTGTTAGAGCCAAATGCAATCAACTACAGACACAGAAATTAAACTATTATGTCCTGAGTCGTTATCCTTGCTCCTTGGGGACTCTGTTTTGGTCTAAGAAGTCAATAAAACAAGACAGCTTGGTCTGAATTCATTGAGGCCTATGAACAGCCCTCAGAGACAACTCCCAGGTGAAAGGGACAGGGCTGCTGGTGCCCATTGCTGTCAGGAGCACCTTCCTTCTTCTCTCATCCCTGCTGAGTGTGGGGGATACTGTTTAGCAGACACATCTTAGAAAGTGATGCTGTGGGCTAATTTACTGGAGAGCAAAGCCTCTTCATGCTGTTACCCTCATTATCTTTTATTTTAAACACATGTCAGCCTGACAGGCCTCAAACTCCAGCTTAATTGAACTGGCTGAACCTAATACTGACTTTCTGTTCACTGTATTTTCTTTCTGCTCTTCTTATGCATGGAGATAAACTTGGATCCCACACTCACGTATGCAATTCTTCCTCCCTCACGCAGCCGTTGAGCATCCTTTCAGAAGGCCATTAGATGCCAACTTAATGTTAAAAAGAAGTTACTTAGCAATTGTCCATGATGAGGTCATGGTCTCAAAACCTCTGTAAGGGCAGATAAATGTAATTTGCTTGTCTGCAAGTATGGCACATTGAAGCTTGAGGGTGACGATGTTTAAGGCATTTCTGGTCCAGCCTCCTATGATCAGGCTTCCTCTGGTACAGCTGTTGAAGGGGGATGATATTATGGTATTTAAAGGTATTATTGTGATAAAAATATAACAAAAATATTCTATTCTATTCTATTCTATTCTATTCTATTCTATTCTATTCTATTCTATTCTATTCTATTCTATTCTATTCTATTCTATTCTATTCTCTCGTTCCATTCTGTTTTTAAGCTGGGATAGCTCATCAAGCTACAGCCGGGCTTCAAACAGGATTGTAGGCAGCGTGTGGGGAATCTTGTCTTAGCTCATCCTTGCTGTTAAACTGAGTCCAAAGCCTTCACTGAGATGCTGTTCATCATCTGCAGAGGAAACCATCCCCTAAACATTAGAGAGCTAGGAGAGGAAACACAAAAATCCCTCCTCCCAAACACAAACTATACACACAGTGTTCAAAGCTCCTGTATGTCTTTATTCTTATGTACATCAGGGCTTTTAAGTAGTAACAATGCAGAGGGTTATCACAGAAATTAATTAGCCTGGGAGGCCTGCATAAATGCTTTTGATGCAGTAGAAGCAAATTTACAATGGCTTATTGTTAATATAAGAGAAGCAATGATGTTTTCTGCTGACTTGGTTACAAGTAGCATGGAACTGTATTAATTTACTTGTTAGCTTAAGATGTTTGTAAACTTAATAGTAAGGATATTTTAATAAAAGAATAACAGTAGGCCAGAGTGTATTATCATTTAATTAACAGTAATATTAATATTTCTCTGTCTATCATATGGGGATATGAAAAGATAAAGTTAACTCACAGAATAAAGTATACTTTGCAGCCTTGACTGTCAGAGATTAATAGCTAAATTAGTTTGATAGATTAAGGCAATGACAGAATATGTTATAATCTTGGGGATGCGTTGCCAAAAATAAGATCCTGGGGAATCAGTATTTTTGGCCATTGTCCCCACACCAACCAGGTCCTGTGTCTGCAGCTACATGGTAGAGATTTTCTTTCTTGGAGCACTGCTTTTCATAATACGGTCAGTATATGGTTTTTTTGATTCTTGGGTTTTTTTTTGTGTGTGTGTGTGTGTGTGTGCAAGCACACAATGTTTTCTATAAGTTCAATGAGGCTGTAGCATCAGGAATAGAGAAAGCAACATACCCTGGGGACTTAATTGTAATGCAGCACTTAAAAAAGGGTGTTTTCAGAGAGGACATACAGAATGTAAACCCTGCAGCCAGAGAGGGGAGGCCCAGGTCACCAAGTTCAGGATGGGTCCTGCAGGCTGTGTCCCCCATGGGGGTGATGTGGGGCAGAGGGTCAGGTTGGGACCTCTCAGACCTCTTACCTACCTGCAAGGCAGTTCTTCCAGCTCCTCCCATCCAGCCATTTTGCCTGCTGTGACTGTGACTTTCTAGTTTCTATTAGAGGAAGGCGGCTGCTGTTCACATTCACCAAGGTGAAATTTCTGGTGGCAGGCATTTGTCTTGCCATCAGCGCAGATTTCTTTAATCAGTTTATTTGCTTTAGTAATAAAACCTGTTCTCCTCTTCATGCTACATGTAATGTCATGTCCAGGAGGAAGTTACATGCTATGCTTTGCACTGTGCTACTGCCCTACCACAGCTGAAAGGTGAGCTCCCCTACCGGAGATGCACCCTCTGGGGCGGTCATCTGCTCCTCTGCTGAATTAATTCACCTAACAATAGCCCTGAACAGGTAGTGAACACAAACCCCACGTTTGGCAGTGGGACAGCGGAGGAGCCAAGATACCCTGGCAGGCATAAGAGGAGGTATAAGTGGGGACAGAACCTTTTTCAGTGGCAGCTACTGCAAATCCACTCAAGCACAGCGATGTAACATGACCTTCACATAATTTTCTCTGCAGTGCTTGGCTGAAGTGAGGAGATGTTATTCTCTTTTCCTGACAGGGAAGATAGAGCTTTCCATGAGCTGAAGGAACCATCCCTTCAGTTTACTCTGTAGAAATTTTTGAAGCCACATGAACCTGTGTGTGGCTAGCCCCAGGGCTACTTAGTAAACAATTAGCTGTCAGCATGTGTCACTGGGTTCAAAGCCAGACAGAAATCACCCATATCTATATATGCAGGCACTCAGAGAGCTGTCAGAATAGATTAATCTTCATTTGTTACCTGCCTAGATATTACATTTTCAGGCCTTCTTGGAAGACTGTAATGAATTAAAAGGAAAAAAACCAAAGAGCCCACAGAGTTCAATTATCATGTTTCTCTTGCTCATGGGGAAGAAGTGAGTGAGCTTTGTGAGTGAAGCCAGCAGAGACAGTCAGTAGCAAGGAAACCCTGAAGAGAAAATAGTGTGCACCCCTCAAGTGTACGTGGGGCACAGCCCTGAGGCAGCTGTGCTGACTGGCATGTCAAGTACTCAGAGATGGCTCTGGTAATCTTTGGTGGCCAGATGACTGTGTCAGCCAGTTCTTCTGCTGACACTCCAGAAAACTGTGTCCAGCTGAACCACCAGCCATATTTACAGCCCTTCATAGGTAAGCAGAGCAGATTATTTGAATTTGAACTTATGCGTATTTTTCAGGTGAGAAGCATTCTAGTACTTTTGTTCTATTCCTTGCTTTGCATTTAAAACACATCTTGGTTTGTGCTTTGCTTGGTATCAACTATCACAAGATGAAGCCTGTTCTCACTTCTGGGTGACAGACTCACCTGCTGCTGGGTGTACTGAGTCTGGCTGGGATGGATGGAACCTGTAGGGTGCTGTGCTTTGGACTGGGGACTAAAGAAGTTGATAACACACCGGTGGTGGTTCCTGCTAAACTGCTTGCACAGTGCCAAGGTCTCTTCTCTTTCTCATTCTGTCCCCTCAGCTGGGAGTAGGCAAGAAGCTGGGAGTGGCACAGACAGGACAGCTGACCCCACCTGGCCAAATGGATATCCCATACGTATTCTGTCATGGTCAGCAGCAAAAGCTCAGGGAAGAGGAAAAAGGGAATAACTGTGGTGACAAGTAACCACCATGCATGCTGAGACCATGCTTTCCAGGAAGTGGCTAAATGTCTCCATGACAATTGGAAATAGTGAATTAATTCCTTTCTTTGCTTTGTTTTCACACATAGCTTTTGCTTTCCCTGTAAAACTGATTTTAGCTCGATCCACAAGTTTTTGGGCTACAGATGACCAGCACACTAGATCAAGAAAAATCTGAGCTAAATTGGCTGGGGCTGTATGAATCAGGCTCAATGGATAATAAACCTTTTCTTCTTTTTAGGAAAATACTTTGGGTATGCCTCTAGACAAATACTAAATTGAAAATGTAACATGTAAACACTATAGCAGGGAGTCACTCAGAGAGGGCTCGGGGTTAGAGAGAAAACAGATTGACCATTGAAAATATTTAACTCCTCTGTACTGTACCATGTGGTTGTTGGTTTCAAATGCTTTTACCTTCTTTAAATAATGAGTCTTTGAGGTGCCTTTAATTTGTCTTTATTCTTAAGTCAAACAATATCATCACTGAATTGAAGAACGAGGTTACTGGTTGAAATACAAGTGCAGCGTGAGACAAATATGGAAGATAACACTTTGCAAATAAATTAATACAGAATAATTGTCTTTGCATAGTTCAGAAGTGAAAAGTAGGAGGCAGCAGTGCGCACGTGCTGTGAACTGACACACACCACCACAAAAACCCAAGTTCCTAGACGAACTCTTGCAGCTGCAAAGAAAACAAACCAAACCAAAAGTACCCCAAATCTTAGAGAGCACTATCTATTAAAAACCAGGCAGAAAGGGAACTAATAAGCTTTTTTTTTTCTTTTTCTTTTTTTTTTTTTCCTTAACAGACCATGCTGCAGAAAGAGTGTTTTCTCCACAGACAGAGATGCTTTTAGATAATCTGCCTTGGCATCCCATAGCCTGTCATACCCGACTGTGACGCTCCTTTGTTGCTGCCCATCTGAAGGCCTATTACGTTCTGTCCCTGCCGAAGCTGCTCTTCTGAAAATCCTCGTCGATTCTGCTGTGCTTTCCTGTCCAGATAAACACAAAAAAATCAACATACATACATACCATAATTCTGTGTATGGCCAGAGGATCATGAAACACAGTCTGAAATTGGCTCATGTCCTTTGTAATGCAATATGTCATTTGCACTCTCCCATGTGCTGGACAATACTGGCTGGGCTAACTACTTTCCTGCAGTTAAAAGTAATGCTCTAGTCAAACCTACAGCAATTCAGACTTTCACTGTACCTGTTATTCCAGAACCCCAAGGGACTTTCCCAGCAGCTATGACAGGTAAAATATTTATAGTGCTGTATATAACACTCAAAATAGGATTAATTTGTGTTGAGCCCTATAGCTCTTAACAGCTGTAGTCCAAGGGGTCTGATCAATGAGACAGTTACCTGTGCTGTACTACAAGTTGGTACCCATCTAGAGCAACAGTACAGATTGGTACAATTTAACTCAGTGGAGTAAATAAAGCTGAGTGTACCCAGAGCAGCAGTGGGTCAGAGAAGGGACTTCCTCATTTTTGCAGAGCAGACACTGGTTGTCTGCAGGACAGAACATTTGCTTTGTTGCCATTTCCAGATCTCTCACCTCCTAAGCAATAGACTTTGCCCTTTGCACCTGTGTCTTAACTGTATGACAGTCCTTTATCTTCTGTCAAAACATGCTGACCACTTTTGTTCAGTGTCCCTGGTCTCAAAAGCCCTTTGGATCAATGAAACTTTGTCGAGACATAAAAGGAGCCTTTTTCTCCCTGAAAACAGCCCTGAAGGCCAAAGTGGCAGCTAAGAAGGAGGCCAAAAATTTGCACTCTTCTGCCTAGCAAGAAACTGTTCATCTTGGATTTATCTTTCATTTATACAAGGTGGGGGAAACAAGTGATTTACAATGGAGAAGGATCAGTCTGTTGCTATCAAATGAGCCATATGAATCATCAGAGCCCCAGACTGAGGGTGGCTTTCCATCTACCAGACCCCACTCCCACACTGGTACAATCTATTTCCCTGCTGTGTCTGTTTGTCTTGTGATCAGATTACAGGTTACGCTGCAATATGTCATCGAGTTACAGTTCCCCTTTTCTTCCCCACCCCACCACTAGATGAGAATACTAGATAGGTACATGCTGTGATTGAAAACCATCAACATGATCCTCTCTGTGAGGGTCAGATCCTGTTCTGTGCTGAGAACCCTGGCCCAAGTCCAAAAGACCACTTAGACTCTCTGCTAGGCTCAGGGTGTTCAGGAATTTCAGGAGATGAACCCATGTCCACATGAAAGCCCAGCAAAGCAGAAGGGTGAGAAAGATTCACAGGACACCAGGACTGACCAGTCATTTTTCAGAAAGAGTCTTCAAGTGGTGAAGCATAGACAGTAAGAGGGCTTATAAAGGCCCATCACAGGCTCTCAGATCCCACAGCACTTGCTCAGTGAGCTCACTGTGTTGGGGGAGGCACAAAAAATCACAGTGCCTCAGAAAGCAGGCCCCTCTCACTGCTGATTAATTTCTTTTCCAGAACACTTACACAGACACCAAACTACTGCCAGGATCTCCACAAGAGGATGTTTTTAGAACTATTCCTCTTACCTAATTGAAGCTCAGGCTCACTGTGTCTGCCTCTATTTTAATTAGAAAAACAGGAAAGCATTCTACTATTCTTTTCCCTTTCCTCCTAGAATTTTTACCTATGTTGATGAGTACTTCCACAGAAAGTAAAAAGTAATAAAACAGGGAAAAAAAAAAAACAAGACAAGAACTGCAAGGAAGAAATAAAAGGAGAGACTAAAGGGCAGCCTGGATATGCTAATGAAAGTTGGTTTCATATACAGCTTGGATCATATAGTGTTATTTTTACCATCGTAAGTGCCACGTTTAGTATATGACAGTCTTACAGATAACATGTACAAGATTTGTTTTTAGGTGTGTGAAAATGGCTTTAACTGAGAGTAAGAAAAGAGGTGAAGGCAAGTCTGCTCGCTCTCCCTGTCTCACGCTATGTCAAGTTTTGTTTGGCTTGTCTGGCGTCATTCTTACCTAAAACTGAGCCCTCCAGATCTGTCAGCTTTACACCAGTGCTTGTGTTTGCCGAGGCACAGAATCTATGGATCCATGAACCTTGCTAGGGCATGCAAGGAAGGGGGGATCAGTGATGGGACTGGGTATATGAGGCACTGGCAATGGAAAGTTAAATGGCTTAGCTCATGTGTGGTATTATCCTAATCACTGCAGATCCCTGCATGGATACTCTTATGCCATTTGATATTGGTCTCTCAATTTAACTTAAGGCGATTAAGAATCAGCCTGAAAGCCCTGAATTATGAGTAACATTAGGTGGCAGTGAGGGGGCTTGATCTGCCTGAAGGGAAGGGGAAGCTACTCAGAAAACAGCTCCTGACTGCCAACATGCCATAACACCAGCTTTCCTTAAGGCAGTAGCTCTAACACAGTATTTCACAGGGATTGCTATCTGTTGGATTGGCTGTCCAAGCAGTATGGCTGGACAGACCACTAGAGGAGAAGGGAGGTGATCACATCTTCATCCATGCCAATGAAAACTGGTCCCACCCACAATTAAGAGTCCAGATGAAAATTAATTTTTCCATGTGGGACTTTGTTTTAGTTACATAAAACAAATAAGCCTGTCTGGGTCATAGTGATTTCATGTCTGGTTTATATTAAAGCATGTAACTGGATTTTAAATCAATTTTAAACCTAATTATATTCCATAAATATAAATCTATTTGTGTAGTGTATTAAGTTAATGTAACTTTATTTCATATAAACAATGCATAAGAGTTTGCATTTATTCACCTAAAATTCAAATCTCAGATTCCGTTTAACCAGCTCAGGGTTTAAGACAAACAAAAAGAAGTTTGCTTTATTTTCACTGAGCCTCATCTAGACATCAGAAAATTCAAGGAAAGAAAAGACAAGGTCAGCACTCTTTTTGCTAACATGCCTTTGACATTTCTGTGTAAGAAATACTCTTGGATGGAAGAAACTCATGTCAATAATATGCCTGTGGGGCAGGAGACCTAACTGTGGGAGGATTTCCTTTTCTTCCTGTCCCTACTTTTCAGCCTCCCTAGCCAAAACAAATGAAATTTCAGAACAAATAAACAGCTTTGCCAAGACAGAGAATTCTTCACAGATAAGTGGTACTCCCCAAGAAAAAAGAAGACTAGGAAATGGAATAATTTTTGGTTTGATGAAAAAAAAGAGAGAGTCTTCATGCCTTCTCTTTGCTCAGTAAAGAGAATGGGGGTTCACAGACATCCATAACAGCTTTGTCTTCATTAGTCTTTCTGTCTGCTATCTGCTGTGAGAAAGCAGATCTGATGACAAATGTACACTTTTCCTGCTTCCCTTCTCTAGCCTTCAGAGAGAAAAACCTCCCTATTACAAGGAAACTTGGGAAAGATTCTTTCCTTCCTTTCCCAATATATTTCCTTAAAGCCTAAAGGCAGATGACATTACCAGCTTCCCAGGGAAGACAACTCTGAGCAGCTCTGCTCTGGACTTTACCTGTGGAACCAGGATGGATCTCCTTTGTAGCAGCCATCATCCTTGGTGACCGCCAAACTGCCCAAAGCCATTAAGGTTCTCTGCACTGCTGCCATGTCCTTCCCTAGAAAGCCAGACAGTGAAATTAATATAGGAAATCCTTGCACAACAAATAGCTTGGCACGCTAAAAAACAGTTTTATCCAATGTATTAACTAGCTCCCTCAGGTCCCCTGAAGATGCGCATTAATAGAATTATAAATTCTATTTTACCATTGCTGAAATGAAAGTACTGACGTGCAAGAGCTTTTTAAAAGTCAACAAAGGGATAGAGTCAAGGCAAAACTTAATTTTTCAGACATATCTAGGTTTCCAGGCCTTTGATTATTTTAATGCCTTCCCCCATGCCATTTTAAGTCTATATAATCCCTTTGACAAAATTTTCTCCTAAGGAGAGATTACTTTGGTGTACAAATAATGGTAACATACTCAGTAAAATGTGGCTGAAAGGAGAATAGTGTGTTAAATAACAGTGCTGTGTCTCAGTTTGTTCAGAGTAAGTTTGATCCCTGTGCTAGCAGAGCTCACAGCGGTCCTGGGGAGCTACTGTGCAGATAAACTTCTATCAGTCCTTCCCAAATTAACAATCAAATCACCTCTCTAATCCTTCCTACTCACTACAATGCTATTCAGTTTCATACCTTCAGTTTCTGCCACTTGGTCCACTATTTTTCCATGTTATCCCTGTTACCTTACTTCAGTTTAAAAAGTTAGGGCTTATCTCATCCCTAGCCAAATAAAAGTTACATAGCTCATTACCCAATCCAGACATTCTACCTTTTGGAAAACTTTCTAGCAAAAGTAACTTGCAGCAGGTATTTCCACTTGTGTGAGGTGGTAAGTTATTGGAAATCTGCTTTCTGCTTCTCCCATATGAAATCCTTCCATAAGCATTTCTATGACCCCCCCCCCCCCTTTCATTCCAGTTCTTCCTCTTTCCTAAAGTAATGTATCTAGTTAACAGATCTGATTCTGGTTCTTCACATGTGAAAACAAGCAATACATAAAAAAGGAGATACCAGAGACGATGATAACAGAATTCAGAAATACCTCCAGTGGACCAGTATTAATGAACATTACTGTAGATGAGCTGGAGTGTAGCGGGAAGGGAGCCGTGCACATTCTGTGTTTATGTGGTGCGTCACCCTGATTACAGGCAGATGCAGTCCAGGGCTCTAACACACTGGCTGAGGTGAGGACAGCACCCTAAAGCTGAAAACATCTATCAGCTTCCAACTGTGCCTGTCATACAGACTACTACTAAAGTTTATAAAAATCCTATCTGCAGGGGATCATTTGCTCAGAAATAAATTGTCAGCCATCCAGAACTGATGTATTTTACTGTATTTAAGGCAAACTGCGTGACACAAGGTCCTCCTTGCTTGGGCAGGCGGCTGCAGAGCCAACATCCCCATGCGCACATCCACAGGCACACACGGAAGAGCGTGAGGCAGGAACCCTCAGAGGTCCCCGGAGCAGCAGATGCACCATATGCTATAACAGATGCCACATACAACGTCCTTGGGATGCCTCCCATAGAACAGGAGTGCAGTGACTGCCTGGGATGAAAAGGGATGTGGAGAAGGATTTAAAAGTGAATCAGCTGAATAATGACGGCGAGTGAAGAAAAAAGCAAAAGGAACAAAAGACAGGCAGTGAAACATGATGATCAGCCTTGCAGAGCCATCTGGCAGCCCCCCCACGCTCTGTACTCAGCTCTGCTTTATTTGTCAGTGACGAGTGGGAGATGCTGCAGGGGAAAAAACTGAGTGGGAGCTGAGTGACACGTGAAAAAACAAAGCCATGGCCATGGCTCTGCTCTGCAGAGACTCCTTGCTGCATATAAGGAGTGCTGTGGATGAGGGAAGACCTGAATCCAAGTGGTCTTGTGTCACTTGCCCTCTTCCAGCAAAGGACACAAAGGGCTCCATGGTCAGCATAAAAAAAACCACAAGGAAAAATTTAAATTTCCAGTGCAGTCACCTGACACAAGGGACCACACACCTTCTCTGAAGCCAGGTTTGACTCTGGTATTGCAGCAAATTGTAGTGAGTGCCTTCCCTCAGCTCCAGTACTTGTTTATTGACAGCCATGTGGGCTGCCCACCTGGCCCACAGGTTCAGTCTCTCTGCAGGGACCCACTCTGGTGACACTCCTGCATCTCAGTGTCCCCTGCAGTGTGCTTTGAATAGCATGGCCTTGTAGAGGAACTTGGCACTGTTCTTAAGACAAGGAGGAAGGGGTCTCTGCTCACTTCTTGTGCTAAGCCTTTTTCTTTAGAGGAAAACCTGTCTGGAAGGACCTCTTCTCCAGGTCCAGAAAGGGAAGGTTCAAACACAAAGATGGGGAACTGCTCTGCATAGTATTCTTGAAATGCTTTTTTGTAAAGGTTGAATAAATACCCAGTGGTGCAGCTGCCTCTTCCCTGCCTGGAAATATACCAAGGAGGGATTTGTAAAAGGCAGCAAACATATCTTGGGCATGGATCAGAGAAAGCTGCTCAGCACAGTACATTCATGAAAGAAAGGGCCAAAAGAGAGGTGAAACTTCCCCTGGATCAAGAAGCCACAGAGATGAAGAAATATGCACCAGATGGACTGAGTGAGTTTGAAATTGCCAACAGCAGATCATATCCTAAAACATTTTCATTAATCACTGCTAAGAATTTCAAAGCAAAAGCTCCCGGAAAACAATTAGTGCCAGGGAAAAGCTGTTTTTCAGTCACACGCTTTTCTTTCCCTATAAACATACATTGACATCTCTCTAAAGAGGTTATGGTGTGAAGTGTAGGAGTACTGCAATTATGAAACAGTAAAAAAGAGACTGTCCTTTCTGCCCAGCTAATGCATCCCTGTTCAGAAAATTCAGCCCTGAAGCAGCACAGATGCCAGAGGTCAGAGTGACGGTGAGACACAAAGAGCTTGCAGTGCCTCACTGCTGGAGAGACATACTGTTTCATCCCAGCACCGAAATGAGCAGCAGGAAGAATGAAAAGGGAGTGGGAAAGTGAGGAGGCACAGATTAGCTTTGGGAAGTCTTAAAATAACAGTGAAAGTCTTGTATGTCTTCCTCCTAGGCTGCAAGTTGTGTTTTGACTTCCTGTCCTCTGGAAGTTACTACCTTTTTACCTTACATCTGTGGAGAAAAGGTGATGAGTGAAAGGAAGATAAATTAGGAGACTGCCACCATCATTGGGAGCATTTTGTCTTCAAAGCAAGTCCTTTTCCTAGTAAGGATCAATGTACTTTCATATGCATGATGAGAAGCCATTATGAGTTGCAACAGACTGCAAAGAACAACGTCTGAAATGAACCATTATCATCACTTACAAGGTAGATGGAGCTTCTCTCTCAACAGCCTGCTAGGCTAAGGGGTGGGAAGGTGCTACTTTAGGGAAATAAAAATCCCATCATTTAAGACATTTAAAGGTAGATTGGATGAAACACTACAGACTGAACTGGAAGAAACAATCCTGCCCTTGTGCCCAAAGGTACGGATTTGTCAAGCAAATATGGCACTCTGAGACAATTACAGATCCCAGTAACTCCAGCTGTCAATACCCATTCACAGAGAACTCCCTGGTCTTTCATTCCACCAGCTGTCCTTCAGAGAAGTGAGCTCTTCCACATATCCCGACTGCCGGTGAAAACAGACCCCACTTTTTTCTCTTGATGTGTACTCCTACACAAACTATGCTGACCTGCTTGCTCAGTGGATTGTTTTTCTCTTTCCACTGTTTGATTCTCATTGAAAATTTTTGACCCTTTCATATGTGCCTTTCACTACTCTGCAGCTGTCTTTGCTCTGAGCGCTCAGCCAAAGCACTGCATCAACTTGGCCAGGGAGATGCAGGATATGCAATGTGTTTGGTTAGAGCATCAGGAAGGGATGCACCACCACAGAAGTGGGCAAAACCAGCCCCATGAATGCACAAATGACTCAGCTCTTCAGCAACTAGAACAAGCAGTTTTCATTTCCAGCATGGGATGGAGACAGACTTCACCTGTCTTAGAAAAACCACAGGAGCTCCCTGATTTTTTTTGCTGTTGCCATAGTGACCTCTCTTAAGAGACTGTCTCCTTAGAGAAGCTCAGCTAACGTGGTATTAAGCAGTGAATTTTGTTTCTCTCTAGTTATAAATGAGCCCTCATAAGCTTCACAGAGACATATATGCTCCTGGGAATGCATGTCTTAGCTCCAGTTTAAGCTTTACTTATAATATGAAAACTGCAATAAAATTTTGTCATCAGAAAACCAGGGTTTCCCCTATTTCTTATTAGGAGTTATTTACTTTGAAATAATTAGCAGAGAGACAGTTGTTTTATTAGATTTGTGAATTTCTATCAGAATGATGAGTGTTTGGATAACACGAGCTTGGAAAGGTTCCATTATGTCCTCAGGGTAATATAAATCCCTCAGAGGAGATAATGCAGCACTGGAAGAACATGGTAATGAGGTAAGGCAAACAGAAACAAAAGACAATTACATTAGAGAATATGCCTTAGACAAAATGCACATCAAAGCAAAGTAAAACGAAGACTGTAAACTGACTTTCAGTTTATTATTTTTACCTTCCCATAAATCCACTGTCTGGAAAATATCTGTTGTTCTTACTCCATAGATTTCAGCAGCTTTTAAGAACTGAGATATTTGTTCCATCTGTTTGAAAGCCATTTTTGTTTCAGAGATCTTTGCGATAGGCTCATTTCCCTTTGGATGCAAACTGTTTATTAACTTGCATAACAGCTGAGAGATAAAGACAGAAACAAAATTAGAAAGCAGTCACCAAACTAGAGGGCAATTTCTGCACATGAAATGATGCTGCAAAATGCTTTTGACCTGGCCAGTTTCTGTCAGGGACATAATTTCTTTAGTTAAAAACAAAGAAGTGAATTTATAATAATCAAAGTATTTTGGAAAAGCATTAAAGCTTTCACTAACTGAGGCAATAGCCTAACCATACAAATCCTAATCTGCTAGAAACAACGAAGCAATCACTGGTAGAGGTTATATAACAACTGACAGAGAAAAAGCCTCATGCCCAAGCCAAAAAATAAGCAATGTCAATTGAAATGTTGTTAAAGTCACTTTGGCAGAGATTCAATGATTAGCATAGTCTTACAGACACTGCAAACAGCAGCATCTGCCTGTTGTTCAATAAACTAATGGAATATAATGTTTTAGCTACAGAGTTATACCCAGGAAGACAGTTATGATACAATCCTATCCTTCAAATTTGCTATATCTCTTCTCCGTTCCTTGTCAACACTGATTATTTCTTAAAGAGAAAAGTATACATAATTTAAAACTGATCTTATTTAACTGTATGAGAAAAGATGCTGAAGGAATGAGTCATATTTATATATAACACGCATGACTCATACGAATCATAAATATTGTACTGATCCCAGTGCACTAGTAGGATAATTTATCTTCTGGGATTAAGGCTCTTGGTCAAAAGGAAATAAATTAGATACTAAGATATATATTTCTGCATTGACCATGAGCTCTAACCATTTTATCTAAACAAACACCGAAAACAGGGGCACTGTGCATATAAACACATGAAAGTGTGTAATTGGACAAAACACTTACCGTTCCATCCATCAACCAGGTCTGAAAATGTTGTCTTCCAGGAGGAGGGTGCTCTATCTGTTCTCCACACTGTACAATAATCCAGTTCACCAGCCTAGACTCTAATTCTGGGTCGTATTTCTGTTCAATCTTTTCCTGAACTTCTCGGCTTAAGCCATAGCTCGGTCCCCTGTTAGCCATCTCTGGAAACAAGGTAGAACTTACTAAGTGGGCAGAGTCCCAGTCTACACCTTTGAAGTATGCACAGGAAAATTAAAGAATAAAAGAGTGAGCAGCCTGCCCTAAATGTTAAACGGTTGAACAGATGTTCATCAACACTGAAAGTAACTGTATGGTACCGGTTATAGCTGTTCCACAGAACAGGGGAGGGATCAATAAGGGAATATCCTTTTCCAAAAGCACAAATCAGCTACAACATCTTTTTTAAAAGGAAGGAAAAAACCAGCAGTCCCCCCTGCCCAACCACAAAAACAGAGGAAAAGCAAGATTTAAAACAGAGTAGGTTTTAAATAGAGGCTTCTGCTATGTTTACAGAGAATACAATAGGGTTGTCAGATCAACGTTACAGCTGCCTGCAAATCCAAAAGCACTTTAAAATTGCCTACCTAATACTTGCTAATAAGAAGAAGGTTGTGCATGGGAGCTCAAGCAAGCAGATTAAAGATGCAGTCAGAATCTTCCTCAGCAGAGATGCAAGGATGTATATCCAGAGATCAGCACACTGAAAAAGCGATGATGAATTTAAGAGATGAAGGCTGCCACAATGCCCTGCTGCTGCTGCAGCATCGTGGTATGAAGAACAGTGTATTGATTTGATTTTCCTCACATATGAGGAGGGTCAGAGCAGGGGCGTTGCTAAGAGCCATTAAAGAGACCTGCCTCCTCAGTCACAGCCCAGGGATCCTGTTTATCTCGCCCATCTGTGGTCTGTTTCCATGCATCTTTCCTCAGCCTTGTGCTGCTCACCCCATCGACTCAGATTTACTCCACCTAGTCTGCATCAACCCAAACTGCACCAAGCATCCCAGTGACAGATAGGTAGAAATACAAATAAAGGCACTCTGTTAAATGAAGCTAACAGAAATTACCACACATCTAGTTTATTTTTAATCATAAGCCAGAAACAAACCTTTTTTCTCCCTGTTCTGCATCCCAATGATAACAGGCTGAGAGTGTGAATAATAATTTCTCCTCTTCCCTGTTCAAGCACTGATAAAAAGTTTGAACATTGGGACAACAGGATGAAAAGTGAAGGCAGAGAAGGCAGGTAGTAGAATATTATTATCACCTTATCATCAGTATATATTAGGCTATCAAATAGGGGAACAGTGTCCTGAAAAACAACTCAAACCACTAAAACCAAGGGGAAATCACTGACAACTAGCAAAGCTACTATAAAGCACAAGGATTTTACTTTCTGCTGGTATGAGTCAGCTAACCTCCCGTGATAGAAAGGGAGCTATGCCCCTGTACAGTCATTTAAATTTTGATTATACCACTTGTACAATGTGGAAGGGGAGAGAAGAGTTAAGATGAGACTTTTCCTATGGTCTGATTTAATCCTATATTAAATAAAATCAATTTGCTTCTTTCTGAGTTACACAAGACATTGTCAAATGTCTTTCATTCATGCTATATTATGCACCTTGGTATGAAACAGTTTCCTTTTGGCAGATTATTAATGTTCAGCTTGATATGCAAGGCAGTTGATAAACCCGAGGTGAACACACAATCAGTTTTGCCAACAAAGGTCCTTCTAGCTGATTCAGAAAAAAAAAAAAAAAGGTGAAAAGGAATTTAATTGAAAGGTTCCTTGTATATCTGTTTCATAATGGTCTCTTCATCCATTACTTTCTCACGTTAAGATTCTGAATTCTCAGATTTATACTGCTTCTGATGCTGCTGGGCTTGAACAGACTCAAGAGATGAAAAATTTAATAGATGACCTAATTCATTGTTGTCCTCCACAGGCATTTCATTTAGTGCTTTCTCCTCTGCACTGGTGGTTTTAAACCCCTATGAAACACTTGATTACATAACTCAGAGCATGCTACGTGACAGGGCCACCACTTGAGCACTTTCCGTCTCAGTGAGCACACTGTTCAAGGCACAGCGGATGCGCAGGAACCAAGGCTGCAAGCCCAGCCTGGAGATCAGAGAAGGAGTAGGCTGCAGCTGCAACAGGAAGAGGCAGAACATGAATTTGACATCCTTTCCCTTCAAGCAACTCTTAGGAGCTGGGCTTCACACTCTTTGGCCAGTCCCACAAAGAATAAGCTTTATTTCACACTTTCAGATTTTTTTTGTGTTCTTCTCTTTAGAAGGGAGCTACTTAGGGTGCCTGGCTCTTTCTGGTCACACCAGGGTGCTCAGTGCTCACTGGCAATAAGATTTCATGAAAGTCACTCACCTTTGCATCAGCCTCTGTTTCCTAACTTTGGGGCAGGGATGAGTAATTTAACTCTCCTAAGCTGCAGAGCAGAGGTCTCCCTTTTCACAGATATTGGCTATGCAACCTATTCTCAAGGGACCATTCCACACTGTGAAAGCTGAAAAGCTTGTCCATCAATATCAATTTTTAATAAGGCTTTGAAAAACTGGAAAATTTCAGAGGATTAGAAAAATGCCAGCTTCCCACCAACATTTTCCAAAGTACCACTAAACAAATAATAAGCCTACTTTCTGTGCTATCAATCCTGGGGAAAACAATGGAATAATATTTTTATTTTAAGGGATAATGTTGATGCAATTTACTAAAAGCTCTCTAATTCATTAGAGTTGGCTGCTCCGTGACATGTTGATTAGGGAACTAAACCAATTCTGAAACAACATGACACATTAGAGCGATTAAAGCTGGCTAACTAGTAGGTCCTGTAATATGACTATAACTGAAAAATAATTCATGATAGTGTATATTTTATTCAGTTTGTACAAGAATATGTTCCCAGGCCTGAACTATTTAACGTTATTAGAAGTCAGGACTCCCCCCCACCCAGACCTCTAAGAAGATCCCAGCTCATGTGAGTAAGCAAAAAAGATAAAGAAACCTCCTTGAAAGCAGTCCACTTGGAAGCAGACAAAGAAAGTGTCTTATTGCAGCCAAAGTCCAGCCATCATTGAAAATGTACTTTTAAGAATGCAGCACGGTGTCCTATGACAAAACAGATGTTAAAAAACATGCAGTGGATGATGAAGATAAGACATTGGGCAAGACACTGTGATTGAAGGGCTGGCTGAATAAAACATGGGAGGTGCAGCAACAGCAATGGGAATATCATATCCAGTTCTGACAATCACTCTTCATAAAAAGGGGTTGGAAGAGTGAAGTAAATTCAAATAGTGATTCCAGTAACTGGAGGATTGAAAATCAGAGCTTTTACAGTAATCATTTCAGAAGGATTATCTGTTTATCTCACCAAAACCAGAAGTTAAGAAATGGCAAGCACATGTGCCTACAAGTTAAAGAAAAACTGAAGGAACTCAAGTTCCTTATGTCAGACACAGGTAGATCAAAGCCTGATGGTTAGAAATGTGATATGGAAGAAAGGGGCAGGTTTACAGTGCAAAGCTACTACCATTAGAACACTTCACGTACTGCTTCTAATGGATTTTGTCCTCTTATTTTTCTTGCAACAGAAGACTGGAATTTTTGACTGAAAAATAGAGATGAAGCTTGAATAATTGAAGTAGCATTTCATGCCTGTAAGCACTATGGCTCACCTTATGCTCTCAGATAATCACAATATTACCCTATTAATTTAAAAAATCTTTGTAAGCCTATAAACAAATGCTGCCAAAACCAACAACAAAACTGACATTAACTAGCTCACTTGTAGATCCAGGGTAACTTGATAGTTTTCAATGTCTTCCAACTAGAACAAAGAAGGAAAAGTAAAACTTATTCTACCACAGAGCGATCCTTAACCTTTGTCAGATTCACTGTTTGGCAGTTCATTCCTTAGAAGGAGCCTGGTATTTCATCTGTCCCAAGCACAATCTTACAAAGTATGGTGGGTTGATCCCCATCAGACAAAATTATCTAGCAATAAGAATAACTGGTAAGTCCAGGCTCCATTTCCCTGCTATGTCACTGTACAATAATGGACCTTTCAAAAATAAGTTAAAAAAAAAAACAACCAACCAAATCAGAAAGAGGGAGTTTTCCAAAACTTTGTTTACAGCACCTCCCTTCACAAGCAAGCATCTGAAGAGATGCTCAAAGATCCTCCCTGCATGAATGTCTTTGTGTGATGTCAGGTTTCCTAGAGCTGCAGAGGATGCTCTGGTCCAGTACAAGCTCAGTGCAAGCACAGGGCCTTTTTCAGGGAGTTGCAAGGCAGGAAATGCTCTGCAGACCCCTGGTTTTATGCATGGCTTTGTTGTAAGATACCTGGAGATATTCTACACAAGAGAACTAGTCAGTCCAGGGAAAAAAAGTAGTATTGGAATGTTGCCCTCTTTTTAACTGTACAAAAACAGGTGGCAGAGTTATCAGAACCAGGGGACAAGGTTATTTTAGAAATTCTAACTTCCCCATTACTTTGAAATCTACAATCTAGAGGTCCTCAAAGACAAAAAGAGCTAACTAAGGCAAGCATCTTCCTTTCCACCTGCAAAAATGTTTCTCTGTCAGCTCTGAAGATGTCACACCCCAAGCAAGTGCATACTTTGAACACCTCAAATTTGGGATTAAAATAAAAGTAATTCAGGAAAGAAGGACATTCCTGTTTGTGTGACAGAAGAGAATGCACCAATACTCCAGCCTGCAGAACAAGGCAGCTCCTAAGGCTGCCATGAGCAGGATTGTTTCTGGAATTTTTAAGTCATTGACCACCTTCCAGGCAGCTTGCCAGCAGAAAGAGTTATCACTTAGCACTGGAAACCAATTCTTGTGGATATAATTATCAGCATTCCCATCATTCAAGACAACCTTGGAGGTAAATTGTGCATTTGAATTCTCAAGACCTCTTAAGTTTTGTGCTGTATTGACAGACTCCTTTGAAAGAAACTCAAAATAGTCAGTATCAATTGCTTATCTGTCCCCAGCTCTAACAGTACCTCCTGAGAACTACTTTGGTTTGAAAATTACACACCACAATACATATTTTACCAGCAGAATAGAACTTATTTCACTGAAGCATGGGCCAAAACAGACAGCAAAATTTACAAACAAATGTAGAAATGACATTTGCTTTCAACTATATTCCTCTAAAGCATTGCAACAGACACCTTACCTGTAAAATATCCATTATTTAATAGAGGCTAAGGTGAAGCATGAAAACCCCCCACAAAAGATCAAATCCCCTAACTACATAAATGCTGCTTCTTATGGTTAGGGATTTAGCTTTGATGTAAGGAACTTTTTCAAAAGTTACTGTCCTAAGGACTAGCACACTCTGGCACACTTTCTGCCAGAAAACCGTAACAAATAAAACCCCCAAACTGAGGATTCTTGTAAGGACAAGATCTGATCATAGGCAGCCTTCATGGACTGCTTTTCCGAGACTAAAATCTGGGCAGGCCACTTGCATCACTACACCCTCTAATGTGCTACTGCTCAGCAGACCTTTGCCACTGACACAAGCACCTGCTTCCACCCCAGCAGGCAGCAGTGACCTTCTCATGTTGCCACGTGGGAGGCAAGTGGACAGCATGGTGCAGGCCAGAAGGCCCAAAAAGAACACAACCTTTCATGTGCTAGCCTAGAAACATTTCAAATACGTATTTTAATTTCAGAACCAAATGACTGGAAGTTTTAGGAGCTGTCACTTGCTTTTCCTTCCAAATATAAATGCAGAGCTGCCTGAAGTGCCTTGCCAGACACAAATCAAGAGACTGTAGCAGGCTGAGAATGTCTATTCCTCATCTGTGAGCTGCAATTACTGCATCATACGGAGGATGCCCACTTCTCTTTAATAGCAAAGAAGCACTGGACCACATAACATATATATGCAGGATGCCCACTTCTCTTTAATGGCAAAGAAGCACTGGACCACATAACATACATATGCAGGACTTGAAAGAGAAATACAAGGTCAAGCCTACAACCAGACTGCAGTAAGTCCTGTAATTTAGATTTACGCATTATGTGACCAAGGCTGTAACATTTTTCTGTTCTAGGCAAATATATATTGAAGAGAGATTAGGTGCTACAGTCACAAAGTAAATCTGAGCTATAAAAATTGACCAACAAAGCAGTAAATCTGTGAGCAGTGCATTTCTGTCCTTCCTCTCTGCCTCTCTTTCCCAACAGTAATCTCTTCTTCCCTTAGAAAACACCTGCCAGGAGCAAAGTGCCATGGAACCTGGCATTAAAACCTCATGCCCAGTGAGCTTGCTGCTATTTAACATAATGGCTGAGTTCTTTCTGCCTTTCCTGTCCCTGCTGGGCTTGAGAACAAACTCAGAAGGGTGAGAGTACACACTGATGTTTGGTTTTTCTGTCTGCATTCCTTACACAGCTGATGAATTTTCACCAAGCCTTGGTGAAATTTTACATTCATACACATCTTAATGAATTTAGTCATCAGCACAAAGCAGAGACTGCTGATCTCAGAGGCAGGTGAAACACAGAACCCTCTTCTATTTCTGGGGAAGCCTTTAGCTTTAATGTAACTTTTCAGCACTTAAAAAACTAAAAAAATGTGAAAGGGTAAGGTGGGTCTCTGTAACAGCACAACTGAGTAAATTAGAAAACAAGGAAGTTGATATCTCATTATTCCTCAGGACACGATTTTCCCTCTCACTTGTTTGGGTTTCTTTCCTGCCACAGAGGAGACAGAAATGACAAAAATGACAAGCACAAACCTAATGCAGAAACTCTGACTACAGCACTGGTTCAGAAAATGCTGCAACTCTCTATTGCAACATGACTGGAGCATCGAAAGTACTTGAGCAGCTGCAGACAAATCACTGGTTGAATGTTTCTCTCAGAGCATGTTTTAATTTGATATTAAAAGTGTAGTACCATAAATCTTTTAGCTCCATTGAATAACAGCATGTCCAAGAGGGCATATAATCAAAATTAACATAACAATGAAACAGCAGGAGGTGGTTCTTCTAAGGCCTATCCAGCTAGGCTTTTTTTGTGAACACTGCCTTGTTTGCCTTTAGTGTTGATGCAAGAGAAAATAGATTAGCTAAACTGAAACTACATGAAACATTTAGCACCAATTAAGTTAAAAAAACCCCAAAAACCAAAAAACCCAAACCAGCTGGTGTGTAATACAAAGCCAAACAACAGGAGAGACAAAACAAGTAGAATATTTAACAAGATAAAAATACATGCATCTAAAACTGAGTTGTAAGTACAGCTCAATATAAGCAGAATAAGAGTACTTGTTTATTAGGAAACAAGTTGAATAAGCTTTAGAAACTGGTTATTTCAAGCAAATCAAGCTTGTTGTTGAGGAAATGTACATTATATATTCACAAAATATACTTTGCATTTGTCAACAAATCAGAAGTCTGTTAAAAAAAAAAGTCCCAAAACAGAAGAATTCATTACAAAGGATTTTAAAAATCTGTACCATGCAGAGCTTAACAAGTGTGTAATACCCTATTTTAATACAGTAATGCTAGAGAGGAATGAAATACCAGTTTTTAAACATGACTAATACTGAAAATAATTACTATGTAGGCCTCTAATGGCAAAGAAAAAAGCAATGCCCAGGCATTAACACAGGGGACAAAACAGTACCAATTTGAAATGGCACTGTAATATGGAAATATCACATTATTCCAGATTGTCAAAACTTCCTGGTAGGTCAACAGCTACAGAGAGGTAGGATGTAAATCTCCCTAGTTATCACTATCCCTTCTGGCAGGCATCTGAACATGCCAAGCTGCCACCAGTCAAAGCTCTGGCAATTTCCAGGATGAACACAGGGAAAACGCTTATGCTTGCAAAGATAAATACCAATGGAACAACCATGGCAAAGAAAAAGGTCTGTCTGCATAAGGCTACCTCAGAGCCAGCTCTTTGTATTTAAGCAAACCAGATTTACAAAAATCAAAAGTGAGCACAGAGGACACTAGCATTCACCAAATTTCAAAACACTACTTGGAATACTGTCTCTATGAAGAAAGTGTCACCTCTGTCTTTGCATTTAGGCCATAGGTAGTAAACTTTGGATGTACCCATAATGTAAATGCTACCACTGATCTCCATTTAACCAGCCGAGAAGGAAAACAGAACTACGGAACAAGTGGCAGCTAAAACCCTTCCCCTGGGATTAAGTTTTCAGTGATGCTTGAGTAATTTCAGTTTGAGCAATTGTTCCTGCAGTTTTGTATTCTCAAAAATTGTGCCAACCCTGTTACACTGAACTCTCCCACCTCATATTATTACAGCAGAATAATGGGGGAGCAACAACACAAAACACCACCAGCAAACATGAATAAAACCATCCTGGGAACTACTTACACAACTGCTCCACTCACATTTGCTTTCAATTATCTTGCTCTAAGGCATTGCAACAGACACCTTGCCTGTAAAATATCAATTATTTAATAGAAGCTAAGGTGAAGCATGTATACAATGTAACTCTTCCAAGAGAAATACATAGCTACAGTTTATGGAGACATACAGAGCTGTGTGTACCTGTATGTTTATAGGTATAACTCCCTAATAAAAAAAAAATCAGCTCAAAACTTTTCAGTCACTGAAATAACTTCAATATGTGTGAAGAAAAAGTACCTCTATTACAACTGGTAACTGAGCATTAATATTAATTACTTTGGAATTACTGCAGTCCGCTTGTTTCAGCTTTTTCTTCCATTACGAGCCAAACCAATCTAAAATGTGACAAAACTGGATTAAAAAAACCCTATCATCTCTTAGGGCTGAAAGTTCTGAAATAGTTTTGATCTGACTGCATCTTTAAAACTCTCGAAGTCTATTTTTTAGGTCTTATCAGATGCAAGTGATATGAACACAAGATGACAATTGTTTAACAGTATACAAATATAAACAAAGCTCCAACTCCAGGAATGCAGTTTGCATTAACTTTCTCAAAAGTTAAAAACACATTCCAGAGGTTTTAAAGCTTAAGTGAATTGCATAGTGATACAGACAGAAGAACAGTCTATGCCAGAAATACTTTGGAACAAGATTTCGTGAAATGTTCTAATTCCTCAAGCAATTATCCCAATCTAGATTATCCTGAGCTGGATAGAGACTATTTATAAGAGCAAGTAGTGACAGAACAAGGGGGAGAATGGGTTCAGACTGAGATAGTAGGCTTAGATTAGACAGCGAGGGAAAAATTCTTTACTGTGAGGCACTGGGACAGGTTGCCCATAGGAGTTGTGGATGCCCCATTCCTGGAGGTGTTGGATGGGCCTCTGAGCAACCTGCTCTAGTGGCCCATGGTATGGGGATTGAAACTGTATGATCTTTAACATCCCTTCTAACCCAAACCATTCTGTGATTCTATGATTAAATGAGTTAGGGAATTAGTACACTTGAATTAGAAAATTTGCATCTAAACAAGAGCCATGTTTTTTTACTCTTGTATCAAAATTCAATTTTTTTAAATCACAGCTTCTTGGTTTTAGCAGTATTGATGCCTAAATAACACGGTACTTCTCAGGAACTCATCTGAAATTTAGGTTTTGTCTTACCCCCAGGAGCTTTAGTCTTTTAAGGTAATAACAGTGATGCCAATTACTACTTAAAATAATAAACCCAGACACAATTACATGCTTTTGACTGATGTTACACATTAAGGCCAACCTGAACTAATTCCAGCCTCTCATTTAAGTTCCTCTCTTTCAACTGTATGAACGGTGCTGTATTTCCAGACAAAGACCAGGTAGCAGTCACATTTGCAATTAAATCAATTTCCTATTAAATTCTATGACTTTACATGATAAGAATTATCCAATTATCCAGTTCTGTTTACCACTTCTCAGGGTTGCACTCACACAGCTCAAGAGACTGTTTCTGGTAATCTACAGCTCTCAAGTCATGGCAAAGAGGCAGCAGTGCCCTATGGCACTGTACTCCCCACTCTGAAGAAGTTACTATGAAAGTCACCTTATTAATCCAGTTTCAGATCACACCAGGATTATACATTGTTCCCTTAACAGTAGGCCCACGAATGAATTATGGCAAACACCCTGGAGAAGATGACACACACCCGCCTGAGAAGCACAAATAAAGAGCTCTTAATACTTTGAGGCCCTGCGTTCTTAGAAGTCAAATTCTTCCCTATGTAGTACCCCAAGCACACCATCAGGGTGTGCCTTCCACTTTTTAATTTTAACAGCACTTCAGAACAAAATAACAATTTATCTGAAATCTGTTTATTGTGCTTCATGGTTCTTACTATCTCTTAATAATTAACTTCAGTAAACAGTCAAGTTGTATTTTGCCTTGCACAGATGATTTCAGACGTAAGATACAATGATGTTACAGCAGAAAGACAATAACAGGTGTCAAAGATGTGAAAATAATGTTTTACTGTACAGGCCAACAGTAACAAAAACTTACCAACATTTCAGTACAAAACTGTAGGAAATTTGTGAAAAAAAAAATGGTTAAAGCAGTGAAGGAGAAGTTCTGATCACAATAGCAGCACTCCTTCACACTTTGGGACTGTGTGCAAATGCAGCAAAAATACAATACCTGTATTTAGGAAACAGAGGTAAGGAAACAGCAGATAAAGCTCAGTTCCTACTGTGACAGTCAGGGGCCTGCCACCATCTGGGTAAGAACAAGGCTTCTGTTACTCAAGGAAAAGAGTCAGGTGTAGAGTTCATGCACTAATGCTACTCTGCAGCTTATGCTACTGTTGACAGCTTGTCAATTAAATCATCAACAGTATTCACAAGGAGTTTTGTATCCTCCTTGTCACTCATGCGATGCTGGCCAATTTTGCGGAGGATAACATCCACATCCTTGCTCAAAACACGATCAGCAACTTGCATAGAGATCTGCCAAGGGACATCACCATCCTTCATGCCATGGATAAGTCGTATGGGACATGTTACAGGAATAGGACTATTCAGCACGCAGTGATTTTCTGCTTCTCTGATAAAGTCATAAGTCAAGGAGTAAAATCCTTCCTCATTATGCTTTGTTTCATACTTCCATTCACCCTTTTCTTCTATTTCTTTTTGTGCCTATAAAAAAAGAGAGCAAAGAATAGAGAAAACAGATGTTAGAAGTACTTAAGAGTGCCTCCACTTATTTCTGTTCTAAAAGCAGTAGAATGCTGCCAGGCATAAAACTTTACCTTGCTCATTTTTTTTAGCGGAAGTGTATTCCTGTTCTCCTCACAGCATCGGAGAAGACTATCCCCCTACCATGTCACAAAAGCTGCCCTCCAAACCTCTCCTGCAAATTAATCTAGTTAAAATTCACCAACAAAAATCAGTTTCTCAGCCAGAATCTATCAGAAAAAAAATATGTATAGCCACCATGAACAGTAAGTCTCCTTGGCTTCTATCAGTTCACTGATCCTCAAACAAGGAGAAATCCTAGGGAAAAGACATTTTCCAGTGATCAGTCTTTTTAGTCTGCCACAAGAGCTGTCTCCAAATACTGTATTTCCAGATTCTTACCTTAGTCCTAAATAGTAATACTGACACTACAAAGTACCTTAGAAAAAACTGACACAAATCAGGAAAATATTTTAATTATTCTAAAGCACACATTATTTATTGCCATGCAACACCTGATTTAATTTCCTAAAGACCAGACATTATCATCATCAAGAAAGAATCACAAAAGGGCAGCTCCCACTACCTACACCATATAGCCATTACAAGCACACTAATCTGAAGAATTTCCTTTCTATGCACACAACCTGTGTCATACTCGTCTCATCCAGTGCCACCTCAACTACTTTAGTAGCTACTTCTTCATCCTTGAAAGCACAAGGATCCAGTTCCAATGCAAATATAAGATATTCAACACTGAATATCTTAAGGACTGCTAACAGCAGGGATCTGACTTCACATCCCCTATACCACAGTAATATAGGCACACTGTGGCTAGTGCTCACACTAGTCTCATACTGTAAGCTTACATCATTCAAACACAGAAAACTTACTGAAAATTTGCAAGAAAACTACAGTTTAAATAACATGATTTCTTAAATTCTTTGCAAGATTTTTAGACTGCACAAAAGCCAACCATCAACATTTACCTCAATGGGAAGCCTCTTAAAAGTTGTTACAATGTGATCTGCTGCTACAGCTACTCCAACCAGAGCAACTACTTTATCTGGGCGTGCTATTGCAGCATGAAGCATCAGCCATCCACCCATGCTGGAGCCCACCAGAATCTGAAAATGAAAAAAGAGAAGAAAATACAGTGCTTTACAGGAAGTGGCTAATAGGTTTTATTTCGTGCAAAAAGTATCTATTTTCACTTGATTTAACTATTTAAACCTTGGTCATAATCCTGCTGTCCTTACCCAGGCAGAACTGCTGTCACCTCCAGTGGAAAGTTTGCCTGAGTAAGCACCACAAGATCTGGTATTTATTATTCTGTTTGGCATAGCTGGTTATTGCTGAGACTGAAACACTGCAAACAAAATGAGAGTTGAAACAATTCAGTATCATATGCATACTTTTATGTTTCCTTCTTAAGATAAATGCACATGGTAAAGGCTCAGTGCAGCAAAAGAAGTAAATAAAAGGAATTCATAACACAAAATTGTTTTGAACACAGTATTTCTGGGCTGTAGGAGATTCTAAGTTTCCCACAGTAATTTCTAAAATAACTGAATAAATCAAATGCTGCTCCTCCTGACTGTTTTAAAGCTATTTAATTATATGGAGCATCTTGTAATCTTCCTGCAAATCCTTTAATTAATGCATCAGCATGGGATGGTGACACACTTCTTCATTAAGAGGGCCACATTGCATTGGAACAATTCCCTGCCCCTTGTCAGGTGGCACCTCCACCATGAGCCTTTCTCAGACTCTCTGGGACAACAGCCCTGCTCTGAGCAGGAAATTCTAATAAACAGCCTCCAGGAGGTCCAGCCAACCCATGCTTCCATGATATTGTGACCTACCTGCTTGCAAAAGAGCTCCTATGAATATGACCTCTCAAATGATTAATCTTGAGAGTGAGCAGGTGTCAGCTTTTCAGCAGAAGCTACTGTTGACCTGAGCGATTACGGCATATTTTTTATCAATATTATACCCCGAGGGAAAAACAGTATTCTATATTTAAAAATAAAATATGACCTGTGGTCCATCTGTAAGTTCATCCAGTATAGACAGAACATCTTTTCTCCACTTCCCAATTGTACACTCTTCAAATTTACCATCTGAACTTCCACATCCTGTATAATCAAATCTGAAAAAGTAACCATCAACATGAAAAGTCATAGTATTGTCTACAGCAACACAGACACTAACTAAATACTACTGTACTATCAAATCAGCAGGCTACAAGATACCACACTGAGTATTTTGTTACTTGGTCCTGTTTATCACTAGGACCAGAAATCACATAAAAGGGTTAAATACAACATACACAACTAAGTTATGCCATATTCTCTTACCATTTGATATAATTTACAAGACTAGACAAAAAAATTCCCTTACAGACAAAAAACCCCCTCAGATACTTCCATTTTAAAGGTATTTCTAAAATGTACAAACTCTTTCAAACACTGAACCCAAAGACGAAGACATATGACACTCAGCATTCAATCTAGTGTATCAAAGGACAGCATCACCAAGCAGGGGCATATTCCTCTAAACACACAGAAGAGACAGGGTAACTTAATCACACTTGGCAGGTAAGGACAGTACTTATAGTGATAACTTAAAAAACAGAATTCCAGGTCCTTCCTTCTTAATTTTTGTGCCTGTAGCCCGACTGTAAAATGTAGCACTGGCTAGACTATAGAAAATCAGAGTATTTTCTGAATTACTTTCAGAATAATTTTCCTGACTTACTTCAGTCTCCCTGACAGAAATCCTACATTTGGAAATGGAAGAAAGAGTTCTCAACTTGTATACAACGTCCCTTAGCACAGGGAGCATCCCAATTGAAATGCCAAAATTTACGTATTTGTGTTAAAACACCTTCCCCCAACCCATGACACCAGTTTCATTTCCTCAAGAACAATACTCCTGCATGTACCTGATGAAGGCATGACCTAACGATCTGCAGAAGTCTTCAAGGGCAGTTGCTTTCTGGCCATTCATATTTGAATTGAAGCCTGGAAGGAAAATAACCCCAGGATTCCTGCCTTTTAATTTCTGATAAGCAATATTTGGTCGATCTGGTCGAGTAAGAAAGCTGACTGACGACTTCAGCCTACAAACTAATGAAAGGAGACATTTAGTACAATTGTCACGATAATCTTAGCAGAAGTATTTTATTCCCAGTATTTTATAAACCCATGGTTTGGCAAATACTGACATATTATGTGAAAATAAGGTATTTTAGCTCAAGAGAAGAAAAACCTGTCTCCGATATTCTTTAATGACTGACAAGTACTGACGAACCTGAAAGTTTATTGCGATTCATCCTCAAATCATTAAATGCCAACATATAGAGAGTTCACTCAGCAGTTAGCAAAGTCGCTGACTGAAAACAAACACTAAGGCTTCTTGGATTTCATCAGTCCTCATGTTTTATACCATCTTGAATACATTTACTCATTTCACAAAAAAATCTTCCCATTTAATACCTGCTTAGTCTAACATTTTATTTTCAAAAAGCATAATTTTGAGACTAGAGTACTTTGTGCAATGTAAGTTTACAAGTACACGAGGCGACAAATTTTTCATGAAAATTTAAACCAATGGGTAAAACTGCACCTTTATCAAACCCTGGATCCACACAATACATGGAGATATAGGGGGAAGTTCATAATCAAGATTTGGGAAAGAATCTTGTGACTAACTTTTTCATCATGATGAGCATAAAACAACATTAGCATGTTTAAAACCAAATGAAGTAAATAGCATCGAACAAGGAAATAAGATTAACAGGAAACAGTAACTAATTAACAAGAATGCTGAATCTCAACAGCTGCAACAGGATTTAATCTAACTTTAGCAGTCAGTTGTACCTCTACTGCAGGTGAGGACAGGTAATTCGTAGAGAGCTGTTAAGGAAACTTAATCCAATTCAGCAAGATGATTTGTTAAACTGAAAGCTTGGCCAAGTCTTCTAAAACTTTGACACTCTTAATTCTTAGATTAGAAGACGACTGGTTCTTACAACAGTGGGGCACAGAAACTATGCAACCCAAAATAAAGTGTCAGGGCTTCCTAGGCATATAACTAGATCAATAGTGCAAAAAACAAGCCCTGACAGTATCACACCACTTAACTGTCCTGCAGCCTTAAGGTCTGTTTTGTCATCATCAAAGAGATTACATTCAAGGGGTTTTGGGGGGTTGGTTTGTTGTTAAACTTCGATGTCCATGAGTAAGTGTGGATATGTAACAAATAAAGGATGCAGCTGGCATTCAGCACTTTCCTACAGCCTAACAGAAATGTCATCATTTGAACTACAGATTAAAACCATTAAATTGCTCCTCAAACAATGAGGTAGCTCTTTATCCTACTGATGCATGAGTTGTTTATAAATGTGAATGACTGCCACAATAAAGGTATTCAGATGCATCCACACTGTGGCTTTTGATTTGTGTGTGTTGCTCACTAAGCTAGTCACTTCTTCATGTGCAGGTAAGAGGAGATACAGGAAGAAGAGCTAAATTTAATAGAAAAATAATTAGGAGTAATTTTCTCCGCCTTAAGCCCTGATTGCCATCTCTGTAGCCACTGGTCTTCCATGCTGCAGCACTCTGGAGGCGTCCTCAAATTACTCTGACACCGGGCAGGGTTCCAACTGCAGCTACAAGAAACAACCACTGCCTAAGCTATTTCACAAACTACTCTTCCATTTACCAAGTCAATGGAAGTGCACCAGCAGCAATCTCAACCTGAATGATGCAAACCCCTAAAGCAACCATCCATTCCAAAAGCAAAACTCACTTCAATCACCCTCTCAGATGTCCTTTTAGACAGACAAAGCCATCAGCAGCTACCTAGTAATTTCTCCTCCTGATTTTAGGAAAGACCTTGGTAAGAGCAGGGAAGAATTTCTGAAGGGTGCAAGGGGGATATTAGCATTTATAAAAGCAAGTTACAGACAGCAGGTGACTGCTACAGGAAGACCGCAGGACCCTTGAGTGATGGTCTCTTCCTGTTTGGCCTGGTGCCAGAGCACCTAAAGACACACTCAAAATAAACGGATACACTGGTCATGTTATTAACACACGGAAAGGGAGAAAAACACGGCAAAAAAACCCCACTGTATTCAAGCTTTTATGCAGCTACAAAATGTGCACCCGTAGTGGCAAGTAAGTTTTACTCATTGAACAACCTTAGATACGATTCATCTGTCCAATTTAAAGCAACGAATAAACTCAACGAGTCAGACAAGCACGGGGTGCGACA